>OY856412.1:433884656-434484656 GCA_963693085.1 Alisma plantago-aquatica | reverse complement strand
GGCGAAAACGTGCCGCCCCTAGCAATGATCCAGCCTCCTCCTCGACCAACCGCTTGATTCCGTTTGATAACACCACGTTTGTGTCCCTTGAGGCGGTAAATAGGTATAAGGATCTTTTTCCACGATCTCCTTTTCCTTTTCGCCCCTTAGTTGATGCAAACCGTTTTCAAGCGTATATCACCTCTGTTTCGAGGCTTCTTGCCAAACGCCACCTATCCGCCCTAGCAATCGAACGTGATTGCTTCAATAATCAGTTATCGAGCACAAAAGTTGTTCACGAGTTCTACGCCAATCTACGTTGGAACTACGATTCGCTTGTTCCCCCGCCGAATACCGAAGTAGTCCTAACATCGATGATCGTCGGTCGTCGTTTTCAAATCTCCGAGGAAACTTTCAATTTCTACCTTGCCGGAGACAAAGAAAACACTACTTGGCGTAAGGACTATGACGCGTATTTCGATCTTCTTGACCCGGAAGGTTTTTATAAACACCATGAATTGACGCTACCGGATATTCATCGGTTTTTAAAGAAACCTGACGTGGCCTATAAGAAGCGGTCCACCCTTTCCTCCTCCTCCCTTGACCTTCAGAGGCGCATCTTGGCCCTTGTGATTAACTGCAATATCCATCCAAGCGTAATCAAACGGACATTGCGGAAAACACAGCGGTCCTGATGTATTGTTTGTTAAACAATATCGGTGTCAAATGGGCTCGTTACATCTTACACCATATGACCTGTTTTGACACCGGCAAGAACACCAAGGGCACCCACCCTCCCTACCCAGCCCTGATCTGTGGTCTTTTCCAGTTCGCCGCTGATAAATCACTCTTTTCTGACTTCCATTACCCGGTTGCTAGAAAAGGAGTGTGCATTAGTGAAACCACCCTTCAGAAGGTTGTCCCTGTCTTTACCCTTGCCCCTGGTGCTTCTGCCTCCGGCTTTGCCTCTGCTTCTGGTGTACCTCCCTCCACCCATGCTCCACCTCCGCAGCCACATCCCCGCCCTAGCCGTGCGTCGTTCCGTGCATCAAATGAAACCCTTCTGGGATATATGATGCATGAACAGGCGTACAACCGTCAGGTCCAGGAGCACCTCCACCAGGATTTGTGTTCGATCATGTCCACCATGAACCTATCATGTGCTTCACCCTACCCTATCTACCAGCCATATCCGGGTAGTGCCTATGTCTCCTATGCATACGAGCATTACTTCCCTACTCCCGAGCCTTCCGCTGCCGCTCCACCTCAGTATGCTGCTGGTAGTTCTGCTCCTGCATACCTGTCATTACCTGTTGGTCCCCTGGCCACTCTGCTCGCCTCCTTGGGCGACTCTGCTTCGTCCTTCCCGCAGGCCAAGGAGCTTCTTGCTCTTGGTATGTCGTGGGCCGAGCAGAATGCCCGTTGGCCCGGTCGCTCTTTTGGTCCTGATGACGAGGAGATGCCCAACCAGGCTGAGGATGAAGACGAGGATGCTGATGCCGAGGATGGTGATGGTGAGGACGCTTCTGACGAGGATGGTGATGATGGTGCTGGTTCTGCTGCTGGCACAGCTGCTACGCCTTCAGATGGCGATGAGGACTACAACCCTGGCGACGACGAGGATGTAGTTGATATAGATAGCTTAGATGTCTAGGAGGTTTCTTAGCTTATAGTCTAGCATGTCTATCATATTCATCTTTCTAGACTCTTTTGTATAAGCAACATCCTGGCACATTATTCTGAGTTGTACTATTTTCTTATTTTCTGTTTTCTCGCTTTATGGTTGTAGTTGTTGTTCATGAGGACATCTTTCTGAGTTGGAATATCTTTAATATGCACTTTGGCTATTTATTCTGTGTTATCTTATGCTTAGTGCTTTTTGAGCTATATTTTGATTCTGACTTGGATTGTCTGTTCTCCTTCATGGTTGTCTGATATATGCTTTTACAATGTTGTTTATTACCTTGCATATATGTGTGGTTGAGTCTTGGAGAAGACCTTGTTTTTGCTCTTCCACCCTCTACCTTTTCGATAATGTCAAAAGGGGGAGAAATATCTCATGGTTTAAGACTCAATCATATTGTTTCTTGTTGTTCTACTATTGCTTTCTTGCCTAGGTGATCCTTTTGTTGTTAATTTGTTGTTGATTATGTGACATGCAAAGGATTACATATTACACGAATATTGGTATTGCCATGTATAGCAAAACTAACATGCAGGTGAGAGGAAGCATAGTTTGAGGGGGAGCAATTCAAATTGTTCTTATCATGAATCCCCCTAATTCACAAGGCAAAGGTATAACTTTCTTATCCTTTTCAATATGTTTGAGGAATGGTTTGTCATTTTCAAAAAGGGGGAGAATGTTGACCTAGAGGTTATACATTACCTATATTTTGATAATGACTTAACCATTCCATTCATATGTATCTAATATGTGCGTTTAAGATTCTTTGCAGGCATTAGGTACATGAAAAGGATCATATATACAAAACCCTAGAATGGGCCAAGTTCAAGTCAAAATGGCTACAAGTGTGCGTTTTAGGATTTCTATGTAAACGACCTTAGAACATCCATGTAATCACTTGTAATGATGAATTGGCTTGTAACTTAGAAGAGAAAAATGTTTGGGACAAAATTCACCAAGTGCTAATCACTTTTATTGCAAATTAGAAAATCAATTTCAGGCACTTGGTCGGTCGAGTTTCCCTAGCCTGAAACTGGACCGATCAACCTTGGTCGATTTTCTGAAGATTGCATCGGTCGAGTTGTGCACTCACAGAACTCGACCGATCGGGTAGCAGGCCATTTCCAGTTGAAATGGTCGGTCGAGTTTTGTCATGACAAACTCGACCGATCATTTGAATATCGGTTTGCCTCTTACTTGATCGGTCGAGTTACCCCCATTAAAACACGACTGATTGCACTGTACGGAATTTGCAAAAAAAGTAATATGACCGTTGGTGAATTGTTTTGGGCAAAAATAGAGTCGTTTTCTTGAACAAAAAACGACTACTTTTGCATCCAAGTGTCCCACAACTTAAAGGGCCACCCTCAACTATAAATAGAACACCTTGGAGTTCATTCCAAGCTGCTCTTCCATTGCAAACTTGGTTCTAGCTTAGTTGAGAGTGTTCCAAGCCCTTGAGCCCCTTTCTCTCTCTACCTTCAAGATAAATTCGTGAGTTAAGAGTGAGTTAGGTCCCTGTGTATGAGAGCTATCCCTTGTATTATGTACAGCTCTCCTTTCTCTCTTCCTACCTCCAAATCCCTTTGAAGATTGATTGAAGCTACTTCTCCAAGTGAAAGAGGAGTTGTTGTTCTTCTTCTCCGAGTGAAGGGGAAGATGTTTGCTGATCTTCAAGAGTGAAGATAGCTCGTTGCTCCAGATCCCTTGGTGAAGGGAAAACGTGGAGAAGCTCTCCAAGTGAAGGAGAGGTGCAAGGCAAAGCTCAAGTGAGATAGGTAAATCCTGCAAGGCTGAAGACAAAGGTAAGATTGGGTAAGTCTTTTGAAGAAGGCTGAAGAATCTTGCTTTGTGGGTAAGTCCTTGGATAGGTAGAAGATCTTAGCTTGAGAAATTAAGTCCTTGGTTGTGTGGTTTATGTATCTTGTAATCTTATTGTGATATATAAGAGAACCAAGTTGCAAATCCTAGAGTCTAACCAACTTTAGGTAGTGGACTGATATCGCTCCTAAGTTTAGGACGTGGAACCACTCTAAACCACCTGTCCAAGTGCTTGCTATTCATTGTCTCTTATCCTTGCTTTGTATGCTAGATTAGGACATCAAATTGTTGCTTGCTTTAGCTTTTGCACTACGATTAAATTGGTGGTCTAATTGATTTTGTGAAGTGTGTGTAGCTCTATTCACCCCCCTCTAGAGCCCATTGATCCAACAATAGATCCTTCTGTTCTTAATTCATAATTTTTTGTTCGTGCCTTTTGTTCCCAAGTTTCTTTTTATTCTAATTTTGGTGTCTAATTTCGTGGACAAACTCAAATGTTTTGTTGTCTTTGGCCCTAATGGGCTTGTCTTGCAAGAATCTCGTAGCTTTTGAACATTTGGATGGGTTTCTAGGATGGATCGGAGATCTCCACGAATATGGTTATCCATCCTAAGACAAGTTCAAAGCCATGGAGCCTATTAAATCTTGTTACACACCTAGAACATAAACTTTGTCAATTACGAAAACATTTTTGTGCTCATTTTGCTCCTCGTATTGAACCTCATGCCATATCTACTTTTGACTTGAACCATATTAATGTTGGGGGTGGTCATGAGAAATTTTGGTGGTTCGGTTTGTATTTACTCAATGTGGATGATTTTTCTAGTATCCCTTGGATATTTTTATGAGATCGCGTGATGAAGTGATTCTTTTACTTAAATGGTTTCATCAATTTGTTAAAATTCATTCAAATAGAACATTAAAAATATGTGGGCACATAATGCTTTGAAATGTTATATAGGCGGTCAAGCGGCTAGGCATTCCAAGGGGACGCCCAGACAGCCTAGGCGCCCAGGCGGAGGACCAGGCATTTCCATGCGTTTTTATATATTTTTTATTTTAACAGATATATGTAAAATTTCTGAAAAATACAATCCTTAGTTCCTTACACATATAAATATACATGATAAATATGCAATCAATGTGCTAGCATCGTATGAAGAAAGCAACAAAATCATTAGATATAGATTCAATTGCGGAAGTTTTACCTAAACAAAATTCATATAGAAATCAGAAAGCTAAACATGTATTATGTTTGTAGCCATAACATGTATAATACTATTATGTAAAATTTAGGCTAAATCAAAACTAATAAGACCTAAATGAGAATTGATTGGCCCTAATATGAACTCATTTGATCCAAATTTTGCGGTTTATATTGGACAGTCCTGCATGTAGTATCAAAATTTTGCAGTTTATATTCCTGAAGGATTTTGTGGCTTATATTCTTTAAGGTATCTAGTTTAAGGTGTTCTTACAACATGTTGCTTGATCAATAGGATATTCTCGTCTCTTTCTAACAGTTCCTCCTTTTTTATCCTTTTTTCTAAATAAAATCCATTTCCACTTCTCTCATAAATTTGGGACACATAACCTTTGTGCATATTTTGATGATTTACAAAGAATATAAGATTTCCCCTCGAGACATCAACATTTTGTTCTAAGGACTACCCAACACTATGTAAGTACACCAAAACATGAGAAATTACAAAGAGACCCTCGACCTCGAGTAATGTATACTTAACTCCATGCTTGTCCAGGCGGCTAGGTGTTCCTTCCCACCCAAGGGAAGCCTAGGGGGCTAGGCATTTCTAGGCGTTCTTCACAATTGTTTATATCTTATATATCCAAAAATGATTTTGTATATGCATTTAGCTATATTCAAATATATACATCATCACTATGTACGTTTGTATTGGCTATCCATAAGCTTAATTAATCATAAGTTCACCTACATCCAAGGAAGAAAATGTCTGATTTAGACGTTGTTTTGGTGGCCACAAACAGAATTTTCGACAAATTTTGAAGAAAATTTCGACATATGCCTTCCTGGCACTTCGACGACCAAATGATCAAATTATTTAATGTAATTTTACCCATAATTATCAATGTGCTCGCCTAGGCGCATAGGCTTAAGCCAGGCCGCCTCAAACTGAGGTCCAGCCCCCTTTGTGACCTAAGTGTCCATGTAAAGCCATTTAGGCCCAAATTAAGCCACTTCAAGGCTAATTTTACATAAATTAGGTCTGTATTTGAACAAACTGAGCCATTTTATGGTTGAAATGGGTCTGATTTATTCCAAATGAGATCAAATTAGGGTAAATTTGGGTCTAACTTGGAAAAAAAAGTCTTATTTGGAGGAATTAGGTCTGATTTGGCCATGTAAGGTCGCATTTAGATCAATATAGGGAACATTAGGTCTAGTTAGGTTTGATTAGGTCATGTTATATAAAAATAGGTTTGATTTTGGGCCAAATTATGTCAAATTTAAGCAGATTAGGCCTGATTTGGGGAAAAGGTCAGATTTGGGGGAAATGTCTCAAAATTTGTGATATTAGCCTAATATTATTAGGTCTGATTTGCCCAAGTCCGATCTTGTTTAGGTTAATATAGGGAAAATTTGGGGAAGTTAGGTCTGATTGGTTCATAATATGCAAAATTAGGTTTGATTTAGGCCAAAACGAGTCAAATTTGAGCACATTAGGTCTAATTTGGGGAAACATGTATGATTTGGTGGAAATGGTTTTAACTTGGGAAGATTAGGTCTGATTTGGCCAAATTTGATCTCATTTATGTCAATATATGAAAATTTTAGGGAAATTGGGTTTAAATAGGTCATGTTATGCAAAATTAGGTCTGGTTTAGGCTAAATTAGGTCCAATTTGGATCAAATGAGTTCAAATTTGGCCAACATTACTGCATTATGATTGGCTATTAAGTAAAACTGTAAAAACTGCAGCAATCTTTAGAAATTGTTACAGACTTACTCCAAGATCAGTATGCACTTGTGGTTTTGTATACCACTTGATTAATATTTGTTTATTTGTTCTATATGTTGGGTTTGCTACATATTTAGTTCTAAGTTGTATATGTTATTGCTAGACATAATCTTAAAAATATAAAAATCATTTAATAAGAACGCCCAGAAAATGCCTGGGTGGCTGCCTAGGCGCTCAACAAAAAAATGTCTGGCGCCCAGCCGCCTCAACAACTATGATTTTACCAGAGGTCCAAAACGGTCTACTAATTAAAATTTACTCAAATATGCAATAATATATCATATTGGATATGTAGGGGGTGGGGCTCCTCATGTGTTAGTGAAAGAGTTGAAATATTTCGAAGGGGATTTTGATGGGGGTTTTGAGGTTAAATTAAGTGGCCAAATGAATTAATTAAATCATTATAGTTTGCAAGCACAATATATAGACTTAAAGACACATATTTATGGAAACATAATATGATCTAGGATGGTAGGACCTCTAGGTGGGATGATAGGACGTAGAACATTAACATTGTTATAGTTGTATGTGAGTGAGTACTGAGGAAGCATGAACAAACTATGGTTTATATATCTAGTTGAACCATGATGGTTGTCATCCTCCTTGTTGATTATACATATGAACATATTGGCTCTAGTTTATTTTGTTTAATACAAGCAGTAAATGTGACAATGTAATTTATATATGCCTACTAGTGACAAAACGCAGACTCATGGATTAACTCAAGCATTGTTCTTGGTCGTGTGCTTTTATAGCTACAACCTATAGGAGAGAACCATGTATTAGAGGTGTGATTGATAATGGTGTACATACAAAGTTTGGCGCACTATCATTACAAATCATGTGACCTCAGAAATGAAAGCTAGCGGGTCATCAGAGCCATAGATACAACTCTCACATACATTTTTAAATATTTCCTTCATAGATCTTTATAGAAGTGGGAGAGATAAGAAATAGAGGTAGAATTAGGCTAGGAAGAGAAGAAACACAACTTAGATTACCCCTAAAAAGCCAAAGGAGTCATAGTAAAAATTGCAAACATCGTACCTCGTTTCTCGAAATGTAACTCTTAGAAAGTAAAAGACAGCTATATGTTGTATTGAATAGAAGAAACCTTGCTCCTACAAATAGGAGGACAGGGAAGCGTATAAACATAACTTAACCCTAATGGGCCAAGACATACTTGGGCCCATATTACAAAGAAATTTAATAATATAAATAAACATACTCTCTAATACTCCCCCTCAAGCTGAAGTTGGGAGAACCCCAAATCAGCTTGCAACCAAAGAGTTGGACTAAAAATAAAGGATAAAACGAGACCATACAAGATTTTTCTCCCCCTCAAAATTACAATAAAGCACTCAACGCTCAAATACTCCCCCTCAAATAGATAATCCAAACCAAGTATGCAAGCAGGTTGAATCTGAAGGATGTCACAAGTCATCGGTGCATGTCACAAACAGGTAACAGAAACTTCTTGATAAAAAAGATGTGGCATCTGGAGTAGTAGTAGACAGCAGCAAAGCATCATGGTCTTCATCGCAGTCGCTAACATCGCAGCCCAGAGAGTGTTGGGTCACAGCAACAGTAGTAGTCAACGTATAAATAATACGGACGGGTCAACGTGTGAAACAGAGCACAGACGAGCCAGAGAATGCTGGCACACGGAGGCAAAAAGTCGACGTGCAAACAAGGCACGGACAATAAAAAGGTAACATGCGCAACGCATGGACAAGCCATAGAGTTGGCGCACATGTGGTCAAAGTCCCAAAGAGCGTTGGGTCACAGAAGTCAACGTGCAAATAAAGCACATACAAATAGAGAGTCAACGTGTCAAAACACGGACATGCCAAAGAGTGTTGATGCACAACAGCAAAGTAGATGATATAGCCGGATAGAAGACCATCATGAAAAAGCAAGCACTATATATGAATCTCCAGATAATAAGCTCTCCAAGAAGCATATAGCAGTAAAAGACTTTTCAGATGCAAATATCAATTATAGAAGTCCACAAGCTCTTTAAAGTGCATAAAGATCCACAAATATATATCAAGCAGCAGAATATAATTGTTCTTTTCATCTCTCTCCTCTATTTCTCCCCCTCACACCAACCATGGAGAATATCAACGGTTGGGGTGGACAAACACATGTTCCATTGGATTCAGGGAATCAAACATTAGTGGTGCAAGTTGTGTAAAAACCTCACAGGCTCACATTATCAATATGTAAAACAACCAGATCTAAGAGGGGATGAAAGCTACAGATTTACGACATATTTTAGATCAAAGAAGAACGATCCATGTGAAACAGGATTTTCAGCAGCATGGGTAGAGAGCTACTATAAGAGGGGGGGAAATCTTAATCCGCAATATGCATATCAAGATCCAGGGTGGGCCTTGGAAGGAGAGATCCAGGGTGGGCCATGGAAGAGGATCTCGTGGGGAGAAGAATCCCTAAATCCATGCAACAACTTTGAAATCAAATCTGTACTAAAACATGCCACCGATGAGGAGAATGAAAAGTGACATAACCCCGCCTTCAAGGCATAAGGAAGAGACCTTTCTTCTCCTGCAGGCTGCTAGTGGCTGAAGGAAGAGAAGAAGGTTGCTTGACGTGACTAAAAAACCACAAAGGAAGGAGTTGGAAGCTCCATCAATCCCGTCGTGCTACAGTAACGTATTGTAGCAATACGGCTTAGAACTGAAGAACAGGTGGCCTGGAGCATCAAAAAATTCATGAAAACGATATAGAGAAGACTTGAGATAGTAATCTTAAGGAACGCAACAGCAAGAGGAGGGGGGAAGCATTAAAACAGAAAAAGGAAAAGGAAGCAGCAACAGAAGCCATGGATTTTGGATAGGGCCTGCGGGCGGCCAAGAAAGAAGGGGTGGCCGCCGGCCAGCTGCAGCTCTCTCTTTTCTCCCTTTTACTTGACGGTTAGGGTTTTGGATCTCTGCTCTGATACCATCTTAGAAAGTAAAAGATGGATATGTGTTGTATTGAATAGAAGAAACCCTGCTCCTATAAATAGGAGGACAGGGAAGCGTACAAACATAACTTAACCCTAATGGGCCAAGACATACTTGGGCCCATATTACAAAGACAATAATATAAATAAACACACACTCTAATAGTAACCTATGTTTCTTGAAATTTTGACGAAAAGCAAACAAAATGACCTTTTTCATCAAATTTACCAAGTTTTCTTGAAATTTAAAGAAGCCATTGAAATTTAATTTTTTTTGGCAAACTTCCCTACATAAATACATGTTTGGTCATTTCTATATCAGATGACTGTCGGCATCGAAATAATTGGCAAAATTTTGCCAATTTCGAGAAAAAATTTAACTATGCCTAAATCATACCTATAATGACCAAAGCTACACTTGTCTGGCCTTAATTTGACATAAAATTATCTAAATTGGACCAAATTGAACTTAGTCTGCCCTAATTTGACCTAATTCAGATCTATTTTGCATTAAATGACCTAATACGACATAACTTCCCTAGTTTGTCCAACAATGACCTAAATGAGCTCTGATTTGGCAAAACCAGACCTAATTTCCCTTAGCAAGACATGTTTTACCAAATTAGACCTATTGCCCCCCAAAACAGACCTAATCTACCAAAATTAAATCTCATTTAAATCAGGCCTAATTAGATCTCATTTACCAATTTCAGAACGAATCCATGTTATTCGGTTGTATAGTGTCTTAATTTTGGGCCTAAAAGGCCTTCGGCATCCCCTTTAGTTATATGAAAGCCTAGGTGCCCAGTTTAAGGCGCTCCACCTAGAGGCTAGGGGAATATGCAGGAGCCTCGATAACTATGCTTAGATCCAGAATGTATTACACAAGAGAAAATTATAACCACTTTAGATATAATTCTATGCAGATTAAGTAGGTGAAAGGGCACAAAATCTTCACAAGAGACACTAACGTAAACCGAGCTTGGGGCAAAAAGCTATTTTAAGTAGCAAATTCTCTTATGTAACATGAAAGAAAAACTAGGCAACCCCAACATAGTTGGGACTAAGGCTTACATGATGATGAACTTGAGAGAAAAACGTCAAAAATTGGTTTAACTAGTGGCATGTATGTAGCCAAAACTACTTGTAGATAACTAGAGTAAATCTCCAAAAATGCATATGTTCTAAAACATGACATTTGCATTCCATGAAATACAAGTGACAAATTTGAAGGATCATATTGTTCCTCTTCAATGAGTCACGATCAACTCAAAAGGAGGGAAGAGAAGACAGACAATACTATGAGGTAGAAAAGAAATTAACTACACTTAAAGTTCCCTAGTTAAACCCCCAAAAACTTGCCACCATTTTAAAAACTATTACACACTCGCTATTGCATTCTATCAAAACTAGGATGTGCATAATCCATCTGCAATTGGCCCGATGACCTTTGGACGGCTTTGTCCACATCCAGCAATGAAGAGGGGAGTAGACATCAACATGAACTATTACTGCCCGGAGTATGATGACAAAGGCAGAATAGAAAACATGCAGGCCTTAGAGTGGGATGATAGACGGGCAAAGTGGGTGATTGTACTCCTATGTCACAGTCATTGATCCTGCCATAGTTGGTCTTGCCTTTAAAATCGCCTCAACACTTTCCCGGATGTTGCTAGATGGTAGTTGCACCTTCAAGATCACCAACTCATCTCCCAACTGCCATCTCAAACCCTTCACACCTTTGTAGGCACAGAAGGACACCAGCACATCCCTTCTACAAGGTCTTGATTGTTGTTGGAACATCAATTGATGGCACAGAGAGGGGGTTGTGCGGGGAAGGGAAAAGTTGATGGCAAAGTTTGCGAAAGTGGACGATGTATTCATTAGGGTCCTTCTGGCGAAGATTTTAGATCTTCAATAGTAGAGAAGAATGGGAAGAGGTGTTGAGGTCGCAATGCAGCCTACCTAGGCAGGCATGACAGGTGTGGAAGTGTACCGCCATTTTTGTGCAGGACTATAGGTTTACAATTTACTGGGTTTAAATGGAGACCCATGGGGAGCGTATGTGAAAAGGACCCATTAAATGCCATCCCTATAAATACTCATTAACTAACTAGAACCCATATGACCAATAAAACCGGATCAGGTCTAATTGGGTCCGATTGGGTCTGGTTATATTGGGTTAGATTGCCATCCAATGGACCATTAGTGTGTTAATGAGTTAATGGGTTTGGGCCCATAGCTTGTATCTTATCACTTATAGATTGTATCCTCCTTATCCTTATTCCAGAGAAACATCACAATATAAGTTTTCATTGCTTAAGAAGGCCTCTATGTAACTTTTGCAGCTTGAGTGCTAAGCATAGTTTCCCACAATTTTTAAAAATCATGCTAGGTGGTCGCTTAAGCGGCACAAGGTCCTGGCCGATTAAGATTTACCTCATGCGGCTGTTGAGCAGATTTGGGTTAAGCGGCCGCTTTTAGCTCGCTTTGGCCGCTTTAATCCCCGCTTTTTTCCAAGTCATATATTTTATACTCAGTAACATTAATGCCAGTAATGTGATTTGATATTTATGAGTATATACTTATACGCTTATAATAAATGAATGAGAATATATAGTTACCTACTTATTTAATATTATTCTTAATTGTTGAACAAAATATAGCTAGTTAGCTATTTTATAATAAAAGTCAAACATTGATCAGGTGATTTGTTGTAGATGGTTGAATTTATTAACTCTTTATTGTTGTTACTTAGTATTAATTTTAAAGGAATACATGGGTTTAACTATGTAAAATGTTCACAAATCATAATATTATTTATGTATATATGTGTATAAATCGTTTAAAAAATTGAAAAATAAGCATCCGCTTTTTTGAAAAGAACCCACTTAATCGCCCGCTTGGCGATTAATCGGCTACAAGGTCTTGTATGCTCGCTTCCCGCTCCGTGCTTTTTAAAACATTGGTTTTCAAAGAATATCATTATAAGAGCTTAGAAAACCATATTCTTCAATCACGAGTCAAAATAAAACGATAATAAATTGTGCTAATTTCGTGAAGCGACGATACAAGTTCAAATAGGTGTAGAAAAAGAGGTATATACCATAAATCAAGTTATGAATGTACCTTATCACTCATGTAACATGCTGCAAATGCAAATTTTGGAGGGTATATATGAAGATCTACTGCACAACCTTTAGGCACCTACGGACGTAGAAAGAGTGAGGTTTGGCCTGGACCGGACTAGGCCTAAAACTGCAGAGAACATACAGGTCTTGGTGACTCTTGAAAACTTCTAGATGACTAGCAAGACAACTGGCAGGTTCAGAGAACACGACCAAACAACATCTTTCTTTGCCTAGTTTGGTCTCAACCAATTTTATATGGTAAGAAGTCATTTTCAAAGAATGAGGCTAGTGGAAAATCACTTCAAATTTGAAGTCAGAATATTTATGATATTTAATTGAAAGTTATCTAGTTCAAGAAGGGTAATATCTTTTTGGCTGATGCTTTATGTTTATCTGCTAAATTGGTGAATACTTAATTAGTAACGGTTTAATATTATGCAATGTGGTTGAAGCTTATTAAGAACCTAAAAATATATAATATTTGTAGACATATACCTCAAATTGATGGAAATTTATTTTAAATATATTTGATAAGGTTGTTCTAGTTTTGATCTCAATGGTTGGATTGGTCCCTAAACTGAGACCATAGTTATCTAGGCAGCTAGGCGGTGCCTCTACTGCTAGGGAGCCTAGCTGCCTAGATGCCATTACCTTAACAGCATAAGTGTTTCATTGCTTTTTCTAATTTGAAGATTTTAGATGGTTTACAAATACATCATATATGTTTTATGCATATTTTATAGGTATAATTGTATTTATTTTCTTTTAATTTAATCAATTAACATATTACCTGGATTAGATTGAAAATTATCTAAACTAGAACGAACTTCAGCTACTTTATAAATCAGTTCTATATTGATCTACTTTTTCCCAAGTTAGACACAGAATAATCCAATTTTGCCTTAAAATGAGCCTGTGTGACCTAAGTTGACCTAATTTAGATTTACATTAACCTAATTAGGCATTACACTGACCTAAACTAACCTAATTAGGCATCATGCTGACCTAAATTAAGCTGAAATAACCTAGATAACCACCCAAACTATTTGGGGTCTGTGCGCCCTGACATGGCACCTCTTCCAAAGCCTAATCTGCCTAGGTGGGAGCCTGGATAACTATGACTTAGACCATATCACCAAGAGTCAGTTTGGATGGTTTTCCGACAAAACGAGACCGCATAAACTCTCTAGATCAAACCAAAAGTCTAGTCTAGTTTTCTGTCCACCACGATAAAGAAATGCAGCTGCAGGGGTGTGGGTTGCATGTCTGTGTTTAAGTGCACATAAATCATTTATGAAATGATTAAGTAGGTCGACGGATGTACATGCATGTGTCAAGCATGCGCAAAAACCACATAGAGCAGGAAGGAATTGAGATCAAAGATACTTATAGGGTACAGCAGGCCTTATTCGAAAAATCTCACATATAAGCATATGGGTACATGCATGCATGTGCGCATATATACAAGCAGTGATGCATTGTTCAGTGAAAATGATAGGACAGGGGTAGCATGACTAATAGTTAGGAAAAGTACCGTAGGGTATATTAGGCAATATATCTATTATAAAAACACTGTTTAATTCCTTCACTATGGACGTAGCATATTGTGCACTGGATAATGTGTTGACTAGAAGCACAGGGCATTTTCAGCAATGTGCATCCCACTTCAGAATATTCGGACAACATCCAGGCATATCCAGGAGTATTCAATATTATGGAGTATCGACTTGGGGCTGTGGAATGTTTGGCAGGAGAGAGTGTCCAGTTTGATCCTGTGTTTCCATTCATAAGACTAATCGAAGTACATGCCAGAATGTAATGACAGAAAATTGAATCCACAGATCACTCATTTACCTGGACCCGGTAGAAGTTGTGGCACTTCTTTTCTTCACATTAAAATCCTTCGCAGCAGATGAATCTATTCACATAGAATATGCAGGTTAGCCAACTGCTGCCCCTCAGATATACAAGCATCATAAAATATGAGTAACACTGATCATTTCAAAAATTAGATAAGCAGACGAAGCAATCTGTTAGTTTTAGGTACGATTCAGGAATTATTGCTTCATTCATTTGGTCAGAATTCAGAAGATAAAAATCGCAAATGTCTTTATATTGGAGTTGGAATTATCACGTAATTGTAACAAATGTAGCATATTCAGAACATACAAGTAAACAACCATATGCTGAAACTTTAAAAAAAACAAGAAATAGCATAAATTACTTTAACAGTAACAATTTTAATGAATGCTTCCTCCACAGAGCAAAAAAAAGCATTATTAGTCGAGCACAAACACTATTAGCCTATTTGGTTGTGTTTGATGGTAGGAGACATGAATTTTGGTATGAAGTATGGAAGCATGAACTGTGTCCTCTCGTTGTTTGGCCACAGAACCTGTAGGCTGTAGCACAGGTTCCAGAAGAGATGAGCGATCTAGGGGCTGGGAGAGAGGGAAAATTCAACCAGGTTGAGGGGAAAGGAATGGAGTAAATTTAGAAGCAATGAGAGCGGTGATTTTGTCTTCTGGAGTCTAAACTAAGTCTTGTTTAAGGAGTCTTCCCCATGTGATGATGGTCTAGCATAGGTGAAAGTCGAAAAAAGAGTTTTGGTTTCAGCTTCTGTGGCCCTGGAAATCATTCTGGGAGCTATATTGTGAGTGCAGGGGGTGGGGGAAACTGAGGGGCGAGAACATAAGGCCATGCCAGGGTGCTCTCCGAGGCTCCACACATTTCCACTTTCCAGTGAATGGGAGGGAAGATCTAGGAGCTAAAAGGCCATGAGTCTTTTCTGAGGATGGACAATGAAGAAGATATTTAGTGGAGCATAAAGGCCTTCCAGCAGAGAATGACAAGGGTGCCTCTTAGAGCTTAGATGTTGGCTTTGTTAGCAAGAATCTAAGGTGCAAGTGTGAGACTAGATTACCAAGGTAGCCTGCTAGACCGTCTGAGTCTAGACGTGTCATCGCCAAAAAAAACAATAGGAGGATGATAGACGAAGATCGAGCAAAGTGTAGCATTATACATGCTTCACGCAAGCCCTCTCTTAACTGTTTTCTCTTCAAAGGATTTCATCCTCGTCATTCAATGTTCTTTTAGGGTGTGTGTGTGTTGGTGTGGGAAGGGGTGAAAGAGTTGCCTCCTATGGATCTTGGACGACAAAAAAGATGAGAAATATGCCACTTAAGTATCTACTAAAATCATCACAAGGTTGATTGGCACAAGCTAAAAAGTTCATTCTAGAATGGGCATGTTCTTGCCATTGATTAAGAACGTCGTTATGGTAAGCTTGCCTAACTTCAACACAGTGCCTCTTCTAATGAATGTTTGGAGAAGATTTAAATAGCAAAGTATAAATACAAAGAAATAAATAATGAATTCTGCTACACAGAAATTTATTTGTTTCATAAATATAAGATGTTGGTCTGGCTGATTGCAGGGCCCTTTGCGCTCCCCCCCCCCCAAAAAAAAACAATTATATGGTCAGCAGAACCTGACTGTAAATTTCCTGAGGGCCTTTTACAGTTAGGCCAGTTGGACCGCAAAACAGTGTTGGCACTTGACTTTTTAGGGTTTCTGCTCTAACCCGCTTCAAATTTTTGCATAAATAATTGTTAGAGAGTCTAGTTATTTTAGTTAATTAAGTATTGAGTCTTTTTTTTTGGATTAACGAGAGAACCGCCCCCGTAGAAACGTCACTTTTGTGACCCCCCAGACAGCGTAAACTCTCGGGCCCCGAGCGTCCCGCCCACCCGGGAACCGGTTAAAGCGCACAGTTGGCCGGCCTGCGTGACGGGTACCATTTCGGAGGCGGCCGCTGGGTATCGAACCCGGGTCCCTTCATGAGGGGACACCGTGCCCGAACCACCTGAACCACTCCTCCCCGGCAGTCTATTTGTATATGGGCCCAATCATGTTTTGACTTTTGACCAATTAGGGTTTATTCGCTTCTCTATATGTCTGCCCTTCTATCAATAAGAAAAACATATACACAAGGGATCTTCCCCATCATAGCATTTTCCACATGGTATCAGACATGGTTTTAGAAAGTGGTACGCCTTGTACGTTCGGAGAGGTCACTAAATAGAGTATATGCGGTATGCAGGAGTA
Organism: Alisma plantago-aquatica; assembly: GCA_963693085.1. Classification (NCBI taxonomy): domain Eukaryota; kingdom Viridiplantae; phylum Streptophyta; class Magnoliopsida; order Alismatales; family Alismataceae; genus Alisma; species Alisma plantago-aquatica. The sequence goes on along the minus strand of OY856412.1, from coordinate 434,467,967 downwards.
TATGTGGTTTTGGATTTTTTTTTAATTATATCTACATAAATATCTAATAATCATACAATTACATATTGAATTTGTAAAATTTAATTTTTAGATGAAATTATGAAAATTTGCAATCAAACACAACTTAAATATATACAAATATGCAATAATGAGCTAAATGGCAAACAACCATAGATGACTGTAATGTAAAAGAAAAAGAAATGGAAGCAGATTGTACAATCTGAATGTAGGTGGTGGTCTTAGTTACATGAAGAATAGGGGGTGATGTTAAAAAATTTCCAACTTCGCAGTTTGACCATTCAGAAATAGGGGATTAATTGGCCTTATAGGCCATGGTCTATTTTGGGCACTGAATTCCCATATGTCAGTTCAGTGAAGGGTCTGAATCGCATATGCAGCCTTATATGCAGTTGCATGAACCGTTTTTTAAAACACTAGTATCAGAGCAGGATTCCTACGCCAGCCCCTCCCCTGAGAGATAGACAGAGCGAAGGAGAGAAGCCTCCCCTTATGGGTGCCGCCACCACTACTCATTAATTGGATGCCCGCGGGGATGTCCATCCCCTGCATCTTCTTGAAGTGTCTCTATTGAGCCATCTCCACCTTCAACAACAAAACCAATCCGTCTTGAAGTTGTTGCTACTAAATCTACATGTCGGCACCATTATTGTTTGTTTTTGGAGCCATCATTGTTATCCTATTTGTTGTCGTCATCTACACTACATCGTTGTCGAGCTACACTGTCGTCATCTACACCCCTGTTGATCTACACCGTCGTCATCCACACCGCCCCAACACCATGTCATCACCAACATAGAGATCTAATTCCAAATCATGGATAAAGATCTTTTTCAGCTGATATTGGGGATATATGACCCCTATATTGCTATGGTCGAGATCCAGAAGGATTTATCCACCCCTTTGTTGTTGTCTCAAGGTTTCCTATTGTTGGTCCGCCATGGATACGACGTTTCGCTATTGGACATGACGTGTTGGAAGAATTCTACTTCTTTCTCGACATGGATTGCTAAGTCAGTCCTGCGACATGGCATGTTGCTATTTGACACGGCATGTCAAAAGAGTTTTGCTTCTTTTGCAACTTGGATCGTGAAGTTTGCCTTGTGATAAGGGGTGTCACCTAAACGACATGACGTGTCACTTGCAATCTGTCCTAACTGTGCCCCGAGTTCTATCAACTTACACGACATGTCGCCTCCACAACATAGCGTATCGCCTGCTTCATGTCGATGACTACTTTTGCAATAAAAGATTGTGTCATCTGCACGACATGACGTGTCGCCTTTTTTCTGCTTATTGTTGCATCTACTAATGTGTGACACAGTGTGTCCTTTCATCGACATGGCGTGTCACCTACTACTACTGCTACATCTCAACTTGCACCATCATCTACAATTATTCCATAACATGGCAGAGGCTTTTACATAGGGTTGTGTACCAGCTTTTGGATTATTTGCTTGAGGGGGAGTGCTTGAGTGATTACTGTTTTATACTAATATTGAGGGGGAGATATCCTTGTATGGTCTTGGTTTATCATAATATTTTGCTTCTTTGTTTGTAATCTGTCTATCTATTTGCAAGTTGACTTGGGATTCTCCTAAGCTCCAACTTGAGGGGAGTGTTAGTGAGTCTAGTTATTTTAGTTCATTAAGTATTGAGTCTATTTGTATATGGGCCCAATTATGTTTTGGCCCATTAGGGTTTGTCAGGTTCCATGTATTTCGTTCTCTTATTTATAGGAGAGGGTCTACCCTTCTATACATAATAAAAGCATATAAATAGGGATCTTCCCATCATATCATTTACTACAATAATAGATAGGATAGACCATACTAGTGATTCGGTTCTTCTCGACCATATCTACATGGTATCAGAGTGGTAAAGGATCCTACTCTAAACCCTTCGCTCATATCCTTCCCCTTTCTCATCTCACACCCCATTCTCCTCGTCCCATTCTCCTCTTCCCCCTCTTCTCCTTTTTCACTAACTCTCTTGGTCGACAACGGACAACGAGTGACCCTCTTCTAAAAACCACACAACTCCCTAGGATTTCATTCTATCCAAGGCCTTCGAGCCCAAGTTTTGGGGTATTCTTCCCTCAATATTGTTGTATCTACATATGAGGTGAGCTAATCCACTCCTCTCTACTGCAGCTTTTTGCTACCTATAGGCAGGATTGCATAGGTTTTTATTCTCTTGCTGCTATATCTGGCTTCTTCTGATCACGGCTACATCCTCAACTAGTTCAAAAAACAAGTGTCTTCAAGTTACAACCATTAAACTCAATGGACACAATTATCACTCTTGGTGCTGCTCACTTGAGATCTATAATATGTTCAAGAAATATATGAGCATCTTACTACCGTTGCCCCTACATAGCTAGCTGACAGCAAAGATGAGAAGGTTTGTGATACCAATGTTTTAGAAAGCGCAAAGTGAGAGGTAGGCAGACAAAACCTTGTATTAAGCACCAAGCGGGTGCTTTTTATAAAATCGGATGCTTGATTTCTGTATATGTGTGTACATAATTACACATGTATGTATATAATCATATAGTTTTGAACTTCTATACATATCTAAACCCATGTAATAGTGTAAGATTGATTTCTATACAAATTACTAATAATATTGTGGTGCAACTAGTAATATACATATACAATAAGTTTTACACTAACATAAAAGTAGGTAATAGAGTAATATAGCCATTTTTATACAATATATTGCATATTATAACAGTGAGATCATGATACTAATATAGATAATACAAAACTACTTGTATTTTACAAACTTACAGTACTAATGTAGATAATATGTCTATACTTAATAATGTTACAACAATAATATAGATAACTAACACAAAACAACTATATGCAGTTGATTATGAAATACAACAATGTTAAAGTATTGTAATGTGGAGGTGTAGATATGCAACATGGTAGTTCACTTATTGTAACAGACTAGAAGTAGATATTGCATATCTATACTTAGGATTACAAATAGAAGTGTGATTTAGAGATGTGTAAGAAATATCTTGGGCCTAGCTTGTCGCTTACTTTAGGTGGCTTTAAGTGGGGCCTAAAAGCAATGGGGACCTTGGAGTGCTTAAGCGGGCTCACAAAATGCTTTATAAAACAATGTGTGATATTGAAACCAAAGCGTATAATGATTGTGGATTCGGGATGATTATATTGTTATGGCATGGATCATGAATAGTACAGAAGCAAAGATTTGACAAACACTTCTCAATTTGTCATTCACCCGAGAGATGTGAGAGAAACTTTTCTAGTATTTATTCTCACAAGTGAAATCCCTCAAACGTGTCATGTATATACAAGCTTGACTCAACCTCGGTTGCCCTCTGATACGGATGATTACTTTGCCTAATTCAAGGGTCTTAGGGACGAACTTGAGATCTAGCATCCGCTAACTACCTACTTGGCCATTCTCTAGAAGCAACGGAAAGAATTACAACTTATTCAATTCCTCACCAACTTCCAAAATCTTATTCAGGAGTGGTTGGTCAAATTCTTGATAGTGAATTACTACCAGAGCTATACGATGTGTACAAGCCCGACAACATCTTCCATGCCAATCTTTTGATATTTCATTTGATTCCTCCGCTCTTGTTGTATCGTATATCTATGGACATGGTCGCGGCAATGGTCTATGTTGCACCTCTGGGGAAGCTAGTCAGGGTTGGGATCCCATTGGCTTTCAACACTGTAAATTTTGTAGTCACAACAACCACGCCGAGGACATACATTGGGCCAACCGTGGTACATCGGCATGGGTAAATCAAGTGTCTAGATAAATAGACAATTTTCCTAATCCTACTAATGTTGTTAAGACTGAAGCTGAGCGTCTTCTCATGGAAAGACTTGGGACTTCAACTGTTAATTCCACATGATTACAGCTACTGGTTCCATATGTCTCATCCAGAAGGGAGTTTCAGCCTTATAGATTGCACCTGTCTTACAACCACATGGTAGTCATTTGTTGAGTGATAGACTCAGGGGAAGCTTCCCATATTACTGGGAATTCCTCATGTTTATACTCCCACTCTAACAAGAGCTATTCCCTCAGTTATTGATGTGCATGGTTTCAGTGGCACTGTGACTTTTGTAGGCTAGGGACAATTAAACCGCCACCATATTTGCCACTTTCTTCTACCTTGTTTATTCCTAAGCTTCCTTAAATTATTTTGTAAGTAACTTGTAAATTCCTTCCAATGCTCAGCCACCTTCCTTCTTGGTTTTGGTTTTTCATGATCTAAATAAGAAGACGAGGATTGTTGGGGGCACTGAAGGGTTTGGCAGTGTTTATAGTCTATTATCTAGATTCTTGTCACGTTGTATGTAGCATGTGTTGCTTTGTCTACATCAAAATCTTCTCCACAATGGCACTGTAGCTTAGGCCAGCTGTCTATAGAAAAGCTTAGAGTTTTGCCACCTGATTGCACTTCCAATTCTTTAGACTGAGTCGTGTCAGCTTGATAAACATATTCATATTGTTAATTCAAGTAGGTAGTCAGTCGATATTTCAATTAGTTCACTCTGATGTGAGGAGAACCTTGCAAAGTTCCAATTTTATCTGGGTATAGATACTGCTTTATTTTTATTAATGATTTTTAGGGCAACTTGGATGTACCCATTGGAGGATGGATCACAAATTTTGGATATTGTAAAAGCCTTCTTCTCTAAAATAGGAACTCCATTGGCATTACCTATTTGTGTGTTACGGACTGAAAATGCAATAGAATTTGCATCAATACTCCACCAAACGTCTTATGCCTAGAATCCTCAACGGACTGGTGTTGCAAAACACGACAACCTGCCACTAGATTGATATTGTCAGGACCATCATGTTGCATTCAAATGTTCCTATATAGTTTTGGCAAGAAGCTTTTCAAACAGCATGCTTCCTAAATCAATCGAATTTTGTCCTCTATTCTTCATCATTCCATACCACGCTATTTTATATCTTGACCTAACCAATTTTTCCCTTGCACCATGTATTTCAAATGTACATGTTTTGTTAAAGACTTAAGTCCGGGAGGAGACAAGTTGGCCCCTTGTGCCATCAAATGGGTTTTTTTGGATACTCTCAAACCAAAAAGAAGTATTGTTCTTTTGATCATGTTGGATGTCGATGGATTGTCAATGTTTATATTGTATTTTTTTTTAAGTTCTCCATATTTTTCTTCATTTGGATCTAAAATGTTTGAGAGTGAGGCTGATCATATCCCTATTCTCCCTAGTTCACCTACATGTGAATCTGTGATCATATACCTGTCTCTTCTCTTTCGCTTAACATACCTCAGGAAAAGCCCCTCCCAATGTACTAAAGGCGACAAAGACAACCATTTGAACATGAGCACTCAAGTACTCTTAATGAGCCTACCGGCTGCCACTCATCCTGAAGTTGTGCATGTGGATCATTGCATAGGAATAGACTTCCTCTATGGCTTCTGAACTGGGTCTTCCTATTGCTCTCAGGAAGACCCCTGTGTCGTGCACTTTGTATACTATTACAAGTTTTTGTATTACTACTAGACTTTCTCCTCCTTTTACTTTCTTTACTACTGCCTTATCTTCTATTTTTGTTCCTAAAAGTGTGGATGAAGCCAAAGGTCAACCAGCATGGTTTCAGACAATGCAAGAAGAGATGAATGCTCTTGGATAGACATACGTAGGATCCATTGATCCTTCAACTGTTTGCAAATCCATATGATGCAGAGTGTCCTTTATAATTCCAACCTGATGACATTGTAGAACGCTTAAAGGCTCGTATAGTTGCTAAAGGTTATACTCAGATGTATAACATAAACTGTTTTGCAATGTTTTCACCTGTGGCCCAGTTGAATTATGTGTCAATGTTGACTTTTGTTGTTGCGAGCTTATATTGGCATTGTTTCAACTTGATGGGGAGAGCACATTCTTATATAGTGATTCAAAGGGTAAAGTATACATCTAGAAAGTGGTTTTGTCGCTCAGGGGGAAGATTGCTAAAGTTTATCACCGTAATCGTGCAATCTATGGCCTCAAGCAGAGTCAGAGACTGGTTTAAAATCTCACTCAAATCATGACTCAATTTAAGTTGTGTATGCCACATGTTGATCATTCTGTTTGGTTTTTGTTAAATTGGAGTGCACGTATTCATAGTTTGAGGATAATATTGTTTTATATGTCAGTGTGATTTTGAGGGTATCCAAGGGACTAAGACTTATTTATACACACTTCTTTACCAAGGACCTTGGCAAACGAAAGTATTTTCGCCACAATATCAATCTCATCAACCCATATGAGTTAATGAGTTATGACGTGATAGGACACCTTATATTTATTATATTTATGTCTTTCTTTTGCATGACATTTGTTCTTAACACCAAGGATATATTGCATAAATATCATTCTATTATTTTCATGCTATCTTAGTTATAGTCTCTTTAGTAGACCTTTTCATATTTACCATAAAAAGCATGCTAGAGTAGAACTTATTTACACACACTTCATTACCAAAGACCTAGGCAAACTAAAGTAATTTCTTGGGATTGAAGTAGCTCGTTGCTTATTTGAACTTTCTCTCTCACTAAGGAAGTATGTCCTAAATTTCTTGCTTGAAACAGGAATCCTTGATCCCCATGTTCTGCGGGACGGGACAAAGTCGATTACCAGTCACTATTATTTCTAATGCATATCATTATAGGAAGCTAGTAGGAAAACTACTTTATCTCGCAGTGACTCAAGCTGATACATCATCGGTTATAGGTCTTATAAGTCGGCAGAAATTAATGCAATGTCACTAGGATATTGACTGCCATATCCTTTAATATCTAATATGTTCACTAGAAAAGGACTATACAGGAAATATGGTTGTTAATGTATATGTATAGGGACCTGCTTGTAAGTGTGAGAAAGGGTCAGGGACCTATGTAAATAGCAAAGTGACATATTCAAGATTTGGCAAACTTCCGGGTGGCCCAAACGAATGGAATTTTGAAAAATCAAAAAAATGAGAAAAAGGTGATTACTTTTGATCAACTATTCAGAAATAATCAGGAATAGATCAGCTGTGTGTGTGTGTCTCTCTCTATATATATACAACATACATGCAACTTTTAAGGTCACTAGACATAAAATCTTATTGAGTAAAAAAGCAGGAAAAAAATTGAAGAAAAGTTGAACATACAATGTATATACCGATTTGATATAAACATATATAACAACATTATTTGAAACATTGAGCATACGCAGCAATGGTAATGAAATATAAGATGCAAATAAGAAAAAATATAAATTTTAAGAGGATTGCATGTTTGATGATTGAAGAGAAGAATTTTAATCGAGGAGGATGCGGATCAATGTTTTAAAAAACGTTAATCGGTAAGCGTGCGGACAGCGCCTTGTAACTGGTTGGCGGTAAGCGGCCGATTTTTGAAAAAACGGATATTGATTTTCTATACGATTTTATAAAAAAATGTACATGTATGCATATATATACTATACTTTTTGGAACCTTTATACATATCTGAACACCCTAAATAACCATACTAAACACCCAAATACTTTATAACACAACTATAAAACAATGATTATAGCTAAACTATTAAATAATAGACTCGTCACACATAAACACCCTATACAACTATAAAACAAAAAAAGTATTAAGTATATATACATGATACAATAACTACTTTGCATCACATTACAGCAGACTTATCATTGATACCTTACTAACTTATTGCTACATTTACATATCATCACTTGATCAAAAATTACAGCAGTACATTTAACCAAAGTATGCATTCTAAAATCTATGTCATGATTAGCTACATGTAATTTACTTGGATATACAGCAGTACCCGATTACTATGGCTTACATACAAAGTATGCATATTAAATTAACTAAGGTTTATCATAGAACATGTATTGTATATAAGTTTAATATATTACAGTCAATAATTATTTTACTTTCACAAATCACTTAATGTTACAGGCTTGCAGCAGTTTTCTTAAAAAAACAGGTCTGAGTGGCCGATTAAGCGGGTTAAGCGGGGAAAAAACGCCCATTTTTTTGTAAAAAATTAATCGGGCGCTCAGGGGGTATTTTAAACGGCTGGGCTGCTGAACCGCTTAAGCGGCCGCTCAGAACGTTTTTCATTTCACTGATGCGGATACAACGTCAGAGAAGAAGAGGTAAAGGATGTCGTAGCGAGCTTGAATCCTTAATCAGAAGAGTGGGGCTCCGGGTTCTTGGTACATGGTACATGGTTTTGTACAAAAAGAGCAAGCGACTTAAAAGAGAAAATCAGGAAATATCGTGAAAAGTCAAGAGAATTGTGGAAAATCAAATAAATTGCAAAACAAATAAGAAAAATAGTGGAAAGTCGTGTAAAATTGGCGACCAACTTATGAATCTTAGTGAAAATTCGGGAGCTAAAAAAACATAAAAATCGGTGATTTTTTTATCCTCAGAATCAGAGGGCCTTCAAGCCAGGCAGACAGTACTCCCCAATTCCCTTCTCCCTGGTAGATATTCCATTCTTCACACGAGTATTGGGATGTCTCCACAAGTAGGATTCACTAAAGTCAGAGACAATTGTTACAATGGTAAGAAGTCTATAAAGACTCTTCTATATAAATATACAAGCACTCCGATAGGCAAACACTTGTCAGGAATTTCTCCCTTAATGAAACAAGAGTCATGTAGTAGCGCAATTGATGTTCATAATGCTAGTTTTTGCATAAATAAGAGTCTAACTATGAGATATTACACATTTTTAGTGGTAACCTGGTTATTTGGTGAAGAAGCAAAACATTATAGCTGGATCGAGGGTGGAACCTATATAAAAAGCTATTGCTCCCAATACCTGAGAATTTCTATGGATCAAATCCTTGTTGATTTTGGTTAATATAAGTAGCCTCATTATAGCCTCTATGTCCAGTGATAATCGTGTAGCCTCATTAATTAGTAATAATTTTCCATTAAAGTAGAAAGTGAATTGAAATGCATTATCTTTCACGAAGCCCTTGTCTACTGAGTGGTTTCATGTTCTACGTGACATGGTGAGCATGCTAGATATATACGCTCCAGCTTGCAGGGGAAGTATTACATTAGTTCATTTCATTTGTCCTTATTTCTATTTTCCTTAGCTCTGACTAACCGCTGTCTATGTTTTTATCCAGTTTTCAGTGACAGTTGTCCTAGAAATTAAAACCAAAGTAAAAACTGACATCCACAAAGTTGTAGCTTATTCAACCACAGAAAAGACAGCAATACTAGTGTATTCAAGACAAATGCCTGCCTATTCTGACAAGAAGTTTTACCTCTATAGTCTATGACTTGAGTATTAGGTAATTGGATTTCTTGTTCACTTCCAAGGTTCGCCATTGACCTAGAGCGATGAGGATCTTTTCTAGCAGATGAGTTATCAGCACCATGTTCATGTTCAGATGTTGCATTTTTGGAATTATTAGAAAACAAGTCTCTGGTGGAAAAGCCTTCATCCTGACCGGTCGTTCGAGAAGCTTTCCCCGAGGTTTTGAGGTTATTTTCTCTAACAGCAATTCGGTAGCAACTAGTACTGTTCGGTGAGTTGTCTTCTGAACTGGCATTGGATAAAGATGGAGCGGCAATTTTGACATGGGTCGTCACACCAGCTTGAGTCTGATCAGGATATGTAGAGGCATCGAGATTAGTACCAGAGTCCTTTTCTTCATACAGTGAACCATATCCTTCGCTCTCTGGGACAGCCTTTTCAAATAATCCGCCTGAAGCTGTAGGCGATTTCAAGTCAAGAGATGCATCAAAGTTAGATTTGAAAGACTTTCCTCGCTTCTTTCCATTGTTTGATGGGGTCGGCTTGGTGTCCAGTTCTGCATTAGCCGTGGAGATACCAGGACTCCTCTCAGTATCATCCTCCTGTAGTTTTTCTTGGATGACTGACCCATCAGAATTTTGTTTACGGTTTGATAATTTTTCAACTCGAGATTTCTTTCTGTTCTTTGCCTGACTATGACTGCCAAGAGTATCAGCAGAGTTATCCTCTTTCTGTGCATTAGACTTCCTCTTAGTTTGATGGAATTCTTTAGGGGATTTATTGGTATCAGATTTTTCGGCAGTTGGGTTTTCTTCCAGAGCAACTGATGTCTCAAGTTCATGTGCACCAAAAATCTCCATAAAATCAGCTTTCCCTATGCTAGATGTTCGCATTTCTATGCAGTCATCAGTTCTTCCTTCTCCAGGAGGATCACGAGTAGGTGTGTTGTCCAATGAAAGCCGTGCATCAGAAGTTTCATCATGAAGACCAATGACTTTTTCATGTAAATCAGTATATGCATTGCCATCCAAACCTTCATTTGAATAATTAGCTTCAAGAATTTTTTCAGTGCCTTGATTTTCTATATGACTTACAGTCTCTAACTCTATATTATTCACATTTTGACCTTTGCTTTTTTCAGATTTTCTTGACTTCCGTTTTTTATCCTTTGCGACAGAGGAAACAGCAGATTTCTCCAAATGGGTTGAACTACAATTTAGTGCATCTACATGTGGAGCATCAGGTGTCTTTTTTGACAAGTCATCGGACTGTTTATCATGGGAGCCACTGAAACCTACGGGCACTTCAACGTGTGCATTCATCGGAATGCTGTCCAAATCATTATTGAAATTATTATCAAGATCAAGTCGAGCGCCTTCAACTTCAAAAAAAGATCCCTTCTCGAGCTCACAAAAATTCGCATTAGTTTCTTTCATATTTTCAGTTTTTTTCTTCTTTCTCCAGTGCTTCTTTTGCGTTAATTCAGGGAGAGCTGCAGAATTATCTAGCATGACGGAGCTGCCAGTTTTATCATCTTCAATAGATGTTTTGTCTAACAGAGGTGAAATACCAGATTCCTTCCTGTGAGAGGGACCGACTTCACCGAGCAGATCAGTGTTTGCAAGTGTTGAGCTATCAAAGTCAGTTTCAAGATTCTGTTGAGGAATTTGAATTCCTAGAGAAGATTCATTCTCAAACTCAACATGGTTTAAATTAGTTGCCTTGCGCTTTTTCCTATCTTGCCCTTTTCCCTGCCGTTTTTTATCTTCTCGATCAGTCAGTGCAGCAGATTCTTCTGGAGCCATCTTACTATTGTTAACATTCTCAGTGGCAGCAGAGGTGGCATCAATCTTTCCATGATTGCTAACTTTCTTTTGATGGTTTGAGCTCTTCCTTCTGTGTTTATGGGATGGATCCTCAAGATGAGTTTCTTCAGGATTTTGATAGAGATCAGCAAGTTCTTGAACGTGGTGTGTGCCAGTTGATTTTCCAATAGGGTGCTCACCATTTAGAGTTTCAGCAGGTGAATCCCTAATTCTCAAAGGTTTGTTGCCATCCGGTAACAGATCAGGCACAATTGTAGGGTTGGACACTTCAGCAACACGTGAATTTATTGCAAAAGTCATGACAATATTAGGTAATTTTTCTTGATTGGTGCCCTCATACTCATGTTTTCTGCTATTCTTTTTCTTCTTTTTGGTTTTAGTAGCATTCTTCTGCAGCTCAGCGCGCTGATCTACTAACTCAATAGTTTCAATGGATTTTGCTTGAACAACAGAACTATTCCCGTCTTTTTCGATGGAAACAGAGTCCATCATCGTGTGCGCCACATCTAACACGTTCTGCGATCCACCAATGGTTTCTGCTGCCAGCAGCACATCTTCTGATTTCTCAAACTTATCAATAGAGACAGGATGGGGACACCGACTCTTCAACTCACAAGGCAACAAAGATTCCTCAACTAGTTTTCTAACATCACTAGAAATTTCATTGGTAGCAGACGAGGTATCAAACTTACCATGCCTACCACTTAAGCTCTTTTGGGTACGTGAAGTCTTCTTTTTGCGCTGACAAGTTTCAAGATTCGGTCCTTCAGGATTTGAAGAGATGCCAGCAGCATCAACATATTGTGTGGCTTTTGGTACATCAGCAAGCTTAACTTTCAAAATTTCTGCAGGGACCTCAGAGCTGTTATCAAGACCATTGTCATTCGGGGAGCAACCAGGTGCAGTTGCAGAGCTGGGTTTCTCGGCAACATTAAAGTCTGTTACACCACCATGTGAAGAATCGGATAACCCATCTGCATCTTTGCACTTTTCAGAGGCAGTACCTAGCTCGCAAGATTTTCTACACTGTCTCGACTGCTTTTCCGGTTGGTCTGGATTCAGTAGTGGTTCACCATTAGCCAACTTAGTAGTAGAAGCAGAGTTAACATGAATGTCAGATTTATCTCCACCTATCTCCACTGCAACAGAGGCACTTGTTGGCTGAAGAGCTTCCATGTTTACAGATGCCTGAATCATTTCTCCTGCTAGAATTATATCTTTTGATGCCTCAACAATCTTGTGCCTGGAAATAGATTGATCATGTTGATGGTGTTGAGAATCAGGTGATTTGCTCCTTCCAATGGCGGTATCTGGAGAATAATTGATGACACATGACATGCATAATCAATGAACAGACGAGATTAGAATATTGTTTGCAATAACTTACATAGATGATCCATCAAGTTACCTTGATCATCAGTGTAATGACAAGATGGGGACCAAAAGCATCATCATTATAGTTTTTTGAAGAAATCTTGAAAGAGCCTGTATTTTTACCTCCATTTGAGACCATTGGATAGTCTGTGGATGTCGCCACCATATTCCTAGTAGGGGCAGTACTGACAGTATCCACATAAACAATCCAAGCACCTTTAGCCCAGCAAAATGCATCTCGTACAGACATGGAATCTGATAGGGAAAATAGAGATTTTCCCCATTTCATCTGAGAAATAAACAACAGTTAGTATTGTAGCTTGCTGATGCTACAAGTGACAGATTTTCAATAAATATGCACCATGCTGCAAGATTTCAATATGAAGGATTTGATATAATAATGTTGAATCTATTTGTGAGAAATGAATCTTTGTTTTATTATATATGGGTAAATGAATTTGATGTATCGTAGCATCGTGAGATTTGTATGATAAAGCTCTTAGATAAAATGCCCATAAGGGTGTGGTGTTGTGGTGATACAGCATTGTATTAACCAGGAGGTCTCAACTTCAACTCTTGCTGGGGTTGGATTATAATAAGGTTTTCTGGTTATCATTGTGGTTTGTGCCTCATTGTGTTGCACTAGCCCTTGATTTACCTACTCCCCTCATAAGGCCTCATTGAGGCTTTTGGGTCCTAGGGGAAGTACTTTCTCAATCTTCAAAAAAGCTCTTGGATACCATACTAGGAAAAGCCGTTCTATAAAGGGAAATGTCAGAATTGTCAATATCAAGTATCAACAGCACCTAGAAATGTCGAACCCGGTAACTTTTCAGAGTCAACCAAGTCAGCCCAGCTTGGATCAGAAGTCAATGACATCAATCCAATTCCAATGGCAACCAGCCAAGGAAGAAAATGTCCGATTTCGATGCTGTTTCGCTGGCCACAGAAACAGAAATTTACCAAAATTTTGATGGAAACTTCGACAAATGTGTTCCTAACGTTTCGACGGCAAAATCTATAAATTAATTTCTGAAATTTTACCAGAATTATCTACTAGTGTAGTTCTACTCAAATATGCAATAATATTCCATACTGGATATGTGGGGGTGGGGGTCTTCTCATATGTGAGTGAAGGACCCTGAACTGTTTCAATGGGGATTTCGATGGAGAATTTTGATGTCATTTTTCAAGGATGAAATCAATGAACTAAGTCATTATAGTTTGCAAGCACAATGTATAAACTTAAAGACACAAAACTGTGAAAAAAAATATGCTCTAGGCAATCATAGTACATTAAAAAGAAAGAAAAATTTCGATGGACAGCGCGTTTCAACAGTGCATTTCGATGTCCGATGGCCATCGTTATGGAAATAATTGTGGAAGTTTTGACAATTTCGTGGAAATTTTAAACGATGCAACCAGCAATCCATTTCATTTTTTCTTCCTTGTCAAAGACAATGTCAAGAAGTGTATCTTCAACAATGTTGATGATCTTCTACAATATAAGCTACAACATTCCAAGAAGGTAAAGATCAAGGATTAAGGCCCATAGGTTCCATATTTAATTGATGAATTTCTATATGAAAGCTAATCACTCGTAATTGACTCCTCTACAAGAATTCTCACAAATATTATTTTATATTATATCTCATCTTTCCATAATCGAATCTGCATTTTTTGGGCAAGTATTTTGCCTTTTGAGTTGTCCTAGTTCATATAGCCTGCACGTCTATTTGGAAAACAATATACCACAAATTTGCATAGATCCACAATAGTTTAGTGGATGAGCTGTTCATTATATGATTGTATGACAAATATAAACTTGTTAGTTGTTCATAAACATACATTGTTTTAAGACACATTCTATGGCACTAAAGCCCCTAGCTGCTTAAAATGACCTTCATGCGCTAGTTATGCAGCCTTGCATTAAATGCCCGCTTTGAGCTTGAGGTTAAGGCCAAGACACACGAGCAGCTCCTAGGCAGCACCTAGGTAGCCACCTGAACTCAAGATATTAAGCGCCTAGTCTAATTAGGTTTTTTGGGCGGTCTGGAAGGCCGCCCAGGCATGCTTCAGCAGCTGTTGGGCCTAGATTATAGGCTTATATTGCCTACTTTTTTTTATTTCTTATCTTCCCACGACCTTCTTCAGTTACTCTTTTGATATGTGTTTTTCCTTCTTAATCTCTTCTTGTTTATCTTTTCCTCCATAGTCAGGGTTGTACATCGGTCCAAACCTATAACATACCAAAACCTGACTTCCTAGCTCTAGAAACCCTAATCCCATCAGTCCAAACGTATAACATACCAAAACCTGACTTCCTAGCTCTAGAAACCCTAATCCCATAGATAGGTCATATGATCGAATCCTTAGAATGGCCAAACAAGGTTAACATTTTATCACAACACATTTTGCTTGTACCCTTATGAACATATAATGCACATAGAATGAGTACCTCAAATGTAGATCTCAACTATGGATGCATGTGACCCTGAATATGTTTGGATCAATAAACTCTAATGTGATGATTAGTTGGTGTCGGCTAACCCTAACCATGCATCTTGGTATCACATATGATGCAATAATACATCTCAATACACTCAAGATGGATCTAAACAAAAGCTAAATGTAGCATAATATGTAAGTCAAGCTCATAAACATGTAGCATGCCACATTGTTCACTAAATACAGACCTGAAGACTTAAATAGGATTAATAAGTAAATGCTTGTGATGAAATATGTATAAATGATTAGAGTTAGGGTACTCTACAACATGCTTAGAAGTTAGAATATATGTTGGGAATCATATAATGTGCAAGATCGGCCCTTTTTCACCCTTAACCTTAATAGGATGTAAATAAGAAGTGGTTAGTGCCAAGATGGCTAATATGGATGAATTATATACAATTGGACTTTTGCATGGTATATCATAGCTCTTAATCTTATAAAGTAAATGAATAATAAACATAACCGCATAATGTGAGAAATATAACTCAAATGTCCATATAATAATATATGCCAAGTATGGGAGTTATAAGTTCCATATAACAAATAATACATCAAGATCGTAATGTGTCCTTCCCTCATTAATATAACTAATTTAGATAATGAGTTTAATAATAAGATAGAACGACTCCATAATCAACAATAATGATGGGAAACACTTTCATGGGCATAAAATGATAATGGAGAAGTGGTTATATATAATTGGAAAGGTAATATCAATAAATGATTTTGAAAGGTATCTTGAATTGAATAATTGTAATGATTGCATAAAAGAATTATAGCAAGTAATTAATGGGAATATAGTCCTAAAAACGAATCTAATATCAAGATATCATCCATAGATGATTATTTGGTGAATAAATATAGAAATAATATCTTTTCATCCTAATACATAGTAAATAATCTCAAAGGTAATAACTTGAATTAAAATATAGGCAATACTTCAACGTAGTTAATGAAGAAAGTGTTATATGACAAGATGATCCTAAAACAAACTAAATCCCAAGTTATAAGCAAGCTATTGTGAAAGGATTCGGATAGAACGATACCCGACTAGAGCGGGTTCTCCTTTATTGTGAACATTTACACAATAGACCCAACGAATAAAGGAAATAAGAAAGAGGTACATAAATAGAAATTGTTTTCCAACGCTCCCCCTCAAGCTGAAGCATACATGTCATGCATGCCCAACTTAGAATTTATACATCTAAAAATTGAAGATGGAAGTGGTTTGGTGCAAATATCTGCCACTTGTTGTCCAGTATGAACATGACAAGTCTGAATCTTCTTGGAGAGCACCAAATCACAAACAAAGTGGCAGTCCACTTCTATTTGCTTGGACCAATCATGGAACATCGGATTACTAGCAATGTGAATGGATGTCTAGTTATCACACATGAGAGCCATAAGTGTCTCGACAAACACTCCTGTTTCAAACAGTATAGACATAACCCATTGCAGATCACAGCAAGCATGTGTCATCGCCTCGATACTCAGCCTCTGTGTTGAACTGTGCTACCACATTTTGGTTCTTGCTCCTCAAGTCACCAAGTGTGACCAGTGTTTTAAAAAGCGACCAGAGCGCCTGCTCAAAGGGCAGCCAGGCCTAGCCACTCCAGACATAGTGAAGCGACTGTCAGGCAGATCGCCATCATGTGGTCGCTTGGAGCCCGCTTCAACCGCTCGGGCGTCCGCCTAAAGGTCAGTTCTGAGCGGCCGCTTAGGCCCACTTTTAGTAATGGTGGTCAAAGTCAGGCACAAAAAGGGCAATTCTTTTTTTTCTCATTTATTGGCATTGCTTCTATACTCTGTTTTGTTTTTTAATAATTATTTTTTGACATCAGTATATTTGATAATACTATATAATGGAGAACATAGTGACTAAAATCTGAACTAGTTATTCAAATCTATACTAATATGAAAAAACTAATCGAAGGATATAATATTCATCATAAAAAATCATTCATCAGGTCTGCCTTTCTTAAGAGCCTTACAAAGACTATATATAGGAGTTTAAACCCAACTCATTAGACAACTAGCCAATGTGGGACTAAACCACCGACTTTACAAGACAAACTGCGAAAATATCAAATAACTCTTAAAATACAAGGCAACTGATAAAACATTATAACTACTACTGAAAAGACTATTTAAAAGGCTATGCTCATCCTACATCACTATACTAGTATATTAGTACATTATTGTTGTAGCATAATTAATACATTTTGTTGTACATATATTGTATAATAGATAATTTTATAATACATAACATGCACCAGTATGTTATATGTTAATTGCCTACTATATTATCCGACCTAATGTATATTAGTCTATTTTGATACATTATACATAAGCTATTTCGGGTTTTTTTTGGCTTTTTCTCATTTGTTGGCAGTGTTGCTATACTCTATTTCGTTTTTTAATAATAATTTTCTAACATCAGAAAGTTTAATAATAATATACTAGTATATTATACATTACACTACTGTTGTAGCATAATTATTACGTTTTGTTGTACATATACTGTAATATAGAAGATTCTATAATACATCACATACATTAGTACATATATGTTAACTGCATACTGATTCTAAGGTATATTCGCATATTTTGATACATTATACTTAAACTATTTAGGTGTTTTATTGTGTTGTGTAAGGTGTTCAAATATGTGTGAAAGTTCCCTAAGTATATTATTTGTATAGAAATATGTGTAATTTTCTATTAAATTATATCATAATCTCAGTACCAGCATTTTTCAAAAAGCACCCACTTGGCGCTTAAGCGGCCACAAGGTGTTGCCTGCGCACCTCCCGCTTCCTGCTTTTGAAAACATTGAGTGTGACCCAAGAAACACATAATAGCAAAAAGTAGGCCGTCTATCTCCGATATAAACTATCCAATCAGCATATATCCAGTAAGCTTCAAGGGGGTGTGTGATATCTTTCCTTGTGAAGTAAATGAGACCCTTCCTTGGCGATGCTTTAACATAACATAGAATTTGGTAACTGTCATCCAGTGTGACATCTTGGACGCACTCATAAACTTGCTGACAACTCCCACAACATATGAGATATCGAGACGAGTAATTGTTAAGTAAATTCGTTTCCTTGCAATCCTTCTATACTTTGTAGGATCAAGCAAATCATTGTCATCAGAAACAGATCCTCAACATGATAATCCATGGGCGTGGAGATTGGTTTGTATTGCGTCATGCCGGTCTCAGCAAGAAGGTCTAGAACATACTTCCGCTAAGAGAGGTTTGTGCCCTTCTTGGAATGTATAACTTCTATTCCAAGGATATAGCCGAGATTGCCCGAATCTTTTGTCTGAAATTGTGTTTGCAGCCACTCCTTGAGCTGTAAAATGCCTATAGAGTCATCAGATGTGATGACAATATCATCTACATAGACATCCTAAATAATAGTGCCACTTGACGATTTATACACAAATAAAGAATGATCAGTAGAGAACTGATTGAACCCAAACTATATAAGTGCAACACTAAATTTATCAAACCATGCCCGTGGTGACTGCTTCAGGCCATACAAGAACTTCTTCAGTTTGCATACCTTCTTACACTCCCCCTGAGCAACATATGCAAGAGGTTGCTCCACGTATACCTCCTCAAGAAGATCACCATGAAGAAAAGCAATTTTGACATCTAACTGAAGAAGACGTCGGTCAAATGAGTAGCAATAGAGATAAGGATTCGCACAAAATTGAGTCGAGCAACTGGGGAGAAAGTCTTAAAGAAGTCTACACCATGTGTCTAAGTGTACCCTTTTGCCACCAAACGAGCCTTCAAGTATCAAGCTGAAGAGCAAATGTGCGAGTTCTAGTGATAGATGAGACAAGCAACAAACACTCAAGAGTGGATGGTGTATAGTGCAAGATCGAACACCTTTACGAGCAGCAACTGAAAGGTGTAAGTCGGAAACATAAGCATCAAGAGAACTCTCAGTAGGAAAAGTTACCTCAGGAGTGTCCGACGATGAGGAGTCGGTCTGCAGGACTAGTGACGCTACGTCCTCTTGGTGATGCCACCCATGTAGATG
Organism: Alisma plantago-aquatica; assembly: GCA_963693085.1. Lineage (NCBI taxonomy): Eukaryota > Viridiplantae > Streptophyta > Magnoliopsida > Alismatales > Alismataceae > Alisma > Alisma plantago-aquatica. The sequence goes on along the minus strand of OY856412.1, from coordinate 434,448,864 downwards.
ATGGATCGGAGGCAACAAGCGAAGTCCCCTGATTCTTGTATCTAAAACCAAATTGACGGAGGAGCCAGGGGAAGCTTGCTAGGTAGCCTGAAGAAGACAATCATACTCCTTGGAGATTGTAACATCTGATTGCATTTGTTTAGAGGCTCCAGATGCAGATGTTCCCGGAGAAGAAGTTGTATAATGTGCAGCACCAATAAGGGGTTGTCCATGTTTAGAATAGCTTTCTTCTGTTTGTCCAAGTTTCCAACAGAACGTGCATTTGTCCTTAAGACGATTGCCTTGTCCTCGACCGGCACCTCGTCAATTTCTTTGCCAACAACAGCAAAAGAGGCATGATTCTCGGAGTGTTGTCCTCCTAAAGTAGCAGAAACAGACTCGAAGGAAGACTGTTGAATCCTCAGAAAGGCTTCTTCAAGATTTGGTAGTTTGTTTGTGGCAAGGCTAACACTCCTAGATGAAGCAAAGATAGGATTTAACCCGGATAGGAATTTTGATGTTACTAGATCATCTCTATCTTTCATTGATCACTAGTCTTGACACTATCTTGTCTTTCTGCAAAGAGACAGTCCTCGACGGTGTAGAGATGGAGAGCACTCCTCTCGTAAGAGAAGTGTTTCCTTGCAGCTTCCCAAATTTGTTTGGCATTGTAGTACAACATAAACCTGGAAACAATATGGGGCTCCATGCTATTTCATAACCAAAGCTTCACAAGTCCATTATGTTTCCGCCAAGTAGAGTAGCAAAGACTTTCATCAGGAGGTTCTAACTCAATAATATCAACCTTCTCTCGGAATTCAAGAACGGTGTATATAGCATTCATCCAGAAAAGAAAATTTTGTGAGCAAAGCTCCACAGAAATAATTTGAGATTGATCGTTGTAGAAGATTGTAGCGGAAGCACCTGGCTTTTTGGCTCCCATGTTGAGATTGGATCAAGATAACAACATCAATCAAGGCAGATTGTCGGCAACACGCCGTATATGGCAATGACACACCGTGTAGAGATGTCAACACGTTGTATCAGTTGGCGAAGACAGAAAGCAAACTTTCTAAATCTCTTTGACATGTCGTTTATCCTTCGAAGGTGTAAACTTCAGTAGCCATCAACATGTCGAGTCACTTAGGGGACACGTCTCAAATAACTTCGAAGGTGCAAATTCCAACAACCGTCAACACACGGTGTAACTTGCAATGTGAGCGAAACCCTACGTTGTCAGGGCGATCTCTAAACTACAACAGGTTATGATGATTGGACGACACGCCATGTCGGCGAAGGCTGATGCATGATCTAGACAGTAATTAGCGTTGTCAAAAAGATAGAAGACCCAAGAAAATGTGTCAAGGGGTGACGGGAATCAGCACCGTCACCTAGCACTGTCACCTATTTCCAATAGACAATGTACAACTGACGCATCAACAACCCGTAAAGAACTTAGGAACTCATCCACATACGGGGACTACGTGGAGAGGAAAGAAGCACAAGGGAGTTGTTCCTCCTCTTTATATGATAGAACAAGTGGTTCTCCTTCTCTCCTTCAAGCAGCCACCGCTCTTCGGTGGAAAGGGATGGAGATTGTCGAACAGCGGCCAATGGGCGGCAAAGCGTCCGACGATGGCGGTGATGGCGTTGGCGGAGGAGCACAGAAGGAGGAGGTGGAGAAAGAGAAAGAGGAGGGGGTTCAGCGGAGAGGTTTACAACCCTAGAGCATGCTCTGGTAGCATGTGAAAGGATAGGGCCAAAGCAATCTCGGGCTAGAGCGGGTTCACTTTTATTACATAAGGTGTGAACATTTACATAATAGACCCAACAGATAAAGGAGATAAAAGAGAGGTACATAAATAGAAGTTATTTTCTAAAAGCTATATCAATTGGGATAATATATATGGTATTAACATCTTTAAACACTTATGTTAGAGGACCTAACAACTAATGTCAATAGTGGAAACTAATGTGATATTCTAACTCACATGCTAAAGTTAGCCTAGGTGTCAAGTTTCACTTTGATTGAACCTTGTTTGAGTCGTCAACTAATTAGAGAAAGAAAACATATTGTTAAGCTACAAAACATTAATTATCTGATATTCTTGGACGATTACTTAAAGTTACATGATTTATCAACGTCACACTAATATTTACTCTATCCTTAATTTTCTAGTTATGCGGAGTCCCTCTAATTCGTTGGATCTCGATCATGTATGGGACCAACTCCTACCTCCAATTTCCATTTGGCTTCTCTATTTCCCGAAACAATACGCATCATTTTCTCTCTGCATTTTCTCCCTTCTCGATCTACCTTTCTCCAAAATTCGGCATTAGCTTCGTCTCTCTCCCAAAGATATTGAGCCCTACTTTCCCAAGTCTCATGGTTTGTAACCCTACCATCCATCGCTCCCCTTGTGCCTCTATTTTATCTCTTACCCGGCACCACTACTAACCCTAACCACTTTTATCCTTCAAAACCCTAGACTCGATCCCTGATACATCGGGAATACAGCGTTGCACAAGGAAACTCCTTTAGGCCCTATGTAGGATTTTGACCTCCACTTCCCCCTTCTATCCACACGGAGTTCTACAGGGCATCTACGACCATGGCGCCTCTCAAAACTCACCTAGAACTTCTCTGGGGTCTCTTACAAAGCTTCTTATACTATTAACTCGCCAAAAGAGATATTGTCTTTGTATCCCATTTTTTTACCTCTTCCTAAGGTTCGCGAGAAATGTTCTCACTTCCGACCGCCATCATCATACTTCGCCTACAAACTTGGTATTTGTCACGTGATGTAGAGGACCTAATATCATATCTTGAACCTTCTTTTTCCAATGGAACCTTTTTCGACCCCATCAAATAAATCACAAGATTCACAACCAACTACAAAAGATTTAGTCTTGCACGCTTCACCAAATCCACACTCCTGGCCTTGTAATGGACCATCCAGACGAGAACAAGTTATTGACATCCTAGACGATCATATCATTTCAAAAATACTTAATTCAATTGTGTGGTTGCCTGAGTTAGATTATGTGTTGCTCACTAAGGAGGAACTAACTTCAACTCAACCAAACTTTCTCAAAGATTATCATCATTTTACTCCATCAGAGCTAAATTCATCCACGACAGTAAGAATTCATGCAAATTTTGATTTTTTTATAAAAAGGATATATGCAGCTGATAGACCTTAGTTGTATGGTCCATTAGGCCCATAAACGAAATTCTTATGTCTAGTTTTTGCAACCAGTAATTGAATGTGACTATTGCCATTGTTGGTTGTTTCTTATATGAAAGAACTAGACATGAGAGTTTGTTAATATCATGCAACAAGATATGGCACAAGGAACTACAGAGACCATCTTGCCTCAATGTTACTATATCTACCATACAGCAACTTTTGACTCCTTCATGAAAGAGCAAGTGCCAAAACTCTTCATCTACAAATTGAACACATCTTCAATATTTTACATCTGGAGTGGTCTTGATCTACCTTCATCTTTGAAGATGCTCCTCTACAAAGATGAATAAGAACTCAAAATCCAATTTCCACCCTTCTCTTCTAACCACCTTTGTCTACCTTGAACTTGTTGATTTTCTATTATAGTTCCTTTGTGAAAAGTCAATTTGAATCAGCCATAAGATTCCCAAGTTTCTACTTGTCAAACTGAGTCCTTCCTCCTTGATTTCTAAATGTCTCACTATATCAAGTCATTGTGGTGACCAACCTACAGGTTTTTTGCCTTTTGTCCCAACTTTTTAGTTGGCATAACAAAAAAGCTAGGAAGCACGGACACTTCCCGAGAGTGACTGTGGCCGTGTCTGCGGCGTGTCGCACGCGGACACGCCGTGGACATGGCCCCGGAGTGTCCAACTTTTTTTTGAAGAGTGTTTGGCTTGGACACGGCTAGGACACGGCTGGGACACAGCTGACCCAGCCCAGCCACATCCAAGTCCAGTTATGTTAGGAAAAAAGACTAAACCCGTCCATGTTCCCTAACCCACCGATATTTGCTCCCCTTCTAATCAATTTCACTCCAAATTTTTGTTGTTTTCTTACTGTAATCCTGCCCCTCTATCAATCTATGCCCAACTTTTCTAATAAGTCTTTTTCTTCGGTTTTGTTATAATGTTAACAATAATTGTTGTTGTTGGTTCAGTTATGTTATACAAATCTGTAGTATTTACTGTATTTAATCATACATCATTCTGAGTTGGATTTCTTTATTGTTGAATTGGTCTAATTATTGTTTATTTATTGTTCAAAAGTCATTGCGTTAGTATTTAAATTGACAATTTGCTTTAATTGATTGGAAGCATGGACATGAATGCGTTTACATAAATTTATAAATATCACTAGGCAATGCTTGTTGTATCTGATGGGTTTTTCCTATTTGGATGAATGTGTTTGATGGATGATTGTATGTCTTTTAAGTAAATGAAATGCAAACTCCACAATTAAGATTCTATAATAGAATGTGTTTATACATCAATAATGTATACATATATATGTAAAAAAACAATTTGCCGTGTTCGGCCCCGTGTCCGTGTCCTACATTTTTAAAAATTTCCGTGTCCCGTGTCCGTGTCCGTGCTTCCTAGCAAAAAAGTTAAGCTCTTAATGTGTGTTGGAGGTATGGAACTGAACACCAATGTTGGGCAAAAATTTTGACAAAGTTTCAAACTTCGTGTCCATGCGATGTCAAACTACTACTATGTCGACTTGGTCCCAACTTCGGACCGAAGTTTCCTCTTATCGACAAAGTTGGGTTTTTACATGTGTTTTTGTCCCAACATTGTCAAAGTTGTTGATGTCTCCCCGAAGTTGGCGATGTTGGGGCAAAGTTGATACGAGTCAACCCATTAATCCTAACTAGTGCCCTAAGAGCCATTATAAGGCATAAGTGGCGACTCCAACCCTCTTCAGAACTTCTAATATCAATTCCTACTTTTATTGGCTGTCACTCTTTGTTGGAGAAAGTTATGTAACTACTATTTGATTGCATATTGTATGAAGGATGTATGGTGAATTGTATTTGTATATTTGTTTTGCACATTTGACCCCTGCAACTACTAGTACACATTGTATTATCAATGTATCTAGGGCTAGAAAGAAGTGAACCATGTTCTTGCATTAAATTAACATATTTAGGATAGAGTTATAGCACAATTAGAAGTTTTCAATCAAAGTTTCCTTCATATTAGCATCATTTTCAAAAGAAGTCTTTGAAGTTCATCGAAGTTTGCCTAAACTTCCTTAGAAGTTTCCACAAGCTTCCACTTCCACACCTGGCCAGGTCGACACAAAGTCCAAGTCATGCACCATGGTTGGCGGCCACCACTTAGGCATCCATAATTAAAATTTGAGCCCACTACAAAACAAAAGGATAGGAGCCTTGGGTGTCCATGACAGATTTTTTCTAGAAACGTATTCTTCTATATATTGCTTTGCTTTCGTGTTTGATATCGAGATAGATATATATTTATCTCAATATTTGACATGTGTAGAGACTACTCAAGCAGTGTTAAGCTTCTATTTTAACTGTTATTTGATATACTAGGGTATTGGGGATTATATGAACGCATGATGCATGATATAGCTTATAATATGAAATTTGTAAAATATATGTTATGTATAAAAGCATTCACAAAAAGAATAGGCTAGGCCAACCAAGAGCCCGAGACAGGGCGAATGTGATGGAAGAAGTATCTACATTGTATTAAATTTGTGATTGTTCTTCGGATGAAGATAACGGTCATTTTTATCTTTTCATTTAATGAGTTTAAAATTGGAAGTTGATTGAACTATGGCAACATTAGGCTAGAATCTTTACATCATTTGAAGCAAATGTTTTAGCAAGTATTGCACACCTAATCACTCATCTAGTACCTATACATTGCTAGGGCTACGATCACTTTGTTTTTTACTGCATACAAAAGTGATGTTTATTGTCTCTTAAATGCATGTCACACAGATATATCAAAAAGGTTCACACACACACACAACCATATCAATTACATCTAGTGTCCAATTCTTTTGTACATAGTCTGGTACCTATCTAGATGTGGCCCATATACAAATTTAAAGATAGGGAACGACTAGGCATGCCCGATACATTTGGCATGGCGCATTTAATAAACTTCCCAAGTGATTGATATACCATTATATTCATCTCATGGAAAATAAACTCATTGTCTTTCTGGTAAAAGATGTATGGCTAATGTGATTTATGTTATCATGTCCCATTACATGCGTACACACAACTATATCGGAATGTGATGTAAATGATACACGGCGGCATACTAGACTATCAGGTAGATAATGTACATGTGTACCTAGAGTTGAAGTCGAATATCCTAGATTTTTTAAGCTGTTGTGTCTTCAAGAGTAAACAAGTGTCCCAATTTGTAACCACCGCCATATTTGTGTGACTTGGGACTTTGAATCTTTGCATTTTTCTACCTTGGGAATAAATCATTGCACCTTAGACACAAATTTAATGGATTTTCGGCTTTCAATATAGACTCAAAGAGTTTTCCTTAATTCATTTGTGGTAGAGTTAGAATTAATTGACAGGTATGGATTTCATCATACCTACAGAGCAAATTTCATTCATCTACTTCCGTATAAAATTTTACAAAGAAATCAAATAGTTGATCTGTAATAATAGGAACTTCAACAGTTTTTTTTTTTGGTCTCCCAAAGCGTGGAACTTCAACAGTTACGTCCTAAGTATTAAGTAATTGAAATATTAAGAAAAAAACTTCAATATTTTGCTGCTTCTAGCTAAAACAGTGGAACTGAATGCCTGCTCATGGAGTCGTGATTAAGCTACATAAGTCAAGGTACACGATACAATATACAAGAAGTACCTTTAGACTGAGTATTTTGATATTCCCAAGGGCTGGATGGATGTTAGCGTGTTCGGTTATAATCTTCCCTGTAAGAAAACAACTAGTTAATAAGAAAAGCTCGTTTAAATGGAACAGCAGGGAAGGATGTAGAGTTAATCCGTAGTCAAGTTCATCCATGCTCGATAGTAACTGTATTCCGTGGTCAAGCTCATAAAAATAGTTGTATAGGGATAAGACAGCAGCGAGAACCAAGTTATAAATTAATATGGAGAGAGACAGAGCATCGATTATGCAAATGGGGGGAACCCTTAATCAATCGCGCACAAGTACACCACTAAATTGCAAGCTAAATGGTTTGAAGACAGTTCCTCCACAGGAGACACACGAACTGGGGCTTCTTCAAACGGAGCCAGGACGCAGGATTAGGTTGTAAAGGGAAAAAGAGGCGAAGGATATGCAGCGTATTACTTTTGAGTTCACCAACGGTATCCTCTTCCGAGACTATGAAAGCGAAGTTCGTCTCAATGTCGGTTCGAACGAGGATGGTCGCGGACCTTGGCAGCCTTGCGGCTGCCACGGAGGGAATGATTGCTTCATCCATGCGTGCCGCGGCGGCTCAGTGGGCGTGAGCCACTACTTGTGCTCGCGGGAGGACAGGGTTTTTCAACGTGTAAGGGTGGAGGGTTTTGATACTTATTATGCTTAGTTTGGCAATGTGGTTGAAATTACATGCCAACACTACCGGTCAATCGCTACCATTAGCTTTATGAAACACACGACCGTCCACAACTCTCATTTTATATTATGTTTTCTGTCCTAAGATTGACAAATTTTACCAGCAGTTCATTTCTTATTCTAAGAAATTATTGCGACGAGTAATTTGTGATGGGCCACTGACGACGAATGCAATTGCATTGCCAAACGTTACAATAGACCTCGCGATCCGGGATATCGATATATTTGAGGGAAACTAGTCGAAAACATGTGCTAAGCACACCATTAATAGTTAAAGTAGAATAGTAAAATCTTACATATATTGATGAAAATAGTTGGTTTATTATCAATTTTAAGCTTAAAATTGATTTTTTTATGATTTTATAATTTAACACAATTATTTAAATACAATTTCTAAAGTGAGAATAACTCGGTTAACATCCACTAACTCACTCTAACATGTAGAGTTCTTTATAAAATTATCTATATTCCCCTTCTCTTCTCAGACACTGGGCATAAACATGTGCTATGCACGGTTGCCTTAGTAGGTTGCAATGAGTACTTCTAGGTTAAACTTTGAGAAAAGAAGATGCAATAAATATCTACAATACATATCTTAATAGGCCTTCTCATGCACACAAGGACTAATATGTAATTTTAAAAAATAATGGAGAAATGCATCCAACCCTCTCTGTGGGTTTTACTATATAGTATAGATTAGTCTCCTAATATAATATATAATTAAAAAATTAAAGACAAAAATATGGTGTACACACACATGAACCAGTATGTAATTTTAAAAATAATGGAGAAAATTACATCCAACCCCCTCGACGGACTTTCTTATATAGTATAGATGACTCTCTTAATATAATATATAATTTCAGAGATTAAAGACAAAAGTGTGGTGTACACACACAGGGACCAATATGTGATTTAAAAAAATGCACAAAATATCATCCAACCCCCTTCGTGGTCATTCTGATATAGTATAGATGAGCCTCGTAATATAATATATAATTTAAAAAATTAAAAACAAAAGTGTGGTGTACACATATACACCAATATGTAATTTTAAAAAATAATAGAGAAAATCACATCCACCCCCTCTAGGGTTTCTTATATAGTATAGATGAGCCTCCTAGTACAATATATAATTTAAAAAAATAAAGACATAAGTGTGATGTACACACACAAAGACCAGTATTTAATTTTAAAAAATAATGAAGAAAAATACATTCTACCCCTTCGTTGGCATCCTTAATAAAGTATAGATGAGACTCTTAATGTAATATATAATTTAAAAAATTATAGATAAAAGTTGTTGGCTAAATGGACATCTGTAAATCCCTTTGTTTTGATAATGACAAACATTTCATTCTTGTTGATCTAATATGCTACTTGAGTGTTGCAGGAATAAGGTGGATGACAAAGCACTAGGGAATCTATATGCTTGAATGATTGTAAATGTCATGAAATGTAATCAATTGTAAACTTGTACAAATATATAATGTACAAGTACTTAGACTTCATGTAAATCAAGCGTTAGATCTACTCTAGCCAATCACTACACTTAGATAGGTCATCCCCTTCAATAATGTCACATATGCACACTCATACACACACTTAATGCATTAAATTGAAACATTGAAACAGGGGCAATCTCGGTCGACAAACTCCTCGACCGAGACACTCTCGGTCGACAAGCTTCTCGACCGAGAAAGACCCAGGTAGCCGTTAGACACAACTGACAAGGTAGTTGGCAGTTGGAGATGAACGTTGCAAATACTTGATCCAGAGAGCTTGTCGGTCGACAAAACCTCGACCGAGTAGGCATCTCGGTCGACAATTGCTCGACCGAGATGGACTCTGACAGCAACTGCAGAATTAATTAACTAGTCGTTGTTAAAGTAACAAACCTGTACCTAACGGCTAGTTAAGCACTTAGAAACCCCTAGAACGTGTCTAGAACGTCCTTAAGTACTTGTAGGACATTCCTATAAATAGGACATGCCTTAGGACACCGAAACCCACTTGTTTTTACACTTGAGCAATCTTTGAGCATACACTTACATTGAGCAACCTGTTTGTGAGCAATTGAGCATATTGACAATTGGCTATTTCTTCTCTCAGCTCAAATTTTGTGTCCTATAGGCTAGCATCTCCTATCCACAGCAATCACACTTCCATACACATTGGTTAGGAGATCTACACGCTTGATCTAGGCAAATCAAGCCTTGTGCTTCAAAGGATAAGTTGTAATTTCCATTTCCCTTTCTTGTTCACTATTATTGTTTGTACTCTCCTTGCTACTCCTAGGTTGGAGGTTGCGGATTGGAGAGGTTGGAGATCTTCTTGGTGAAGAAGGGGACCTTGAGCTACTTCAAGAAGGCTGGTGCAACGGGAGGTTACTTCTAAAGAGGAAGGCTACTTCAAGGGGGAGCTTGGAGTTACTTCAAGAAGGATACCTCGGGTTGGAGCATCTACTTCAAGTGAAGGCTGTTCAAGGGGTGTAAGAAAGTATTGTATTTTGTGTAATTCCTTGTGAAGGTAATAAAATTGATACTTTCAAAATCCCGGTTGGGTAAGCAACCGGGTAGTGGACTGACAACCTTAGTATTTGCTAAGGTTGGAACCACTCTAAACCCTTTGTCTCCTTCTTGGTTTCTCATTTGTGGTTGTTTGAGTTAAATTATTGTTAAATTGGTTTAAAACCCTATTCACCCCCCCTCTAGTGGTTTTTCAATTGGTATCAGAGCGGGCTTCAAGGAGCTCTAATTGAGTCTTGAAGAATGGAGGGTGATGGTGATTACAACCGCAATAAAAGGAGCAACCTGGACCAATCTACAACATGTTGCAATTGGTGCTTAGGAACAAGCCACACAACATCTAGCTGCCCATGGAGATCAAAGAAGGAAGATGAGCATAAAGATTGTCTTATTGCTACAACAAGTGAAGAAGAAGAAGAGGTAAGTCTTTTTTATTTATCTAAAGATGAGCTAGTTCCTAGTCTTGAAGAGACACATAATAAATATATTGAGTGCAAGAAGAAATTAAAGAAATCTAATAAAGCAAATGATGAATTACATGCTAAGCTTTTTGCTATTACATCTGAAAATGAAGATCTTAAAAAGATCATTGAAGATCATAATATTAAGATAAAATCTATAGAGGCAGATTGCAAACTTCTCTCTTTAGAAAAGATTAATTTGCAAACTCAAGTGAACGATCTTCAAAAACAACCCATCTTGTGCTCACATCTAGATTATGATACTATCGTGAAAGAAAGAAATTCATTATCATCTAATCTAGAACAAGCAAAGCTAGATATCAAGAAAAGAATAGAGGAAATTGCTAAGCTACAACAAGAAGTTTGTAGTCTAAGTAACAATGGCATTCTTGATAAAATCCTAAATGATCCTTACCGTCAAATTGGAAGGAGAGGACTAGGTTACAAGCCTAAAGGAAAATCTTATCAACAACCTAGTAAGGGAAGAACGCAAGCGCCAAAGAGTCAATCTATGTATGTACCTAAAGGTACAAATACATACGTACCCAAGAACAACCTAGAACAAAATCATAGAAAGAGATATGAAGTTGATTCTATATGTTGTCATTACTGCTTGCGTCTTGGTCACTATTCCTTTTCATGTCCTTACAAGAAAAAAGATGTCGAGTTAGTTTGGGTCCCAAAACCCCCAAACTAAATGAGCAAAAAAATAAGTTGAGATATGACCAAGGACCCAAATTGCATATTTATATGTCTATCTCAATTTAACAAATTAATTCAAGTATTTAAACATCTAACTTGAATATATAATTCTTTTAAATCTACAAAAACAATTCTAATTTACTTACTGAAAACAGCTCTGAAATAGTACAGAACCTTTCTCGGTCGAGAATCTGTCGACCGAGAAAGTCAGTCGGTCGAAGACATGGTCGACCGATCCAGTCTCTGATAAATCTGCTGAATGTGTTTTCAAATTGATCAAATTGCTATCGATTTATTGTTAATGACTGATCTTACAAGTTGAAAACCATCATGTGTTATGACATCTAGTATAAATGATCACTGTATTTTATGAAATTATTATTATATGTTGTTCTATCATTACATCGTGGACATGCTTTCACTATTCAGCTCATAAAGATGATAGAAAATGATTATTGTATGCATGGATCCTTGATGACACATAGGCAAGCAAAATGATTCATTTGTGATATGAAAAAGAACTTTAAGGCTTGCAACACATAAGATAAAAATTTCTCAATTAAGAATGTGAGATATTTCTTTCAAGGATATACATTTTCTTAGAGAATCTTACATGAAAACAAGGGTACAAGAAGAAATAGAATTTGATATTTATGTACCTACAACAAAGCTTATATAAATATTCTAGGAGAATTACGAACGGAAATCTTCATATTGAGTATCACTCAAAATACCTCAAATTAATATCTAATCGAGTTACATGCAGACATCATACTTCACATATGAATGATCAAATTGGAAATCTACAAAATTGCCTCTTGGTTAAAATCAAGCTTGACCAAGGGGCGCTATGGTCGTAGTCAAAGTCGACCTAAAATAAGTTTGGCACAATACTTATTTGAATATCATTCTCTATATAAAAATTGTGATCAAAAGACCAATTAAAATTATGACCACAAAATTGTTCAAAGATTGGTAATAATAATCACAATATTACTCCCTTAGAAAACATATATATGCTCTACAAATTCAGTCTATCATTTGCATTAAGAATCAGCTTATAAATTCATCCACAGTAAGTTTGTCGGTCGACGAATTCCTCGACCGAAAACATCTCGGTCAACCTATCTCTTTCGACCGACAGACTTCAATATAAAAATTACATCGGTAAAACTCAGACACACTTTCGGTCGACAATTATTTGACCGAGCCAATGTCGGTCGAAAATTGCTCGACTGAGAATTGACCGTTGGGATATGACCGTTGGAATCTGACCGTTTGAATATGACTGTTGCCGGTCGTCGGTCGACAATTTGTCGACCGACCAGGTTACTGGATTGCTATAAAAAGGACCAAAAATGGGTCATTGTATTACACCTTCACATTCTTACTTCCTTGGCTTCCTTCTAGTGCATTTGTGTGCAACTCTTTAGCCTCTCCATCTCCAAGACTTTCTTGCTTCTTCTCCACCTTAAAGCCAAGAAATGGCTTCATCGTCAACATGTGGAAAGAAGAAAGTTGCTAGCAGGAAAGAAAGGGCGGCTACTCCACCATTGACGATCATCAACGACATCTCCTTCATCGATGCAGCTGCCGGTGATCGCTACCTCAAGCTCTCCTCCAAAACTCATCTTCCAGGACGGCCGGTTGATGTCATGGACTTCTACAACATTGTCGACCTGGAGGATCTCTTCGAGGTGCAAAACTTGAAAGAGTTTCTGAACCCTTCCTTCCCCTCCTACTCTTCCAAAGTGGTAAATGAGTTCTATGCAAACTTAATCTCTCATTCCGAAAATGATAATGACTCCTTATACTCTATGGTCAATGGGCATAGCTTTCGATTTACTGAGGAGGATATTCTTGACATGCTCAACATAGACTTAGAAGAATACCAAGACACTCTTGACCTTACCATTGGAAATCCACTCAATACTCTTTCCCAAGATGACAATACCGTCAATCTTAGTGAGATTAAACGAACCATTTTTCAATCTAATACAACTTGTCACGAAGATAGGGGTACCTACTATGCCATTAACCTCAAACCTGCAGCTAGGATTATCAACCTTATTGTTTCCACAAATATACATCCTAGAGCAAACAAGTCTGAAGTCCCTACCTTTTGCATGTATCTAATCTATGCCATCATCAAACGCATTCCCATAAACTTTATCCGCATCATCATTAAGAATATGCTTGAGTTTTCTGGCAATCCCCCTTATGCTGATTTTGTATGCCAAATCACTCAACACTTTCTTAAGAAACAACTTGAGGATCTAGGATACACATGGGAGAGAAAACCACAAAAGATAAGCAAAAACACAGTAGAAAAGATGAGAATTGGTTTTGGTCACAAGAGAGCTAGGACGGAAGGTGAGACACCTACTCAGGACATACCAACACCACCTCCTCCTACCAACCTACCCCATGATCCCATCCAAAACACCCTAACCTACATTGCTGGATCACAATATCATCTAAGTAAGCAATTAGATTATAATCACCATGCCATGACCTACTTAAACCAAAGGATGCAAGTCCTCTCTCCAAATCAACCAGATGAATATCCTTACTCTTTAAATCCTGGCATGATCAACCCATATAACCCTTCCTACAACTACTACCAAACTCCACCTCCACCATCTCCTGATCTCACACACACTCAGTTTTGTCACCTGCAACTACAAGACATTGCTGCTCATTTCCGCTTTGATCGTGTTCCCACCTTCTTGGAAGCATATGCTTTATCCAAGACAGGTGCTTTGGAGTGGCAAACTTTAGTCCAGTATTATGGAGCTGAGTCATTTCTTGGAAAAGACCCATATATCGATGTAATACTTAAGTCTTTTCAATGAGATCATGAGTGTCCGTTGTAATAGCTGTAATGAAATGGTTATTTTACATGATTTGGTTATCTTTGCATGATTGTAATAATTCCATGATTCTAATGAATTGGTTATCTTTACTGATTATAATGGATATTCCTCTATGGCATCATTTGAACATGGCTTATAAGACTATTCTAGTAGAGCATACAAAGTAAGGGGAGTAATAAATATGTCATAAATCAAAAAGGATGCAATCTTTGCAAATACCTGAAATTTAAAATTGTGGCTAAATTGACCATCTATTGAAGAGGGATAACTATTTAAGGGGGAGCAATACTTTTCAGCTTACAATGTTTTCTTTATCACCTTCAAGATTTAATATCCTTTACAAGTGATTGAGTAATTACTAAAAGACTCACAAATATTTGTTTTTAACGGATATCTTTTTGAAATGACAAAGGGGGAGAAATAAATAGAAAACTTAGTAATTGTGCATCAATGAGTTTTATAAACTCTTGGCTTTACATTGAAAGTTTCTATATTCCCTAAAGAATTGGATTTCATGTTCCATAATTCATGGAGAATAATAAGCACACCTTTTATAAACAAGAGAAGAAATTTACAAAGGTAATCTTCAGGTATGAAACTCACATGTTTTATATTTTATTATTTTATATTTAGGAAATGTTTGTCATCTTCAAAAAGGGGGAGATTGTTGGCTAAATGGACATCTGTAAATCCCTTTGTTTTGATAATGACAAACATTTCATTCTTGTTGATCTAATATGCTACTTGAGTGTTGCAGGAATAAGGTGGATGATAAAGCACTAGGGAATATATATGCTTGAATGATTGTAAATGTCATGAAATGTAATCAATTGTAAACTTGTACAAATATATAATGTACAAGTACTTAGACTTCATGTAAATCAAGCGTTAGATCTACTCTAGCCAATCACTACACTTAGATAGGTCATCCCCTTCAATAATGTCACATATGCACACTCATACACACACTTAATGCCTTAAATTGAAACATTGAAACAGGGGCAATCTCGGTCGACAAACTCCTCGACCGAGACACTCTCGGTCGACAAACTTCTCGACCGAGAAAGACCCAGGTAGCCGTTAGACACAACTGACAAGGTAGTTGGCAGTTGGAGATGAACGTTGCAAATACTTGATCCAGAGAGCTTGTCGGTCGACAAAACCTCGACCGAGTAGGCATCTCGGTCGACAATTGCTCGACCGAGATGGACTCTGACAGCAACTGCAAAATTAATTAACTAGCCGTTGTTAAAGCAACAAACCTGTACCTAACGACTAGGTAAGCACTTAGAAACCCCTAGAACGTGTCTAGAACGTCCTTAAGCACTTGTAGGACATTCCTATAAATAGGACATGTCTTAGGACACCTAAACCCACTTGTTTTTACACTTGAGCAATCTTTGAGCATACACTTACATTGAGCAACCTGTATGTGAGCAATTGAGCATATTGACAATTGGTTATTTCTTCTCTCAGCTCAAATTTCGTGTCCTATAGGCTAGCATCTCCTATCCACAGCAATCACACTTCCATACACATTGGTTAGGAGATCTACACGCTTGATCTAGGCAAATCAAGCCTTGTGCTTCAAAGGATAAGTTGTAATTTCCATTTTCCTTTCTTGTTCACTATTATTGTTTGTACTCTCCTTGCTACTCCTAGGTTGGAGGCTGTGGATTGGAGAGGTTGGAGATCTTCTTGGTGAAGAAGGGAACTTTGAGCTACTTCAAGAAGGCTGGTGCAACGGGAGGTTACTTATAAAGAGGAAGGCTACTTCAAGGGGGAGCTTGGAGTTACTTCAAGAAGGATACCTCGGGTTGGAGCATCTACTTCAAGTGAAGGTTGTTCAAGGGGTGTAAGAAAGTATTGTATTTTGTGTAATTCCTTGTGAAGGTAATAAAATTGATACTTTCAAAATCCCGGTTGGGTAAGCAACCGGGT
Organism: Alisma plantago-aquatica; assembly: GCA_963693085.1. NCBI lineage: Eukaryota > Viridiplantae > Streptophyta > Magnoliopsida > Alismatales > Alismataceae > Alisma > Alisma plantago-aquatica. The sequence continues at coordinate 434,432,777 of OY856412.1, read as the reverse complement.
AGTGGATTGACAACCTTAGTATTTGCTAAGGTTGGAACCACTCTAAACCCTTTGTCTCCTTCTTGGTTTCTCATTTGTGGTTGTTTGAGTTAAATTATTGTTAAATTAGTTTAAAACCCTATTCACCCCCCTCTAGTGGTTTTTCAAAAGTGTGGTGTACACACACAGGGACCAATATATAATTTCAAAAAATAATGGAGAAAATCATAGATAACCCCCTCTGCAGGTTTTTTTATATAGTATAGATGAGTCTTCTAATATAATATGTAATTTAAAAAATAAAAACAAAAGTGTGGTGTACACACATGGACTAATATATAATTTCAAATTATAATAAAGAAAATTGCATCCAACCCCCTCCAAGGCTTTCTTATATAGTATAGATGAGCCTCCTACTAGAATATATAATTTAAAAATTAAACACAAAAGTGTGATGTACATAGAGGGGCTGGTCTGTAATTCTTAAAAAATAATCGAGAAAATTGCATCTAACTCCCTCCATGGACTTTCTTATATTGTATAGATGAGTCTCGTAATATATTATATAATTTAAAAGATTAAAGAAAAAAGTGTGGTGTACACATACATGGACCAATATATGATTTCAAAATATAATGGAAAATATTGCATGGAACCCCCTTTGGGGGCTTTCTTATATTGTATGGATGAGTCTCCTAATATAATATATAATTTAAAAAATTAAAGACAAAAGTGTGGTGTGCACACACAAGGACCAATATGTCATTTTAAAAAAAGTAATGGAGAAAGTTGCATCCAACCCCCTCTGTGGGCTTTTTTATTTAGTATAGATGAGCCTCCTAATATAATATATAATTCAATATAATTAAAGACAAAAGTGTGATGTACACACATAATGATCAGTATGTAATTTCAAAAAAATATGGAGAAAATCGCATCCAACCCCCTCTGAGGCTTTTTTATATAGTATAGATGAGCCTCCTACAATATATAATTTTACAAATTAAAGACAAAAATATGATGTAGACACACATGGACCAGTATGTAATTTTAAAAAATAATAGAAAATATGCATCCGACCCTCATTGTGGGCTTTCTTATGTAATATATATGAGCCTCCCACTATAATATATAATTTAGAAAAATTAAGGACAGAAGTGTAATGCACACACACATGGACCAGTATGTAATTTCAAAATATAAAGGAGAAAATTTCATCCAACCCCCTCCACAGACTTTTTCGTATAGTATAGATGAGTCTCCTAATATAGTATATAATTAAAAAAATTAAAGACAAAAGTGTGGTGTACACATGCAGGACCAATGTGTAATTTTAAAAAATAATTTAGAAAATTACATCCAACCCCTTCAGAGGAGTTTCTTATATAGTATAGATGAGTCTCCTAATATAATATATAATTTAAAAAATTAAAGACAAAAGTGTGGTGTACACACATAGGGACCAGTATGCAATTTTAAAAAAATAATAGAGGAATTTGCATCCACATATTAGTATATATGAGTCTCCTAATATAATATATAATTTAAAAAAGTTAAAGACAAAAGTGTGGTGTATATACAAAGGGACTAATTGTGATTTCAAAGCATAATGGAAAAAATTGCATCTAACTCACTACGTGGGGCTTTTTTAGATTAAAAAATACATGTTTGTAGTTTATAAAAATGTTAGAAAAAGTTGCATGACTAATCCAAAACGGCATTTTTATATAGTATAGATACGCTAAGCAAAGTAATACAAAAAGTAATAAAAAAATAAGCAACATATATTACAATATATTAAAAAGGTATTAAATAGATCAATGATCGAATTAATTGTTGGCGTAGATTGAAACAATTTAAATCCAGTTTTTTCTCAAGTTCATAATTCGTACTCAAAATAATTTATGGGCAATCCACTACAACAAAAAGTTCAATCAATAATCAATTGACTTCCTCCAACTTGTAGTGTGACATTACCAAAAAGATACATTTGCTACTCTTCTTGCATATGCATGATCAAATAAGAATATAAAAATAGTAAGAAAGTAAATAAATAATTTTTATTAGTACTCACCGTAATTAATATAAACATGTTAAAAAGAAAACAACATTGGTCTCTTCCAACATTGATTGTGTCACTGCCAAAATTATGTTTATTCCTCTTTTTTGACATGTGTTTGCTAACGACTAATAGAAAATTAGTACTCACAATAATTTACATACAACATGCTAAAAATGAACAACTTCATTAATTACTACTTGACTCCCTAAAATATTTCTATCTCTTATTAGAAACGTGTAATGTGACTCATCCTGGTAAACATGTTGGTGAAATTCATACTGGATCGATGATTTCTCATACGAACCGTTGAAGCATGTAAACATGATGGCGAAGCATAAAGGCAAAACTCATAGATATGCTCCTGAAACAGACAGACATACTAATATGATGAGCTAACACACAAACTCCTTAAGCAGACACACATACTGATAGGATGAACTAGCACACACACTCCTCAAACTCTAAAAGTTGATGTTTATACTATAGACATTGAGACCAATTACACAAAGCTAATAGATTAATAGTTGAAGCTAACATAAATGTTGATGGATGTAAAATAAATGTATGGCTAACAGACGCATGAAGCTGATAGTGTCATAGTTGAAGCTAATTGAGCCTTGTTGAGCAACAAAAACACATAAAATTAGTCATGTTAAACACCTGGAAGGCCTATAAAATTATCCAAAACAAAAATCAAGGAATGATTAGGGAAGATGATGAAATATAATTCCAACATACACTTGTGTTGCGAGAAATAATCAGTTGTTGGCTGCTATTATGTGTTGCCCAACTGCATGAGGATATGGTACTTGTTTAGAAAAATTAAATCGACGTCTGTAAGAGAGGGTGAGGTAGCTCAAGAATGAAGATTAGCAACTAGATTTAAGCAGTCCTATTAGTCAGAGAAGTTGAAGAAAGAAGAGTAACAACTAGACTCAAGCAGGAGAGCGAGACTTTATTATAAAAAAATGTAGACTAGCACAAGGCATGTGCTAAGTACATTTAAATTTATCTATTACATGACTAAAAGACAAAAAGTAGTATAGATTCTCTCTTATATAATATATCTTTTACTCATATATCTTTAAATTTTATTTTCAATGACACAAGATAAAATTCTAAGTAGGTTGATGAATTAACTACAGACTTAGATCGACATAATTCAGATTTCAAATTGGTTTTTTTTTCCCATGTTCACAATTAACACTATAATAATTTACACACACTACAGTATACAAGAACGGTTCAGTTAATAATCAATCGACTCCCTCCAACATATAGAGTGTACCTCTACTCTCCTTTTTTTGGCATGTGCATACTGATTGTTGAAAAGATAGTACAAAAATAACAAAAAGTAAGAAAATGGTTAAAAATGCTATGGTGCGGGAGGGCATCGTTCTAGGGCATAAGATCTCAAGGCGTGGTATCGAGGTGGATGTAAGAAAATTCGAAGCAATATCTAAGCTCCCTCCACTGAAATCTGTAACAGGAGTGAGAAGCTTCCTCGGGCACGTCGGATATTATCGAAGATTCATCAAGGATTTCTCGAAGATTTCCAAACCACTGTCCAATCTTCTAGTAAAGGATGCTGAATTTGTTTTCTCTAACGATTTCCTAAGTGCTTTTCAGGCCCTGAAGAAAACTTTAATATCACCACCTATCCTCCAAGCGCCAGAATGGGGTTTACCTTTTGAGCTGATGTGTGACGCTAGCGACTACGCGGTTGGAGCAGTCCTAGGGCAAAAGAAAGACAAAAAGCACCATGGAAAAGGGGCTAAGTAGACTGATGAACTGACAATCGATTGAGATTGGTAATTCTTTTAACGCATAAATGATTGTTTATATGGTTCATAATCTGTACTCACAATAATTTATAAACTACCTTCTCAAAGAGAACAACTTTATTAAATACTAGTTGACTCCCTACAACCTATAACATATCATTATCAAAATTACCTTTGATCTCATTTTATGGCATGTGACTGTTGAAGTTAATTCAAAATTAAAAATCAGTAAGAAAAGTAAATAAGAAATGTGAATTATACAAACAAAGGGGCTAAGCAGGTTGGTGAAGTTACAGTCGACCCATATCGACAAAATTTAGTTCAAAATTTGATATTTTTTTCCAAGTCATTATCATTAGTCACAATAATTTACATAAACCTGCTAAAAGAGAGTATCTCGGTAAAATTTCAGGCGACTCCCTCTAACATGAAACATGTCATTTAAAAAATTAAATGTCAATCGACTCCCTCTGACACGAAACATGTCAATGTAACAATTATCTTTCTATTTGTTTTCTCAAATACATCAGGTAAAAATGTAAGTGTCATTTCAAATATTACGCGTGCTATCCTTTTGTAGTTTGAGACTATTGGCTGGAAAAAAAATCAAGCAAGCCCATAGAAAAACTGGTAAGAGAAGCAATAATCAACGTGAAATATATTGTGATTAAAAGGAAATAAACTATTGATAAAATGTTATACACAAAATTGATATTTGTTCTGACTTCATAATCTCTACTCATAATATTTTACATACCGCCCTCTAAAAGAGAACAACTTGATTAACTGCCCAAGGACTCCCTCCAACATACAAGTGTGATTATCAAAATTATCTCTTCTCATTATTGTTTATGAATAAATATGGTAATGAATACATACTACAAAAAATACAAAGACAAGCTAGACATATAAGCTTACAAATATCTGGTCATGCACATAAATTGGCGAGACCAATGAGCTAACAAACAAAGTACGAAAGTAGACAGACAAAATTGAAGAGCCCGACGACACGTTGTTCCGGCTTACACGTAGCTCAAGCACACAAATTAATGTTCTTTCACTTGTGCCCGTTGTTTGAGAAGTCATAAAGTAAATAAAAAGGTAGACACCCTGCTCCGATGAGAAAGCATATTGAATGGTTAACTCTCTCTTGTTATAGGGATATAGACATCTAATTTTTTATCAAAATCGATATTCATTTGATTTCTCTGAATTATGATCCAGTCTTATAGTGTGTTAAGTAATAACAGAAAGTGGTTCAAAAGTGCACCATCAGTGCAACATCACCAGAGAAGACTAAGTGACATGTTGAATCTTGATTCTAGATTGTTATCATAATTGTCTCTTTCACAATAACCTCCATAATAGTTGAAGTTAAGGAGTTGAAAAGTCAATACAACTTGCATTAGACTTCCCAAATATAGCATGACCCAAAGTCACTAACCATGTGATTGGTGGTAGCACACTACTTGAGATTTTATCTAGATTTAAAAGTCTTACACTCTGTCAGGCATCTTCAACCATGAACACTTTTGTGAAGGGTCGCTTATGATCTCTTTTAGGCCCTGGACCATGACCCAAAACTCGACAAATCAAAAGCTTATATTCTAATATGTTTTGGGTTTTGTACTGTGACTTAAAACTACACCAACCATGTGTTGCATTTTTAAATCACTTTTGTGCCCCTACTATGACCTTAAACTAATTGAATTTCATTTTTTAACCCTTTTGAGTCATTTACTATGACCAATCCAACTCCACTTTTCAAATATCTTTTGGATAATAGACAATACCTTAAACTAGACCACAAGACCTATCATGGATATGTATATATCCTTCCAACCATAAAGATATATGTTGAGGTAGGCACTCAAACCTCAAACCTAATACTAATTACTAATGCAGGTGTCTATGCTAAAGACATATTCAAAATAGGCATATATCAACCAACTCTAATGGATCTAGAAAGTCCTATCTTAAAAAGGCAAGTCCTGTCTTGAATAGACCACCACATTCAAGCCTTATCATGAGTATGTGTCTCCTTAAACTTTTCCTTATATTCAAGAGGCACACCCAAAAAATCCCTATATTTGAGTGGTCATTCCTTGTGAAAATAATATCAACAGATAAGCACCTCGATCAAAACCCTATTGTAATGACCCTGACCTGGGTTATGAGTTAACCCTTTTTTTGCTGATTAAGTTGCTTAGAACTTTAATATAATCCTCTAAGGTATTTTTTTATCATGTCACACACTTATGTTTTAAGGTCCTGATTGAATGTTGTTTGAGTAATGTTCCTTTATTTGGACCAAAGTGCAATTTACCCAAGATGGGGGGTTATATTACAAAATTTCACATGTTGAACGTGCCTTAAGTGCTTTAGCATCATAAGGGAGTGAATGATGCTAGGTGGTGGCTTGTGGAAAGCCTAAATGCCAAGTTTGAACTTGTTTGAATAATGCTAGTACCTTGTGCACCAATTTTGGTACGAATTGTAATTTACCCAAAATGTAGGGTTGATAACAAAGTTACCACCTCTAGAGTGTTCCTACTTCCTCTATGTATCATTTAGAGGAGAGATAATGAATGATACACCATGTTTGAATCGTTTATGAGTGGTAGTATTCTTGGTGATGAAAAGACCAAGAAAGGGGTTGAATGGAAACCCTAATTTGAGCTTGTATTCAGTGTATCAGGTTGTAGTGTTAAATGGGAGTCCCTATCAGACAAGGAACCAAATAGGAGACCCCCATATCGTGTTGCTAAGTCTTTACTTTGCAAAAATGAGCTAAGCATCTCAATAAAGCAATGGATATCAGCTTGCAACTTTCCTTGGGAAAGGTTGCATTGAATTGTGAATATGATAATAATGTGAGTGGAAGTGGCTTGTCCTAGAAGATAACCAAAGGGGCCAACCCTTATCCCGAGCATTATCCTAAAGTTTTTATTTTTCATGGAAAGATAAATATGGAATGCATGAAAGAACATGCATGGCCATGTGGCACCTACTAGTAGTAAGGTGATGACACCTCTTACACTCTCTCCCATAAACCTCAAGGATATATACCCTTCCTTTCGCCTACTAGTGAATCTTTTCAACCCCTATCACTCTCTTACTCTTTGATATCGTGCTAAGAAGCAAGTAGCAAGGAGGATCTAGAGCCATTAATCTTAGGTGAAGCCATGGTCATCTTCAACCTTGATTCAAGCATGGATCTCGGTTGTGATTGTTTCCTTTCTTTTCTTCTTCACCAAGTTCGTATCTATGGTGATTCTTTGCTTATAGAGGAGTTGTGAATGAGACTTGGACTTTTGATAAGTTATCTTAAACCTTAGGAATGTGTAGCTTTGGAGCTTGGAGCTTTGAAGTTGTTCTTAAGGCGGGTTATATAACTTGAACCCAATTATGTTATTATTCACCACCTATCTTGCTATACTAGATGGTTTACTTTTAATTATGAGTTTTTCTTGAAAACTTGATGAATATATGAGTTCTAATAGTTTCCTAGATCTATTATTCATGTACTAGAATAATTATAATGAAGGTCTAGAGCTTGAAGATGATGGTATCATGATACAAAGTGATATCGGGTTCAAGCACACAAGCAAGCACCTCTAACCCGATATGATCATGTACATACATCACTAGCACGATATGCTTATGAGTTTATACATTATTTCACGATATGGTAATGAAGTTCACATCTTGAACATGATATGGTGTCAACCATATACCTTTTCCATGATATGAGGTCAAGTAAAGACCCCATGCATGATATAGTGTCAAGTACACACCTCTAATTGATATGTTAAACCCTAAGTTTTAGCAACCTGGTATATGTAACACATACACACACCTCATGAATGATATGGTGATGAATATTCACTTCATGCATGATATGGTTATGTGGTATACACCCCTTGCATGAAATGAGGTCATGCATACACCTCTTTTCCCGATATGGTGTGAAGCATACACACACCTCTTTGCCTGATATGGTGTGAAGCACACACACACCTCTTTGTCCGATACGGTGTGAAGCACACACACACCTCTTTGCCCGATATGGTGTGAAGCACACACACACCTATTTTCCCGATATGGTGTGAAGCACACACACACCTATTTGCCCAATATGGTGTGAAGCACACACACACCTCTTACCCGATATGGTGTGAAGCACACACACACCTCTTACCCGATATGGTAGGCATACATACACCTCTAAGGTGACATGGGTAGCAAGCATACACCTCTAAACCGATATTGGGTTAAGCATACACCTCTAAACTGATATTGGGTTAAGCATACACCTCTTGGACAATATGGTGTTGAGCATACATCTCTAAAATGATATGGTGGGTAACCCAATACACTAGATGACAAAAGTGGTAAGGTGGTTAATACCCTAGAACATGTGATGGCCAATACACTAATGTATGGTATGGACAATATCTTCAAGTGATGTGAGGATGTTACACCCTTTTAGGGTGAAGGTGATAAACCATATGATTGGTAAGGTTGATACCTTGGTAGGTAAGGGTATGAGGGATATGATGATTGCTGGGTTTTAGGGGAGACAGAGAAGGCAGCGGAAACAAAAAAATTCTTCTCTCAAACCCAGAATGAAGGAATTGCGTCAACGTCTATACAATAGGAAGGATGGTTTGTAGAGGCATACCTTGTCCCGAGGCTTGCTCGGCGATGTTACCTCGGGGCTTGTACAGTCTTCACCTCCGGTCTTGGACGGTGTCTGTGCAATTCCTGGTCTCACCGAGACTGTCGGGATTGACAATTGTCCTCCGAGCGGCAGAAGTCTCCCGCCTCTGTTGTCGTCCACACGGACTGCCTGGAACTCCGATCGCCTTGTCGCACAAGGCACCAGAAGGATTTATACCCTCCTGTCGGCGTACTAGTCACCGACACACTCTCCTGCCACCAGTCGCTTTTCTGCAGTTGTCTTTCCATTGATGTGCCTCCCTTATCGGGTAGCACTTGCTCGGGCTCTCTCGGTTACCAAAACCAGAGAGAACAAAAACTTTGTAGAGCAACTGGTGTTCTGAGTTGTACTTTGAGAAGCCCCCAATACCCCTATATATAGGAGGGTCATGGGTCAGGGTTCTCTACCCCGAGCAATGCGGGACTAAAGCAAGAGTAGAAGGGTTCGGGATTTTCCACAAAATTGGACAAACTACGCCAGTTGAACCGATCGGTTCACACCCTGAAACGATCATTTCAGGCTTTGAGCCAATTGTTTGGGACCTAAGTCGATCAGTTCAAGCATGATCCGATCGGTTTGTGGTCTTGGTCCAACTCAAATTGACTTTCCATGTTCGTTTCCAACTAATCACATATTAGTCCTTATCCAAATCAAATTTGACAAGTGAAATGAACTCGGTTGGTCAGCCGACCAGTTCAACTAAATGAACCGATCGGTTCATCAGCCTGAGCCGATCAGTTCATCTCCATGAGCTGATCGGTTGGGGCAGCAGGTCAGTCAATTGTAGTTTCAATCAATCTGATACTGTAATCATTTGATCCAACACCTTGAATACTATGATTTTGAGATATCAATCGATTGGGTGTTTAATTGAACTACTAAACTCCTTTAGTAATCAATCTAAACATCATTTATGGATAAACTCCTCTTCCAGGTTAAATCCTTTGTGTGTGACCCTGTAGGTTCATTTTACGTTGGCAGTGAAAGTCCATAACATTTATGACTTCACAAGCAAAGAGCGGTGCCTAGTCACACATCAGTGCTACCCAAGTGAAATAGAAAGTTGGAGAACAACTTTCAATCCTACAATCTGTGAATGGTGTTACAACGAATGTATAATTCCTTTGTCACTAATGTCTTGAATGAACTCAAGGCATGGTACAGTCATCCTTTCAACGTTCATCCATTTCCTTGATCTCAGAGCAGACTGGGTGAGATGTGTGTGACATCAATATCACATATTGATTCACACATGCATGCGCATGCCTTTCTCAATCCTACTCATCAAGTGGCCATGGACATCAGACTCCCTTAGGAGGGACAAATCCCATATCTATCACTCACCCCTCAAAAGCCCCATGTGTCAAAGCCACCCAATCATCACCTTTATAACAACCCATGTTTCAGGATTGTGTTTGATGATGTCAAAGTGTACCCAACTACATGTGTTGAGTGTAGTGATTTCATTTCGAAGAATCACACTCACCACCATCACTGTGAGAGCGATTGTGACTACCAAATCATGGTTCCATGTGTCACTCTCATGGTGGGTTTGTCTGGTACACTTGTTCTCTAACAAGTACCTGTGTGCTTGGTTTGATACCACTATATCATGATTAATGAGATTTTGTCATCAACCAACACACAATCTAGTCTTTAATGTTATTGATGTCTATGGATATTTCTACAATAACAACCGACTAGGGACTAAACAAGAATGTATACTCTTAACATTTGTATGATCTCATCGTTTAGGTCCTTAACCTAAAAGCATACGTCATCGAGTAAAATAATTCTTTAGACATCTATCATGTTACACTATCATCTCAGAAATAGTTAAAACATATAGATTGAAAATTTCCTTTATTATTCAAATCATTTACAAAGTATCCCATTACAATCATCACATGACTTGCTCTATGGGCATACATACCAACAGACTCCCACTTGCACTTAGAGTCAGTCACCTAGGAACCTCAGTCCTTGTGACCTAGCATGACCATCATGCTTCTGCTGAGAAAGGGCCTTAGTCAGTAGATCAACTATGTTGTCTTCAGTTAGTACTTTGCAAATCTTCACATCTCCTCACTGTACGATCTCTCGTATGAGATGGAAGCACCGCGGTATGTCCTTGGACCGCTGATGTGATCTGGGCTCCTTAGCTTGAGCAATAGCTCCATTATTGTCAAAATAAATCTCAATTGCATCACAGCTACTGGGAACTACACCAAGTTCAGTAATGAACTTCCTAATCTACACAGCCTCCTTTACTGCATGTGAAGCAACAACATACTCGGCCTCTGTAGTAGAATTGGCAACTGTTTCTTGCTTGGAACTCTTCCAGCTCACAACTCCATTGTTTAGGCAAAATACAAATCCTGATTGTGATCTGTAATCATCTTTGTCGGTTTGGAAGCTTGCATCGGTGTAACCCCTTACTACCAGTTCTTCCTCACCGCCATATACAAGGAATTGATCCTTAGTCCTTCGCAAGTACTTGAGGATGTTCTTTACGGCTGTCCAGTGAGCATCCCCAGGATTTGACTGGTACCTGCTTGTCATGCTGAGGGAATACGAGACATCTGGGCATGTGCACAACATAGCGTACATGATGGATCCGATGGCTGACGCATATGGGATCCCAAACATGGGGATGTTGCCTCTCTTTGAGTTCTCCATGCTGAACTGCTTCAACACTTTGTCAATGTACGTGCTTTGACTTAGTCTGAGAAGCCTTTTAGATCTATCTCTATAGATCTTAATGCCTAGAATGTAGGATGCTTCTCCTAAGTCCTTCATTGAGAAAGTATTCCCAAGCCAAGTCTTTACCTTCTCTAAGGCTATGACATCATTCCCCATCAATAGTATGTCATCCACATACAATATAAGGAATGTGGTCATGCTCCCACTAACCTTCTTGTACACACAAGGTTCATCTTCATTTTGAATAAAGCCAAACACTTTGACTTCCTCATCAAATCGAAGATTCCAACTCCGAGACGCTTGCTTCAATCCATAGATTGAGCTTTGTAGCTTACATACTTTATTGACATTCTTTGGATCTACAAAACCTTCAGGTTGTGTCATGTACACATCCTCATTTATATTCCCATTAAGGAATGCGGTTTTAACATCCATTTGCCAAATCTCATAGTCATAGTAAGCTGCAATTGCAAGCATGATCCTGATTGACTTAATCATGGCAACTGGAGAAAAAGTTTCATCATAGTCAACACCTTGAACTTGTCGGAAACCCTTTGCAACCAATCTGCCTTTATAAGTTTGCACATTGCCATCCATGTCGGTCTTCTTCTTGAATAACCACTTGCACCCTATGGGTTTTACCCCTTCAGGTGGTTCCACCAAAGTCCATACTTTGTTGGAGTACATGGATTCCATCTCAGATCTCATGGCCTCAAGCCATTTCTCAGAATCTGGTCCCTCCATAGCCTCTAGATAGGTAGTTGGATCATCATCTATGATCAACTCACCGCCTTCCTGAGTCACGAGGTATCCAAACCTTTCAGGTTCAAGGCGTGTCCTAATAGATCTATGAGGTCCTTGTATTACTTGAGGAGACTGAGATTCCACAACACCTTGTGAATCTCTATGTTCCTCTTATACATCTACTGGTTCAATGTTTTCTTGTTGGGCTTGAACCTCTTTAAGCTCTATTTTCCTCCCACTGTTTCCTCTAGAAATAAATTCCTTTTCTAGGAACACAGCTGTCCTAGCAACAAATACTTTGTTGTCAGTAGGGTGGTATAAATAATATCCCCTCGTTTCCTTGGGGTATCCAACAAAATAACATTTATTGAACTTGGGTCCAAGCTTATCAGGAAACATTTTCCTGACGTAAGCCTCACAACCCCAAATCTTAATAAAAGACAAATCGAGACGCTTCCCGTGCCATATCTCATATGGTGTCTTTTGAACCGATTTAGATGGTACTTGGTTAAGTGTAAACGCGGTGGTTTCAAGAGCATGACCCCAGAAGGAAATCGGAAGATCAGCAAACTCATCATTTATCGCACCATATCCAGTAAAGTGTGATTCCTTCTTTCAGACACACCATTATGCTGTGGTGTTCCAGGCGGAGTCCATTGTGATACAATACCATGGGCTCGCAGAAGGTCCTCAAACTCCACACTTAAGTATTCTCCACTCAATCGGATCGAAGTGCTTTAATACTTTTACCAAGTTGGTTTTGTACTTCATTCATGAAATCCTTGAACCTTTTAAGGGTTTCTGACTTATGTTTCATCAGGTACACATAGCCATACCTACTGAAGTCATCAGCGAAGGTAATGAAGTACTGATACCCATTTCTGGCATTAGTTCTAAAAGGCCCACATACATCAGTATGTATGAGTCCTAATAGATCACTAGCTCTCTCACCTTTACCTGAAAAGGGAGTCTTGGTCATCTTACCCAACAAATAAGATTCACATGTCTCTATTGATTCATAATCAAAAGAGTCTAGATAACCATCTTTATGGAGTCTAAAAATGTGCTTCTCATTTATGTGCCCTAGACGACAATGCCAAAGATATATTTTGTTTGAGTTGTTGAGTTTTTGCCTTTTGGTGTTTACGCTATATACGCTTGTTTCTAGATCTATCAAGTATAGACCATAAGATGTTAGGGCACTGCCATAAAAGATCCCATCTTTTGAAATAGAACACTTTCCATTCTTAATAAGAAATTCAAAACCATCCTTGTCCAAACAAGAGACGAAAATGATATTCCTATTTATGGCAGGTACATAATAGCAGCTCTTCAACTCTATTATTAGCCTACTAGGTAGATTTAACTCATAGGTTCCTACGGCACTGGCGACAACTCTTGCCCCATTGGCAACACGTAGTTCAACCTCGTATTTCCCCAAAGGTCTACTTCTCTTAAGATCCTTCACATTTGAACAAATGTGAGATCCACATCCGGTATCAAGTACCCATGACAAAGAAGTAGTAAAGTTCATCTCTATTACGTATACACCAGAAGTAGAGATCTCTATCTCTCACTTCTTCTTCCATCATTCCTTCCATCCTCTCCATGTTTTGAGCGCAGAAGATACTGACATTAGTTTGGCAAGAGAACCCTTCTCTCCCTCACCTTTGTCATTAGACTTTGTTCCATTGATCTCCATCAATGAACTATCCTTCTTCTTAAGCATACATAGAGTGGATTCAAAGGCTACCAGTATATCTGGATTGTGCAGAACATTTCTCACAATCCCCAACCAGTTATGGAATTTATTCTCAATTAATTTGCCCATTTTAAAAGATGATTCTTTTGCCATTCTACAAGAGGAAATTGCATTTGTCAAAACCCCTTTTGATTTGATTTGATTTGAATAAAATTTGACAGTAGTTAATTAGGACTTTAATTAATTACAGCTCCCACTATTTTGATTCAAATTGATAGCCCTCACCATCAATTCGGAAGATTGCAGCGTACAATCTCCTAGTGGATCAAGATCCTGAAATCCTCTGAGTCATAGACCAGCTAGGGCTGTCACCCACAACTCAGATCTTCTAGGTAGGCAACTTTTGCCAATTGCATCATATGCAACTCTTGAAAGATGTCATATGCAACTCTTTGCCATGATCACCTCCATGCCTCAAGGTGCTAGATCCTATCTAGGTCACCTTGTTACGTCTGACCCAAAGCCAACACGATGAATATGTACCCTGCTAGGGCAGACCCACATATCCATCCTTCACGCTTCCACGAGATAGACGGTGCACCACGCTAGGGCGTGTCCACACTTGGCCGATCAAGATTTTTACATGTGTCGCATTTGGAAGGCATCTAAAACATTAATATTTAATGAGGGATTTGGTTTTATAAGTACATATACATATCCAATCACCACAATATCTAGTACGTATCATATACATGCTATATCCCACAGAAAAACATGTGAAACAATAAAAGCGATGATTATGGCCATCCTAATGTGATTCCTCGAGCCAAGAGGAATCACAGTCATCTAGGTCCACATCACATGTAACCTGTACAAGATAAAGTGCTATAGCCATCCGATTTGATCAACTCATCACATGAATGACCTGCTCTGGCCGGTCATCTGGGTGCCACCAGTTGATCGGTTGGCTCCTCCAACCGATCGGTTTGCCTGGTCGTAGTGCATCTCCTCCTGGCTGCCATCCAATTATCTCGCTCCTCGAACCGATCGTCTGGATCGCCAACCGATCGGTTCACTCCTTGAACCGATCGTCTCAGTTGTCGTCAGGTTGTCTGCCGTTCTTCGACATAACAAGAAATAAAATTCTATCCTATTCTACATTTGAAAAAGGAAACCCCGAGTTACATTCGGGAGGAGCAAAGGTAGGAATGAAATCTCGAGTTATCTTGAGTTACATCACGAAAAGGAGATAGGGAATCGGTGCGCAGACCGAGATGCAAGAAACCACATTCAACGAAGCACACATACATAGGGTTTATTGGCCATAACCACACTATAAATCCACCACAAAACTCGTTTAAGGGCGACGTGTATCGAGTGTATTCATATTACATATCATATATGTATATTGGAATTTGTGGATTTAGGATTGGACATGCATAAAGCCAATTTTATTCGCATCGTATGCAATAAATAAAGGCGACAAACCAAAACCGATCATATCGATAATCCTAAAGTATAGAGCAGTTGACGTGGCTCTGATACCACTGTTGGGTTTTAGGGGAGACAGAGAAGGTAGCGAAAACAAATTTTTTTCTCCCAAAACCAGAATAAAGGAATCGCGTCAACGTCTATACAATAGGAAGGACGGTTTGTAGAGGCATACCTTATCCCGAGGCTTACTTGGTGACATTACCTCGCGGCTTGCGCGGTCTTCACCTCCGATCTTGGACGGTGTCTGTGCAGCTCCTGGTCTCCCCGGACTTTCAGGATTGATAGTTGTCCTCCGAGCGGCAGAAGTCTCCCGCCTCTGCAGTCGTCCACACAAACTACCTAGAACTCCGATCGCCTTATTGCACAAGGCACCGGAAAGAGTCGTACCCTCCTGTCGGCGTACTAGTCACTGACACACTCTCCTGCCACCAGTCGTACTTATCCAAATCAAATTTGACAAGTGAAATGAACTCGGTTGGTCAACCGACCAGTTCAACTAAGTGAACCGTCGGTTCATCAGCCTGAGCCGATCGGTTCATATCCATGATTCGATCGGTTGGGGCAGCAGGTCAGTCAATCGCAGATTCAATCAATTTGATACTTTAATCATGTGATCCAACACCTTGAATACTATGATTTTAAGCTATCAATCGATTGGGTGTTTAATTGAACTACTAAACTCCTTTAGTAATCAATCTAAACATCATTTGTGGATAAACTCCTCTTCTAGGTTAAATCATTTGTGTGTGACCCTGTAGGTTCATTTCACGTTGGCAGTGAAAGTCCATAACACTTATGACTTCACAAGCAAAGAGCGGTGCCTAGTCACACATCAGTGCTACCCAAGTGAAATAGAATGTTGGAGAACAACTTTCAATCCTACAATCTGTGAATGGTGTTACAACGAATGTATAATTCCTTTGTCACTAATGTCCTGAATGAACTCAAGGCATGGTACAATCATCCTTTCAACGTTCATCCATTTCCTTGATCTCAGAGCAGACTGGGTGAGATGTGTGTGACATCAATATCACATATTGATTCACACATGCATGCACGTGCCTTTCTCAATCCTACTCATCAAGTGGCCATGGACATCAAACTCCCTTAGGAGGGAAAAATCCCATATCTATCACTCACCCCTCAAAAGCCCCGTGTGTCAAAGCCACCCAATCATCACCTTTATAACAACCCATGTTTCAGGACTGCGTTTGATGATGTCAAAGTGTACCCAACTACATGTGTTGAGTGTAGTGATTTCAGGTCGAAGAATCACAATCACCACCATCACTGTGAGAGCTGACTGTAACTACCAAATCATGGTTCCATGTGTCACTCTCACGGTGGGTCTGTCCGGTACAGTTGTTGTCTAACAAGTACCTATGTGCTTGGTTTGATATCACTATATCATGACTAATGAGAGTCTGTCATCAACCAACACATAATCTAGTCTTTAGTGTTATTGATGTCTATGGTTATTTCCACAATAACAACCGACTAGGGACTAAACAAGAATGTATACTCTTAACATTTGTATGATCTCATTGTTTAGGTCCTTAACCTAAAAGCATACGTCATTGAGTAAAATAATTCTTTAGACATCTATCATGTTACACTATCATCTCAGAAATAGTTAAAACATATAGATTGGAAATTGCCTTTATTATTCAAATCATTTACAAAGTATCCCATTACAATCATCACATGACTTGCTCTATGGGCATACATACCAACAATGATGTCTAGCCCGATATACACCTAATCCAATACATGTGTTCAACTTGACATACATGAGTCAATTCGATACACTTTGTAAAGGTGAGGGCAAGACACTCTTAGGAGTGATGAGTGTAGCACCAAGTAATGGTATGATTAATACCTTGATAGGTGAAACACCTAAAGTGGTTGATAATGGTCAACCCGAGATGAGTCCATATCACTTGATGATAGTTGGGTAATTCAAGTGTGTGACTTATGGTGAATACACAACATGATAAATGTGATGAGTTAGTGCATAAAGTATTAGGATGAGAAATACCCTAATAAAAGATAAGTTGATAAACTTAAGTAAGTTAAAAGTGATGGGGGAAGTGATATACCAAGGCATGATAAATATCACATCCAGCACCTCAAGGTTGATACACCTTGATGCACCTCAAATCCAATTTACTTGGATGATTAACACATGAAGTGTGTCATGTCAATTGTTACATTAAGATGTAATGAGTTTAATGCACTTTGATAAGTGTAGGCTAACATACATTGAGAAAGGGTTAAGCCAAGTTAATAAAGTATGATGTAATCAATATCCTAGTGAGGATGAGAGAAAAACTCTTACTTTGTGTTAATAACCATTTAATGATAAATGATGAGAATAAATAAGTATGATTGAATACTTATGATATCAACATATGCTCCTAGATGTGTGGAGAAATGAATTAGGGTTTGGATTGATAATATGAACTTGAAACCCTATTCGACTATAAAGGGAAACCCTAACCCTAATAATGGGAAGGTTGTATCTCTCTTATTACATAAGCCTTGTCAAACATGTTAAATACTTGTATAACAAGTATAATTTTTATATGGTCTGATGACCTAAAAGATATTTTTTGCCTAGTGAGAGGTGACAAGATGTTTAATGGGCCTTGTTAGCCATGTGAATAGTTGTTGCCTGGTGAGAGGTGACAAGATAATTATTGAACCATGTGAGCTATGTGAAATACTTGTACAACAAATGTGTTGAATACTTTGGTCTGAGGACCTAAAGGTAATAGTTACATGTTACAGAGGTAACAATGCTTAGTGATGATCTAAGGGTTTGAATACCCAGACCCAGTAATCATGATGATGATGATGTGAAAGGATGAGAATTCCCAGTATTGTGATAAGGGACTGAGATCCCGAGTCTTATACATTCAAAGTGTTCCAAAGATCTTAAAAGTACTACACCTTTCTTTCTAGCATCTGTTATGATTCATGTTTTGAAACTTGGTTGATACTAAAAGATACTATAATATACCTAATTAATTAAGTTAAATCTCATCACATAGTGCCCTGACCATAGATCCATTTAGTGTCAGAAATTGCTGATGGTGAAATGAGTTTAACCCGGAGAGCATATTTTTAAATATGTGGGGGTGAAGGATGAAGAATATCCAAACGTCCCAATGAAGAATTGATGTCACACCTTCCTTATTTATCACGGGATGATGTAAATCTCCCGACTAAATAAGAAATTGATGTGTAAATCCTTCTTCATTTATGTGTGGTATCGGGATTGAAGTATAATATCTCCCGACCAGGAGAGGAATTGATGTTTAATCTTCCTTATCCTTATAATCCAGGAAAGTTGCGTGGTCTTCTCCCGAAGAGAGTATATGATACAATAGTAACTCTATAGAGAAGATGTCACTATACTCTGACATGCTATTTGCAGATGACACAAGATGTCATGCTAAACCTAAGTGGTCTCGTACTGACTGAGACATGTGAGGTCTTGACAGCTGGCTCTGCCATTGACCTTGTATGGTACCGATTTTGACTTACTAGTGGTTGGTTGGAGCATGAACAATATATTTTATCTCCTCGGGGCATAAGCGTGATTGTAATATGTAATCAACCGTGTAGTGTAGTTTCTTAAGGATCGAATACGAAAAGACATTGGTTGATGTACACTCCTTTTATACATCTTAGTTGGATAGATGTTATTCATGTTTTTCTTATATTCCTTGTAAAGTGAACAGATGATTTATTGCTATACCATAGATAGATGCATTATTTTCAGAGAAGAGATTACTCTATTTTTCTTATAACAATGATTAATCTTGCTTATTAATATAAAAGAATCTCTGCTCGGTTTTATACTGCTTAAACTTTGATAATAATATAGTCGACGGAGAGTTATATCTCTCACTGGGACAATTGTCTCACCCCATGGGATCCACAATTTTTAGGTGGACGTGCACGAAGAGGTAGAGACCTTACTGCAGAGGGAGAACAACAGCTGGGACAATATTAACACCTCAGGTTGAGTGTACTGTCTGTCGTGTCTTGTAGATAGAAGTCTTATGTGTTGTCTCTGTATTCTCAGGTCCTTGGAGTCAGTATGTAGTGGTTTTATGAACAATCTGAGATTTTGACTTGTGTATCTCAAGGTTTTATGTTGCTTCAATATATGCTTTGACAGAGCAACTGCTATATGTTGTCCTCAAAATGAGATGATACAGTACATGTACTATGTGAATAATGATATATATAAGAATTGTATCTCTCAGTAAGAGTTTCTTGGTATTGGATTGCCTTGCAAAATGGTTTTAATTCTTAGTGATTTTTATTAATCCGCTGTTTATGGTTATTCCTCAATTATTAAGGGTGATGGATTGATTTATTTTCAGGTTGTCACAAAGTTTTGGTATCAGAGTTTAAGGTTTGCCGAGTCTACAGAGACATAGGACTAAGGTGTTGAGTTTGTTCTAGTGTCCTCTAGTATATCTTGTAGTGACTTCTGCTTATGCATAAGAGAGGGTAAATCTTAAAGATGACTGGAAAACACGAGGAACACATTGCTAAGAGCAAATTTGTTGCACCGGGAGAAGGTGCAAGGGATCAAGCAAGAGAAGAACGAGTGCCTGAGAATTCCCATTTTGACCCAATCAGGATAGAGAATCCTGCTTTTTATGCTCTTGTTGGACATGTTAGGACAACAATGATGCACATAGCGGACTGGATACTAGCATTACAACCTAGGTTACTAGTCCTCAATGCAAAAACTTTGGGTTCTGAAAGGGTTCCTAAATGACATAGTCATGTTGGAACAGTGGAAAATGTGGGAAGGATTAACATATGGCAAGAGAATAGACTCTGACATAAGTATATACAGATAGTACATTTGTGATGGCAATGCCCAAGGAGGGGCAATAAGATGAGAATTAAGGAAAGGTCTTGACAATTCTAGATACATTTGCCTAGTTGTTCTAAAAAGTCAAAGTTTTTGGTACCACCAGTGCAATAAATGCCTAGTACACCAGGGCAGTAATCACTAAGTAAAGACAAAAGTCCTAACTTTCCATCTGTAAGAACTCCTAACTTAGCTTCTACATCGGTAATAAGACCGATAAGACCATGGTACAAGGACAAGACATGTTATAGATATGGACATGTTGAGCATACTAAACCCTTTTGTTCAAAAAGAAAGGAGGGAATGACCCAACAACCGAGGCAGACGCGGCATGGCTTACGAAAGTTACATCCCAATAGTGTAAAAAGGCAAAAGCAACAACATGAAATAGCTAGACTCTATGTTTTTAGTCAACCTGAAGTGGTAAATGGCTGCGAGGGGTGACATACGGATAGAGCTTTTTCATTCTGAAATGTCTTCTCTTTATTTTATTTGATAATCATAAGAAGGATTGTTGTTTTTGACTTCCCTTTGGTTGTCCTATGGGAACATGGGGAAGAAATGATGAGGACTAGAATTTATATTCTATCCAGTACTCTTTTAAATGTTTTATAATTGCTTTTATATTCTTTTAAATGTTTTATAATTGCTTTTGTCCATATAAAAGAGGCAAAGATGTAAATGAGATGCCTGGAGAAATCTAGGGATATTAAATTGTGTGACTTGGATGATATTAAAAGTAAAGTATACAATGTAAAACAAGGTGCATACTACCAAATCTCAGTACTTGCATACCCTGGCCAGGTATTCAACTATTGAAGGTAGGGTAAGTATGGAACTCTTAGATTGCTATCTTTCTGATTACTCTGATCAAGTAATCATTTTGAGACAATCTAAAGAGAATAATGAAATTGAAAATATGGCACAGATGTTTCTATCACATCCTAAGCGAAATATAATAGAATCTAAGATTATCTCATATCAACCTATGAGTATGAGAAAGTACAAAGTACAAGTCTCATGATAAGTGAAAGGGAACAAGGAAGATGATCCCTATTCAAATAAAGAATATGTGAAGGATAATGATCTCTTTCGTAATGTGAAAATGGGAAATGTGATAAAATCATAAAATGTTCATGAACATGTTAAACAATAACAAAGAAAGGAGTGATGACATGTAATCATCCTTATAATTCCTATGATGATGGAAAGGAACCTAGGATGAAACAAGAGTAAATGACTCATGAACAGTTGAAAGTTCATGCAATAATAAGAGGAGATGATGATCTCTTCTCTTTGATATACAACCCTGGGTGATCATGGGGTGACAAGAGGAATATGTTTCTTTGTGTTCTTTCCTTTCAGGGACATGGAGATCAAGTGAGTCTTATGACACTTGATGTGCATGAGTTATAAGTGTTCAATTGATGGATACTTAGAAAAGTATCAGTTCTTCTTGTACTTTGGTTCCAAGATGAAGATATGTGTAATAAGTAATGTCCCAAGATGAAAGAAAGATCCTTTTGTATGTTTGGTTTTGGTAATAACAACAGAGAGATGGAAATGATGAGGATGTGATGTGTTTTTGGCACATGTAACATATATCAAGGAAAAGAATCCTAGTATCCAAGAACTTTTGAGAAAATGAGAACATGACTCCTGATAAGATGATTAGTGTTTCATCACCTAGAAGGGCCAACTTTGAGATCAGTCTAGTTACATACTATAGTATGGATATCATATGTTAGGGGTTTATGCTCTACATAAACATAACATCGATAAGGATGTATCAATTGAAGGAACAATTGTAGAATTGTCTTGGGAAAAACTTATCAAGCTAAATATAATTCCTTAGAATATCCCTACCTAGACCTGTTGAGGCAACTTATACAAATAACATCTAGAGATACCTATGAGATAAGTTCTTCTTTAACAAGTAGCCTGTAACATCCCAGGATTTGAGGCCTCGGATAACATGATCTTAAAAGGAATGGTTGGACTACCCATATCACAAAGGTGCATCTCCTTTTTCGAGAGCCCATTACTAAAGAACTTCATAGTTAAGCGTGCTCAACTTGGAGTAATACTGGGATGGGTGACATGTCGGGAAGTTGATCCTGGCATGCACGTGAGTGAGGACAAAGCGTGCAGTTAAGGCTAGTGGTGGTCTGTGGGGCCATTCATCATTCCTAAAACTCTAATAGAGCCTTGGGTAGTGGGCCTGAGTGTTACAAATGGTATTAGAGCCATAACCCCTCCAGTAGGTGGGGCCCACATGGACATGTGGCATGCCAGTCTTGAGTCGTGCGGTCCAGGCATGTAGGAAAGGGATGTCCATGGTTGACGTAGCCACCCTTGCGTTGGTATTCCGTGATCGGGAGCTGGGTGTCCATGGGCCATTGTGGGTCTACACTGAAATGGGGTCAGATTATGAGGCCATATAGTTGAGCCTTGATGAGGACGTCAAGAGTCTAAGTGGGGGAGATTGTAACATCCCAGGATTTGAGGCCTCAGATAACATGATCTTAAAAGGAATGGTTGGACTACCCATATCACCAAGGTGCACCTCCTTTTACAGGAGCCCATTACTAAAGAACTTCATAGTTAAGCGTGCTCAGCTTGGAGTAATACTGGGATGGGTGACCTGTCAGGAAGTTGATCCTGGCATGCACGTGAGTGATGACAAAGTGCACAGTTAAGGCTAGTGGTGGTCTGTGGGGACAATCGTCATTCCTGAAACTCTACTAGAGCCTTGGGCAGTGGGCCTGGGCCGTTACATAGCCTCTCCTTATGACAAGAAAATAAATAGCTAAAGAGATGGTTGGTATAAGTCATAAGAAAGTTTAGTGTTGTGTTAACAAATTAGAATGGCACAACAAATGTATGATAAGACTTGTAGTTCCAAGTGGGTGACAGAACATAACTCTGGTCTTTCCTTGGAGGTGAAATGCTAAACTAAGTGAGGAGTATGGAAGACTCCCAAGGTCAAGGATCTTATCACATAAGTTTTAAGTTGAGAAGGTGGAAAATCAGTAAGGTTTGACACCTAAGTTAAATAAGGTATGCATAATGCTTCTCTGACTAAGAAAAGTGTTACCTGACACAGAGTTGACTCTGCAGTCAGTAATGGAAAGGACAGATGAGTATGTGTCATATGTGATAAATCTTATGATGATCTTTAATGGAAGAACTTTGTGCTGGTCAAAGTTCTATGGCATCTCCATGACATAAAGATGTTATGTAGAGGCTTGATGATATGATGCATGAATAACAATTGTCTCCCTTCATCTGGGATTTCGGGGACGAAATCCTTATTAGGGGTTTATAACTTGTAATGACCCTGACCTGGGTTATGAGTTAACCCTATTTGTTTTGGATAAGTAAGTTACTTATAACTTTAATATAATCCTCTAAGGTGTTTTTTTAATCATGTGACACACTTATGTTTCAAGTTTGGTCCTGATTAAATGTTGTTTGAACAATGTTCCTTTGTTTTGGACCAAAGTGCAATTTACCCAAGATGGGGGGGGGGGGGGTATATTGCAAAATGTCACATGTTGAACGTGCCTTAAGTGCTTTAGCATTATAAGAGAGAGAATTATGCTAGGTGGTGGCTTGTGGGAAGCCTAAATTCCAAGTTTGAACTTGTTTGAATAATGTTAGTGTCTTGTGCACCAATTTTGGTAGAAATTATGATTTACCCAAAATGTAGGGTTGATATGCAAATTACCACATCTAGAGTGTTCCTACTTCTTATATGTATCATTTAGATGAGAGATAATGAATTATACACCATGTTTGAGTCATTTATGAGTGGTAGTATTCTTGGTGATGAAAAGACCAAGAAAGGGGTTGAATGGAAACCCTAATTTGAGCTTGTATTAAGTGTATCAGGTTGTAGTGTTAAATGGGAGTCCCTATCAGACAAGGAGCCAAAGAGGAGACCCCCATATCGTGTTGTTAACTCTTTGAATGTGCAAAAATGAGCTAAGCACCTCAATAAAGCAATGGATACCGGCTTGCAACTTTCCTTGGGAAAGGTTGCATTGAATTGTGAATATAATAATAATGTGAGTGGAAGTGGCTTGTCCTAGAAAATAACCAAAGGGGCCAACCCTTATCCCTAGTATTATCCTCACGTTTTTATTTTGCATGGAAAGATAAAAATGGAATGCATGCAAGAACATGTGTCAATCCATGCATGGCCATGTGGCACCTACTAGTAGTAAGGTGATGACACCTCTTACACTCTCTCCCATAAACCTCAAGGATATATACCCTTCCTTTCACCTACTAGTGAATCTTTTCGGCCCCTATCACTCTCTTACTCTTTGATATCATGCTAAGAAGAGCTCAAGCCATGGTCATCTTTAACCTTGATTCAAGCATGGATCTCGGTTGTGATTCTTTTCTTTCTTTTCTTCTTCACCAAGTTCTTATCTGTGGTGACTCTTTGCTTATAGAGGAGTTGTGAACGAGCCTTAGAATTTTGATAAGTCATCTTCAACCTTAGGAATGTGGATCTTTGGATCGAGGAGCTTTGAAGTTGTTCTTAAGGTGGGTTATATAACTTGAACCCAATTATGTTATTATTCACCACCTATCTTGCTATACTAGATGGTTTACTTTCAATTCCGAGTTTTTCTTGAACACTTGATGAATATATCAGTTCTAATAGTTTCCTAGATATGTTATTCATGTACTAGAATAGTTAGAACGAAGGTCTAGAGCTTGAAGATGATGGTATCATGATACAAAGTGATATCGGGTTCAAGCACACAAGCAAGCACCTCTAACCCGATATGGTCATGTACATATATCACTAGCACGATATGTTTATGAGTTTATACATCTTTGCACGATATGGTAATGAAGTTCACATCTTGAACACTATATGGTGTCAACCATATACCTTTTGCATGACATGAGGTCAAGCAAAGACCCCATGCACGATATAGTGTCAAGTACACACCTCTAATTGATATGCTAAACTTTAATTTTTAGCAACCCGATATAGGTGACACATACACACATCTCATGAACGATATGGTGATGAATATTCACTTCATGCACGATATGGTGATGTGGTATACACCCCTTGCATGATATGAGGTCATGCATACACCTCTTTGCCCAATATGGTGTGAAGCATACACACACCTCTTTGCCTAATATGGTGTGAAGCACACACACAACTCTTTGCCCGATATGGTGTGAAGCACACACACACACCTCTTTGCCTGATATGGTGTGAAGCACACACACACCTATTTTCCTGATATGGTTGAAGCACACACACCTCTTTGCCCGATATGATGTGAAGCACACACACCCCTCTTTCCTAATATGGTAGGCACACATACACCTCTAAGGTGATATGGGTAGCAAGCATACACCTCTAAACCGATATTGGGTTAAGCATAAACCTCTAAACCGATATTGGGTTAAGCATACACCTCTTAGATGATATGGTTTTGAGCACACATCTCTAAAATGATATGCTGGGTAACCCAATACACTAGATGACAAAAGTGGTAAGGTGGTTAATACCCTAGAACATGTGATGGCCAATACACTAATGTATACTGTGGCCAATCTCTTCAAGTGAGGTGAGGATGTTACACCCTTGTAGGGTGAAGGTGATAAACCATATGATTGGTAAGGTTGATACCTTGATAGGTAAGGGTATGAAGGATATGATGATTGACGTGGAATATTATAGCGCTAACAAATTCACTCAGGGTTGTGATCCCCGAGCTTTTACCAAAACCAATGTGTAATAACACCACCCGCAAGAGGATGGGTCTTATCGTAGTATAGTTGAGGATCGAATCCCAAGAGACAACATTTTTAAGAATCTTAGTTAGTCGAGTCTAGTTCAAGTAAGACTAATTTTTAGAACGATTGATTGATTTGAGGTTGATTAAACTAATTGCAAGAAAGTAAAGGACGCAATTAAAGTTAGATCTAGATCAATGATATGGAATCCCTGGGATGGTACCGGGTTTCACCACCACTGCACATGCAAACACATTCAATCATAAACATCCATACAAGATATAACTATCCAAGTAGAGCTGCTACAAAATCCCCCATACGGGTGTTAGGTTCGCGTAAGCATCACCTTAGGCATCAGATATCTCGTCACCATCCAGATCACACACTTACGACTCCGAAGATATAGAAATCCAACTAAGGCTGTGGGCCCCCTATACAGGCGTTAGGTACACGAAGCATCATCGTAGGCTAGATGGCTCGTCCCCTCGCGGATCATACACTTACAACCTCAAGGAATCCTATCAGAAGTTCTCATCAAGGAGTCAACCACGCTAATCGATAAACAAGCAGGCGATTAATCTACAAGCAATCATCAACGTTTAACTAAGAAGATATAGAAATACAACTAAGGTTGCGCCCCCCCTATACAGGCGTTAGGCACACAGAAGTGTCACCGTAGGCTAGATGGCTCGTCCCCTCACGGATCAAACACTTACGACCTAAAGGAATCCCATTCTATTTCTAGTATGGGAGTCAACCTCATTAAATGACATTCTACCTTACATAAAGAAGTTCTCACAATATAGGGAAGAACAAGATGAAAGCAAGCAGGTAATCAAACTACAAACATTAATGAATAACGTGCAATGAAAAGTTATATACATTGCCATGGAATATTTAACAAAAGAACGTGCTTGCATGGGTAGCGGGGCTAGTCCCCGCACCCCAGCGAAAAGGAACTATTTTCTCATGATGCGAGAAACAAGAAGAATAAGAAAGAGAGAGAAATCCACCATGAGCATGATGCAGGAGGTAGTCACAGCTCAGTGAAGATGATGCGGTCTTCTACGTCACGTCGAAGTAGATTTGGACAAGGAACAAGGGACACCGAGACAGACCGGGCAATCTTTCTTGCTCCTCCTTCCTTCTCTTCTCGGTCACCTTGATTTCAGCTCGAGCAGCAGGTGAAGTGACAACAACATGAATGGAACTGGATCGGCCCTATGTACAGGCAGCCTATATATCGACATCCTGGAACCGATACCCAAATGAGGACCCTGCTGGTCCTATTTATAGGCTCGGGTTTGGTTCTCACATTTTTGGTGTGAGTCCTCCATACGGTCTGGTCCAAACAATTTGGTCACTTTTTGCCCAAACAGTTTAGTACTTTTCTCTCCAAACGGTTTGGAATAAGTGACCATACGGTCTTGCTTTGTACTGACCAAACAGTCTGGTGTATATGACCAAATGGTTTAGTGTAAACGGTTTGCTATCATAGGCTCCAAACGGTCTGCTTTGATCGTTCATATATATCCAACCAGTCTTGGGGTATATGACCATACGATCTTGCTTCTATCGATTTGCATGCCCCAAGCGCTCTTGTGCTTAGGAGAAGCAAACGGTCTGTAAGACCGATTGCTATCAAACGGTTTGGGAAGTCCACCTCCATACGGTCTTGGAGTGTTCGATACCTTTGATTGGTCTTGGACTGTCATATGGTCTTGAACTTTCTCGCGTCCAAACGGTCTGCATCAGTGGCTCCCAAATGGTCTGCGAGATATCTCCAATCGGTCTTGCATTCCTACCTCCATACAGTTTCTATTCTACCGGTTTCATGATCTTGCTTCCTCTATCTCCAACCGGTCTTGAGGTTAGTGAAAGCAGACCTCCGTTCGGTCTACTTATCATCAACGACAATCGTCTAAATGGTCCCGTTGGCTTGCTATTCTATTGGTATGAGACCGTGTGCCGCCTATGATGTAGGTCGAGTTCGAGAAGGTGGTGCGGTGCTGGGCGAGGGTTTGCAGGCGGGAACTAAGGAAGAAGAAGAAGGCACCGCTGGGTGGCAGTGGTGCATCGAGAAGATGGTGTAGGAGTTGGAGGTAGGGTTTTTGAGGTTTAAGATGACAGAACGAAGGTGGAGGCGATGCTGCGGTCATGGTTTTGATCTCTTCACGATCTCGGTGTCTTGCTGGTGAGTGGCGACCGTCCAAACGGTCTTGGGGTTTCCTGCCGGCCAACCGATCTTGAAGACCGTTTTCCGCCATACGGTCTTGGAGACCAGTTGGAGGGCAGAGGCCAGATCATTTGGGTGAAACTGATGAGACAAGACTGTTAGGGTCGATACCGACGGGTCAAGACCATTAGGGTCAATTGGCGATGGTGGTAATGATGGTGGTTGAGTCTGGAGAGGGTAGAAGGATGATGTTGGTGAAGATAAGGGTGAAGTGGATCAAGGGGTGGT
Source organism: Alisma plantago-aquatica (assembly GCA_963693085.1). NCBI lineage: Eukaryota > Viridiplantae > Streptophyta > Magnoliopsida > Alismatales > Alismataceae > Alisma > Alisma plantago-aquatica. Next base: position 434,404,444 of record OY856412.1, on the reverse strand, counting down.
GATGGTTGTGTTGAAGGTGAATTAGGGTTAAAAGGAGGTGGGTGACATTAGATGGTTGAACTTCATCATGACCTACATAAAGTTGACATAAACTCAGTTACTACTTTGATAATAGAACCAATTATGAAATTTTGCACATTTTTATATATAGTAGATGAAATTGGGTGTATTGAAACGAATTGAGCCCAAGATGGTGATTGAAATTTATGATGAATATGCATTCATCAAAACACCCCAAACTTAAACGTGGCTCATCCTCGAGTAACACAAAATCTGAAATAGTCACCAAATGAATACTTTCAACTCGTGTGATTGCCTCATCTTCACATCACGATTGTTTTCTTTCTACTCAGTATGACTAAGTATCTCAACTTCATGAGACCACTTAACACATCTTACCATATCTTTGTTCCTGAGTTTGCTTTCTAATATCACTTCCTCCACACTTTCTCCAACAACAAGCATGTCAAAGAGTTTTGTAAGAGTCCAGAGATACCCACAGAACAACAAGAGTGCACTTGATCTAACACTGGTTTTTTAGGATAGTGGAGGCATTCATTGTGCCATCAGGTAGAAAATGGAGTGAATGGTGGTATGGAAAGAAGAAATAAATCTCTCATCTATTCGACTCGAGATTTTTATTATATAATTTTCAATTTCATTTATTGCATTTTTTGTGCGAATCTTTCCTCTATTCGACTCGAGATTGCATTTATTTGTGTGCGCTTTGGAATCTTTTCTTGGTGGTACGCCCCTATTAATTTGCGAGGGGTATGGAAGAAGCGGATATAGAGGGAAGTGGCGTGCCACCCCGAACTTAGGGTTTGGCACTATTTTGGTTATTTTTGTTTCTTTTTTATGGATGGAGGGGTACGAAGATGATAGAAGAAGTGTAGAAGAGAGTTCAGATCAGAATGCAACTTGATTTACAATTCAATGCACCAGGTTGTTCTCTTTATCGTACTCTGCTCAAATAATGACTTGATGAGGATCCGGTGGAGATTCCATGTTATTGTTCCACTAGTCAGTTAGGAAGCACGACGTGTTTGATCCCTATCAGTTCGACATACACTTGTCATTTTTGCATAAGTATCATGATGTTAGGAATCATAAGCTTCACAAGATGATTTCAATCAAGAGGTTAGTTTTGAGAATTGGTCCTTTTGAGGATCTGCTTCGAATAAGGAGGGTATAATGATTCATAATGCATAGAGATTGAAATGAAAAGTGTCAAAACTTCATCAAGTTTCTATGCAATTTCTTTGAAAAAACTTCTAAAAATTTTAATTTTTTTGAAAATTTTGGTAAAAAATGCAACGATGAAATCTTAAGTCTGAGTTAGACGGGTGAAAGTGGAAAGTAAGATATGTACCACCCACCCTCCACCCCAAACTTAGAAATTTTCTCATCTCGAGCAAACTCTAAATTTGAGATGGAGGGGGAAATTCATGCTGTTTGGACCGTAAGATGTGGTTGCATTCCAATCAGTGTGCGTCTTCCATCTAAAAATCTCAAAAATAAAAACCAATCAGAACTCAAGATAGTGTTTCGTAATGTGATTTTTATTTGGTGCAAAATTATCTAATAAAGTAAAAACAAAATTAAGGAAAATTTCTAATTCAAAATTAAAACTAAAAATGAATTTATTGATCGGGTTGCCTCCCGACAAGCGCCTTTGTTTTATGTCGATGGCTCGACTTGATTCCTTCAACTTTTATGGTGGATATGTTGGATTGGTGAGATCCAGCATTGCTTCATAGCCTGTGTCAACAGAGGTGAAATATCTCTTCAATCGTTGACCATTTTCCACAAATTCGCCTGACTTTTCACTCCATAAAGAGAAAGCACCATGTGGGTAGATGCTCTTGACAATGTAAGGTCCAGACCAGTGAGAACGGAGTTTTCCTGGGAACAACCTCAATCTAGAGTTGAACAGAAGAACTTGGTCTCCGACTTGAATGTCTTTTCTTTTTAGATGACCATCGTGCCAAAGTTTCGTGTGTTCTTTATAGATTCATGCATTCTCATAAGCTGTCATCCAGAGTTCTTCCAGCTCCTGGAGTTGCATAATCCTGGCTTGGCCTGCCTTCTTCATGTCAAAATTTAGTTGTTTATTGCCCATCCTTCTTTATGTTCGAGTTCAACAGGCAGGTGGCAAGACTTTCCATAGATTAATCGAAATGGTGTAGTTCCAAGGGGAGTTTTAAAAGCAGTTCGGTAGGCCCACAATGCGTCATTGATTTTTACTGACCAATCTTTTCGGTTGTGGCCTACTGTCTTTTCCAAAATATCTTTGAGTTGACGATTAGAAACCTCTACCTATCCACTTGTTTGTGGGTGGTAGGGTGAGGCTACCTTGTGAGTTACACCATATTTCCTCAATAAAGCTTCAAAGCTTCTTTCAAGAAAATGAGAATCTACGTCAGATATCACAGTTCGTGGGACTCTAAAATGGGGGGAAATAATGTCTTTGAACATCTTGATGACGGGTTTGGCATCACTAGTGACGGTCGGTATAGCTTCAACCCATTTTGAGACGTAATCCACCGCCACTAGGATGTAGGAAAATCCATGAGAAGATGGGAAAGGACCCATGTAGTCCACACCCCAAACATCAAATATCTTGACTTCTTGCCACAACTTTAGTGCATCTCATCTCTCTTTGTTATGTTACTTGTTCTTTGACATTTGTCACATGATAGAACAAAATTGTAGGAATCTTTGGAAATGGTTGGCCAAAAGAATCCACATTGCAAAACCTTTATAGCAGTTTTATTAGAACTCATATGGCCTCCAACTGGGCCAGAGTGACATTGCTCTAAAATGAGTTTGGCTTCTTCCTCAGCGATACACCGTCTGTAAAGTCCATCAGCATAGAGCTTGAAAAGGTATGGCTCATCCCAGTGATACTGTTTCACATCATGCATGAATTTCTTTAGTGCATTTCTGGTGCATTCAGGATGGATGATACCAGCGGTGAGGTAATTTACATAGTCTGAGTACCAAGGTGTAGCTTCTGAAATTTTCATTAATTGGCCATCCGAAAGAGAATCATTAATCGGGATCCTCTCAGTATCAAGAGTGTGGATATGACTGAGGTGGTCTTCCACAACATTCTCTGTACCCTTTTTATCTTTTATCTCCAGATCAAATTCTTATAGTAGGAGAATCCATCTTATCAACCTGGGTTTTGCATCTTTCTTCACCAGGAGGTAATGGATAGTTGCATGATCTGTGTAGACAATGACTTTTGAACTGATGAGGTAGGATCTGAATTTGTCAAAGGCATACACTATTGCAATAAGTTCTTTCTCGATAGTTGCATAATTCCTCTGAGCTTCATCGAGGGTTTTCGATGCATAGTAGATCACATAATGTTTCTTTTCTATACATTGGCCCAGAACAACACCCACAACATAATCACTGGCATCACACATAATTTTAAATGGGTGATCCCAATCGGGAGCTCTAATGATGGGTGTTGTTGTAAGATCAAGGTTTAGGTTGTTGAAACTTTTGATACATTCTCTGTCAAAATTGAACTCAACATCCTTTAGTAACAAATTCGTCATCGACTTGGTTATCTTGGAGAAATCTTTTATAAACCGTCTGTAAAAACCTACATGACCCAGGAATGCACGAACTTCTCTTATATACGTTGGAATAGTGAGTTTGGAAATCACTTCTATTTTTGCTCTGTCAACTTTGATTCCTCTACTACTAACTCTATTTCCAAGGACAATGCCTTCATTTACCATAAAGTGACACTTATCCCAATTTAATACAAGATGTGCTTCTTCACATCGTTTAAATACAAGGGAGAGGTGCTTTAGGCACGAGTCATATGAATCTCCATACATAGAAAAATCATCCATAAAAACTTCCATAATGGTTTTAGTGAGACCAGCGAATATAGCTGCCATGCAACGTTGGAAAGTTGCAGGCGCATTGCAGAATCTGAACGACATTCTTCTAAATGTGTATGTTCCAAATGGACAAGTAAAAGTAGTTTTCTCTTCGTCATATGGATGTATGGGTATTTGATAGAATCTGGAATAACCATCGAGATAACAGAAATATTCTTGGTGAGCCAATCTTTCTAAGACTTTATCAAGAAAAGGCATTGGGAAGTGGTCCTTTCGAGTCACCTTGTTTAACTTCCGGTAATCAATACACATCCTCCACCCTGTGACTATTCGAGTGGGGATGAGTTCATCGTTTTCATTTCATATCACAGTAGTTCCACCTTTCTTTGGGACAACATGCACCGGACTGACCCATGGCGAATCGGAGACCAGGTAGATGATTCCAGAAGTGAGTAATTTAACAACTTCAAGGCAGACGACTTCTTTCATATTTGGATTAAGTTTCCTTTGGTGTTCTACAGTCAGCTTGTGATCTTCCATCATGGGGATTCTATGCATGCAAAGCGCTTGACTGACCCCAGTGAGCTCACTCATCTTGTAGCCAATGGCTTTTCTTCTTTCTTTTAATCCCGTCAAGAGTTTGTCTTCTTGTTCTGTTGTTAGATCTGAATTAATGAGAACTGGACAGACTTTGAGGTCATCTAGAAATGTGTATTTCAATCCTTCAGGTAGGGGTTTCATTTCAGGAGCTTGTGGCTTTTCACATGGTTCTTCAGTAACTTCTACAACTTTGAGTTCTTCAAAAGTAGCTTCAACATCTTTTTCTGCAGAGTCAAGAGATTCGATGCAATCCTTTACTTATTCGTCAGTAGGCTCATAAACTGATGGGGTCCATCAGAGAAACTTATAAAGGATCATCTGATTCATGATTCTCTTGAGTGAGAAGTGACATCTTCTATATGCAATCGATAAGATATACTTCTTCTTGCATGCTTGGTCTTCGCATACTTTCAAAAACTTTGAATTTGAGAGTTTCTTTACCAAGTATGATAAGCAAGGTTCCTACTTCAACATCAATAAGGAATCTCGCAGTGGTGAGGAACAAACGTCCAAAAATGAGAGGGTATCTGGCGTCTTCTTTTATGTCCATGATGACAAAGTCACACAGAACATATGAATCTTTTCCCACTTTGACAGGTACATCCTCAATAATTCCTAATGGACATTTTATTGAATTGTCTACGAGTTGTATAGTCATGCCAGTTGGGAGAAGTTCAACAAACTCTAGCCTTTTGCAAAGGCTGAGTGGCATGATGGAGATGCTAGCACCAAGATCTGCCAACCCTTTCTTGCATGAAGATCACCGATATGGCAAGAAATCCCAAAAGATCCTAGATCTTTCTACTTCTTTGGCATCTTACTCTGGATGATATCTGAAGTGGTTCTAGCTAACTTGACTGTCTCAGATTCTTTAGTTATATATTTCCTGGTGAGGAGTGACTTTAAGTACTTTATCCATGCTGGTATCTCATCCAGCGCATCCAAAAATGGTATATCAACATGAAGTTTCTTCATAGCTTCTTTAAACTTATTGAATCGAGTATCAAGCTTGGTTTGCCTTAAACGAGCAGGGAAAGGTATACGAGACTTGTATACAGGGATATCAGGTTTTAGTGTTTCAGTTTCTTCATCAATAGGTTTCTCAGGACCTTCCTTATCTGTCTTATCAGTAGTTACTGACTGTTTTGGTTGAGACTCATGTGTTGTTGAGTCTTGGACAATCACAGGTTCATCCTCATCTATAATAACCACAGGTGTCTTGACAGGAGGATCATAATAGTCTTTTCCTGACCTGGTGGTGACTGCTTTCAATTGTTCGGGATGCTTAGGATTGTTCTCAGGTTGGCCAACAAAGGCTCTAGCAGGTGGCTTCATACTAGCTGCAAGTTGAGCTAGTTGAGACTCAATGGCTTTATGGTGGGCTTGCTGTTTAGTTATCATATTCTGTTGTGATTGCAACATCTTTTCAATTGCTATTAGTTTGTCATCTGGAGAGACGGGACTGGCTTGTTGCCCTTACTATTGATAAGAGACTTGGTTGGGATTCTGGAATTGAGAATTATTCTGATAGTTGTTGAAGTTCCTATTCTTAAAATTACCCCTGAAATTTCCTTGATTCCCAAAATTCTATTGCTGATTATACTGGAATCCTGGTGGGCCCCTTTTTTGATTAGTTGAACCAAGTTGTCTTGAGTTTTCTGCTCCTGAAGGGTTCCATATTGAAATCCAGGATGGTTCCTATTCTGATTCGGATTGTAATATCGTTGACCAGGGATGGTATTGACAACATTGAGGTTTTCAATTTGACTATTATCACCTTGACTACAAACGTTGCTTAGAACAACGTCATACAAAACATTGCATGCTAAAGTGGAATGATCAGTACCTTTACATGCTTCACAGAACAGTGAGGCAGACTTGATCTGTTCTTGTTGTTGAGGGGGTGAACATCCTCTTCCAAATGCAGCAAGGGATGATTCGATATGGTCTTGCTTGGCTACTAAGAGCTTGAGGGTTTCAGCGATAGTCTTGTATTCTGGGATAGCTTCAGCCATAGCTACCTTCAATACTCCTCTACCTACAGACCTACCCCAATCAGCTTGATTTTCAGCTCCAAGGGTGACGACTCTCCATGCGCTGTCATAACTTTGACGCATGAAATTTCCTCCAAATGAGGAATCTAAACACCTTTTGATATCATCGTCCACACCCCTATAGAAAATTTCGATGAGTTGATTCTTAGGAATTCCATGGTGTGGACACTTGCGTAGAAGCTCTTTGTATCTATCCCATGCTTTAGCAAGGGTTTCTCCAGGGACTTGAGTGAAATTTGTTATCCGTCCCCTAATTTCATAGGTGAGAGAGAGAGAGGGTAGAACTTTTCCAGAAACACATTTTGAAGTTGTTCCCAAGTGGTGATGGGTTCACTTTGCAATGAATTGTACCAGCTTATTACTCTATCAGCAAGTGAATACTTGAAGAGACGGAGTCTGATGGCATCATCAGATACTCCATTCTGCTTTGTCATAGCACATAGATCAATAAACCTCAAAAGATGTTCCTGACTATCGTCTCATTGTTTGCCATATAATGTGTTGTTTTAAAGCAATGTGATCCAATGTGCCCTAATATCAAAATTGGCAGCATTGATGGGAGGAGGTTGTACTAGATGATGAACATTAGCAGCTTTGGGGATTGAGAACTCTCTAAGATCCTTTTGTAATTGTGCTGCTTGTGCTGCTTGAATTTGTTCTTGAACTGCAGTTCTAGCTTCTTGCATGAATCTTTCTCTCTGTGCATTAAGGGCTTGAGCTACCCTTTGATCTATCTCCTCCTCTTGAGCCATTCTTTCTTGATTTTCTTTGTTTTGACAATGAAAGGTTCTGTCTATCTCAGGATCAAAGCTGGCAGTGAGTCTGAGACTGTTCAAACGGTGTATGCAGTAGTCCTTGATGGTACCTGAGATGAAGAGTTTTGAAGTAAGATTGATGGAGTGGAATGAAATTCAAGTAGATGATCAATTATATCAAAAGAAAAACAAATTCCTAGATTAGCCTTAAAAGAACTAGATTTGACTAACTGATTCTGTTGTCCCCGGCAATGGAGCCAGAATTTGATGTGGAATATTATCGCACTAATAAATTCACTCGGGTTTGAGATCCCCGAGCTTTTACCAAAACCAATGTGCAATAATATCACGCGCAAGCGGACGGGTCTTATCACAGTATAGTTGAGGATCAAATCCAAAGAGACAACATTTTTAAGAATCTTAGTTAGTCGAGTTTAGTTCAAGTAAGACTAATTTTTAGAACGATTGATTGATTTGAGGTTGATTAAACTAATTGCAAGAAAGTAAAGGATGGAATTAAAGTTAGATCTAGATCAATGATATGGAATTGCTGGGATGGTACCGGGTTTCACCACCACTACACATGCAAACACATTCAATCATAAACATCCATACAAGATATAACTATCCAAATGGAGCTACTACAAAACCCCCCATACGGGTGTTAGGTTCGCGTAAGCATCACCTTAGGCATCAGATGTCTCGTCACCATTCGGATCACACACTTACGGCTCCAAAGATACAGAAATCCAACTAAGGCTGTGGCCCCCCTATACATGCGTTAGGCACACAAAAGCGTCACCGTAGGCTAGATGGCTCGTCCCCTCGCAGATCATACACTTACGACCTCAAGGAATCCTATCAGAAGTTCTCGTCAAGGAGTCAACCACGCTAATCGATAAGCAAGCATGCGATTAATATACAAGCAATCATCGACGTTTAACTAAGAAGATACAAAAATCCAACTAAGGTTGCGGGCCCCCTATACTTACGTTAGGCACACAGAAGCGTCACCGTAGGCTAGATGGCTCGTCCCCTCACAGATCAAGCACTTACGACCTCAAGGAATCCCATTCTATTTCTAGTCTGGGAGTCAACCTCGTTAAACGACATTCTACCCTACATAAAGAAGTTCTCACAATATAGGGAAGAACAATATGAAAGCAAGCAGGTAATCAAACTACAAATATTAACAAATAACGCAAAATGAAAAGTTATATACATTGCCATGGAATATTTAACAAAAGAACGTGCTTGCATGGGTAGCGGGGCTAGTCCCTGCACCATAGTGAAAAGGAACTACTCGCTCATGATGCGAGAAACAAGAAGAATAAGAAAGAGAGAGAAATCCACCATGAGCATGATGTAGAAGGTATTCGCAGCTCAGTGAAGATGATGCGGTCTTCTACGTCGCATTGGTGCAGATCCAGATGAGGAACGAGGAACATTGAGACAAATCAGGTAGTCTTTCTCACTCCTCCTTCCTTCTCTTCTCGGTCTCCTTGATTTCAGCTCGAGCAGCAGGTGAAGTGACAACAACATGAATGGAACTGGATCAGACCTGTGTACAGGCAGCCTGTCGACGTCCCGGAACCGATACCCAAATGAGGACCCTGCTGGTCCTATTTATAGGCTCGGGTTTGGTTCTCATGTTTTTGGTGTGAGTCCTCCATACGGTCTGGTCCAAACAGTTTGGTCACTTTTTTGCCCAAACGGTTTAGTACTTTTCTCTCCAAACGGTTTGGAATAAGTGACCATACGGTCTTGCTTTATATTGACCAAACGGTCTGGTGTATATGACCAAATGGTTTAATGTAAATGATTTGCTATCATAGGCTCCAAACGGTCTGCTTTGATCGTTCATATATATCCAACTGGTCTTGGGGTATATGACCATACGATCTTGCTTCTATCGGTTTGCATGCTCCAAGCGGTCTTGTGCTTAGGAGAAGCAAATAGTCTGTAAGACCGATTGCTATCAAACAGTCTGGGAAGTCCGCCTCCAGATGGTCTTGGAGTGTTCGATACCTTTGATCGGTCTTGGACTGTCATACGGTCTTAAACTTTCTCGCGTCCAAACGGTCTGCATCAGTGGCTCCCAAACGGTCTGCGAGATATCTCCAATCGGTCTTGCATACCTACCTCCATACAGTTTCTGTTCTACCGATTTCACGATCTTGCTTCCTCTCTCTCCAACCAGTCTTGAGGTTAGTGAAACCAGACCTCCGACCGGTCTGCTTCTCATCAGCGGCGATCGTCTAAACGGTCCTGACGGCTTGCTATTCTATCGGTCTGAGACCGTGCGCCGCCTATGCTGCAGGTCGAGTTCGTGCAGGTGGCGCGGTGCTGGGTGAGGGTTTGCAGGCGGGAACTAAGGAAGAAGAAGAAGGCACCGTTGGGTGGCGGTGGTGCGTTAAGCAGGTGGTGTAGGAGTTGGAGGTAGGGTTTTTGAGCTTGAATATGGTGAAACGAAGGTGGAGGCGACGTTGCGGTCATGGTTTTAATCTCTTCACGATCTCGGTGTCTTGCTGGTGAGTGGCGACTGTCCAAACGATCTTGCAGTTTCCTGCTGGCCAACCGGTCTTGAAGACCATTTGCCGCCATACGGACTTGGAGACTGGTTGGAGGGCAGAGGCCAGATCATTTGGGTGAAGCTGACGAGCCAAGACCATTAGGGTCGATACCGATGGGCCAAGACCATTAGGGTCAATTGGCGATGGTGGTAATGATGGTGGGTGAGTCTGGAGAGGGTAGAAGGATGATGTTGGTGAAGATAAGGGTGAAGTGGATCAAGGGGTGGTGATGGTTGTGTTGAAAGTGAATTAGGGTTAAAAGGAGGTGGGTGACATTGGATGGTTGAACTTCGTCATGACCTGCATAAAGTTGACATAAACTTAGTTAATACTTTGATAATAGAACCAATTATGAAATTTTGCACATTGTTATATATAGTAGATGAAATTGGGTGTATTGAAACGAATTGAGCCCAAGATGGTGATTGAAATTCATGATGAATATGCATTCATCAATGATGCCTAGCCCGATATACACCTAGTCCAATACATGTGTTCAACTTGACATACATGATTCAATTCGATACACTTTGTAAAGGTGAGGGCAAGACACTCTTAGAAGTGATGAGTGTAATGCCAAGTAATGGTATAGTTAATACCTTGATAGGTGACACACCTAAAGTGGTTGATAATGGTCAACCCTATATCAACAATGCGTTAACTCGAGATGAGTCCATATCACTTGATGATAGTTGGGTAATTCAAGTGTGTGACTTATGGCCAATACACAGCAGGATAAATGTGATGAGTTAGTGCATAAAGTATTCGGATGAGAAATACCCTAATACAAGATAAGTTGATAAACTTAAGTGAGTTAAAAGTGATGAGGGAAGTGATATACCAAGGCATGATAAATATCACATCCAGCATCTCAAGGTTGATACACCTTGATGCACCTCAAATCCAATTTATTTGGATGAGTAACACATGAAGTGTGTCATGTCAATTGTTACATTAAGATGTAATGAGTTTAATGTACTTTGATAAGTGTAGGCTAACATACCTTGAGAAAGGGTTAATCCAAGTTAATAAAATATGATGTAATCAATATCCTAGTAAGGATGAGAGAGAAACTCATACTTTGTATTGATAACCATTTAATGATACATGATGAGAATAAATAAGTATGACTGAATACTTATGATATCAACATATGCTCCTAGATGTGTGGATCAATGAATTAGGGTTTGGATTGATAATATGAACTTGAAACCCTATTCGGCTATAAAGGGAAACCCTAACCCTAATAATGGGAAGGTTGTATTTCTCTTATTGCATAAGCCTTGTGAAACATGTTTAATACTTTATAACAAGTATAATGTTTATATGGTCTGATGACCTAAAAGATATTTGTTGCCTAGTGAGAGGTGACAAGATGTTTAATGGGCCTTGTGACCCATGTGAATAGTTGTTGCCTAGTGAGAGGTGACAAAATAATTATTGAACCATGCGATCTATGTGAAATACTTGCACAACAAATGTGTTGAATACCTTGGTCTAAGGACCTAAAGGTAATAGTTACATGTTACATAGGTAACAATGCTTAGTGATGATCTAAGGGTTTGAATACCCAGATCTAGTAATCATGATGATGATGATGTGAAAGGATGAGAATTCCCAGTATTGTGATAAGGGACTGAGATCATGAGTGTTATACATTCGAAGTGTTCCAAAGATCTTAAAAGTACTACACCTTTCTTTATAACATATGTTATGATTCATATTTTGAAACTTGGTTGATGCTAAAAGATACTATAATATACCTAATTAATTAAGTTAAATATCGTCATGTAGTGCCCTGACCATAGATCCATTCAGTTCCAGAAATTACTGATGGTGAAACGAGTTTAACTCGCAGAGCATATTTTTGAATATGCGGGGGTGAAGGACAAAGTATATCCAAACGTACCAATGGAGAATTGATGCCAAACCTTCCTTATTTATCATGGGATGATGTAAATATCCCAACCAAATAAGAAATTTATGTGTAAATCCTTCTTAATTTCTGTGTGGTATTGGGATTGAAGTATAAAATATCCTAACCGGGAGAGGAATTGATGTTTAATCTTCCTTATCCTTATAATCTGAGAGCTAAGTGGTCTTCTCCCGAAGAGAGTACATGCGATGACAATAACTCTATAGTGAAGATGTCGTTGTACCCCAGCATGCTATTTGTAGATGACACGAGATGTCCTACTAGCAGCTGACACGAGATGTCCTGCTAAACCTAAGTAGTCTCGTACTGACCGAGACAAGTGAGGTATTGACAACCGACTTTGTCATGAACCTTGTATGGTGTCGATTTTGACTTACTAGCGGTTGGTTGGAGCATGAACGGTATACATCACACTAGTACATAAATGGGTTATAACGTCACTACCTGTAGGGTCGGTTTTTGCAAATAACCGACCTTATATGTCTAAAACAAATATGGGCACCACTTAAGACCTCTTGGGTCGGTTTTCTTAAAAAAACCAACCTTGTAGTGTAACTCTATAGGGTCGGTTTTCCAAATAACCGACCTTATATGTCTATAAAAAATGCGCGCACCACTTAAGACCTCTTGGGTCGCTTTTCTTAAAAAAACCAACCTTGTAGTGTAACTCTATAGGGTCGGTTTTCCAAATAACCGACCTTATATGTCTATAAAAAATGCAGGCACCACTTAAGACCTCTTGGGTCGCTTTTCTTAAAACAACCGACCTTGTAGTGTATCTCTATAGGGTCGGTTTTCCAAATAACTGACCTTATATGTCTATAAAAAATGTGGGCACCACTTAAGACCTCTTGGGTCCTCGTGCGGCAAAAATTTGCTTTATTTTGGCTTCGCGCGTCGATCTATAGGGTCGGTTTTTCCAAATAACCGACCTTATATGTCTACAAAAAATGCGGGTTAGACATCTTGAATCCAGTTTGCCTTCACACATGTACAAGCACCTCTAGGGTCAGTTTTTTCCAAATAACTGACCCTAAAGGGCTCCTCAGTCGACAAATTCGTCGACCAAGATTAATTTTGGATCTAGTTAAGTTCACACATGTATAAGCACCTCTAGCATCGATTTTTTACTTTTAACCGACCCTAGAGCTCTTCTCGGTCGATGAATTTGTCGACCGATAACCTCTCGGTCGACAAATTTGTCGACTGAGAAGGAGCCAGATTTCACGTGTATAAGCACCTCTAAGGTCGGTTTTTCCTTATAACCGACCTTAGAGCTCCCTCGGTCGACGAATTTGTCGACCGATAACCTCTCAGTCGACAAATTTGTAGACCGAGAAGGAGCCAGATTTCACATGTATAAGCACCTCTAAGGTTGGTTTTTCCTTATAACCGACCTTAGAGCTCCCTCGGTCGACAAATTTGTCGACCGATAACCTCTCGGTCGACAAATTCGTCGACCGAGAAGGAGTCATATTTCACATGTATAAGCACCTCTAAGGTCGGTTTTTCCTTATAACCGACCTTAGAGTTCCCTCGGTCGACGAATTTGTCGATCGATAACCTCTTGATCGACAAATTCGTCGACCGAAAAGGAGCCAGATTTCACCTCTAGGGTCGGTTTTTTCTTATAACCGACCCTAAAGGGCTCCTCGGTCGACAATATTGTCGACCGACATGAATTTTGGATCCAATTTAGTACTTTTCAAAACTTTATAAAGCATTGGGATCTCAATCCCTTGTCTCATTGTTGGGAATTCACATCCCTCAATACCACCATCATCACATTATGGGTTATTTGTTAATCTACAAGCTCATCAAGGTGTATGCATCCAAAAAGGGGGACATCAAGATTGGAGGGATGGCTTTCCAAAACTTTATAAAGCATTGGGATCTCAATCCCTTATCTCATTGATGGTGAGTTTCCCTCTCACTTTTCAACACAGACAACATCAAACATGTTTTGGACCTAAAATCACAAGTGAAGACAAGCACAATGCATCTTGTATTGAGCATTCCACCTTCCATGACCCCATCTTGTAGTACACTTATTGCCTCATTAGTATTGGCTTATATCAGAAGAAAACAAACATCAAGGGGGTTGGAGGTCTAAGTGAACAATTCTTTAATATACTATGTTGAATGATTATAGGGTAAATGTGGGTTATTTGTTAATCCACAAGCTCATCAAGGTGTATGCATCACTATTCCCTAATTAGGGTTAGAGTTTCCAATCTTTATCAATTAGGGTTTCACATAACATCATCCCATATTAAGGTTTCACATAACATTATCCCATATTAGGGTTTTACACCACATCACCCTATATTAGGGTTTCACATAACATCATCCGATATTAGGGTTTCACATAACATTATCCCATATTAGGGTTTCACACGACATCACCCTATATTAGGGTTTCACATAACATCATCCCATATTAGGGTTGTATAAGCACCTTAGAGCTCCCTCGGTCGACAAATTTGTCGACCGATAACCCCTCGGTCGACAAATTTGTCGACCGAGACGGAGCCAGATTTCACATGTATAAGCACCTCTAGGGTCGGTTTTTTCCTTATAACCGACCCTAAAGTGCTCCTCGGTCGACAATATTGTCGACCGACATGAATTTTGGATCCAATTTAGTTCACGCATGTATAAGCACCTGTAAAGCTCTCCTCGGTCGACTAATTTGTCGACCGATAACCTTTCGGTCGACAAATTAGTCGACCAAGAAGGAGCCAGATTTCACGTGTATAAGCACCTCTAGGGTCGGCTTTTTCTTACAACCGACCCTAAAGGACTTCTCGGTCGACAAATTTGTCGACCGACATAAATTTTGGATCCATTTTAGTTCACGCATGTATAAGCACCTCTAGCGTCGGTTTTGTACTTTTAACCGACCCTAGAGCTCCCCTCGGTCGACTAATTTGTCGACCGATAACCTCTCAATCGACAAATTTTTCGACCGAAAATGTATTTGAGTATTTTTAAATAACCAAACACGGGCACCGCTTATCTTTAGCGTCGGTTTGTTTATTTTAACCGACACTACAGGTCGAGTCTCTCCTTTAAAATGGCCGAAACCTAGTCTTTCTCCCCCGCGAAACAAAATTTTCATTCTCTTTTTCTCTCCCGCGGCGCAGATACCTTTTCCGCCGTGGATACCTTCTCTGCTTCTATCCCGTGAAGCTCTTGCCACCTCTCCACGCCACCAAAGCCTTGCCTCCTCTCCACGAAAAGAGCTCATTGTCACCGCCTCTCCACACTTCCACGAAGGTCATCGCCTCTGCGTAAAGGTCGTCTCATCCTCCACGAAGGTCGCCGCCGTTTCCAAGTTAGGTAGCCGCCATTTCCAAGTAAGGTCGCCGCCGTTTCCAAGTAAGGTTCCCGAGTTCGTTTCCGAGTTCGGATCCACCTTTCTTAGTCTTGGTAAGTGAGATCTGTCTCTTTTTCTTTGTTTTTCTTGTTGTTCTATCTTCCCCTCTCTTCTTCTTGGCTGAATCCATGACGTTCCATGGTGGATCTTGAGATAATGGTTGAAAACATCTTCCACTCTCTTCTTCTTACCTTTTCAACATAGAATTTTTTTTGGAGAAGGAACCAGCTTGGTGAAGAGGAGTGCCCAAGCTAGGGTTTCTTCCCCATTTTTCTTCAATCTACCTTGCTGTTTGGAGTTTCTACATCATCTCTAAGGTGAGTTATATAACTTTATCCATGATTATTGTTCACTCTTATGTTACATGTACATGATTTTGCCTTAAAAATATTGATCCACGTATAAAGATGTACCTTTACCTAGGGTGTGAGTTTGTATGATAGTTTTTTGTATCATCTTAGATGAACCCTACATCTTGTGCATGATTTTTTTGATGGAAGTGGTAATCATAGACTTTGTTTGCATATGGATAGCTTTTAATCTCTCAAAAGATGTATATTTCTAGGATTTCAAACTAATTTTTCCTCCTTATATTTCAAGCAATCTATCATTTTGTAAATTATGATGTGATTATGAATCATTTTTGTCATGAATGTGTGGTTTTGAATGGTGACGGTTGAGCATCAATGCTCCCCTCTCCCAGAATATATGAATCTTCATTTCTATTTCAGTTTGAACATTTCAGTGTACCCCTCGGTCGAAATTTTTTTTGATCGAAATATTTTCGGTTGACAATTTCTCGACCGAGGGGTACACTGAAATGTTTATTTAAATTTTTAGCGTCAGTTATTCCAAAAAATCGACCCTGTAAACTCTCTCGATGGATGAATTTGTCGACCGATAACCTTTCGTCGACAAATTCGTCGACCGAGAAGGAGCCAGATTTCACGTGTATAAGCACCTTTAAGGTCAGTTTTTCCTTATAACCGACCTTAGAGCTCCCTCGGCCGAGGAATTTGTCGACCGATAACCTCTCGGTCGACAAATTCGTCGACCGAGAAGGAGCACTGAAGTGGTATATTTAAATTTTTAGCGTCGGTTATTCTAAAAAACCGACCCTGTAAACTCTCTCAGTCGACGAATTTGTCGACCGATAACCTTTCGGTCGACAAATTCGTCGACCGAGAAGGAGCCAGATTTCACGTGTATAAGCACCTTTAAGGTCGATTTTCCTTATAACTGACCTTAGAGCTCCCTCGGTCGAGGAATTTGTCGACCGATAACCTCTCGATCGACAAATTCGTCGACCGAGAAGGAGCACTGAAGTGGTTATTCAATATTTAGCATCGGTTATTCTAAAAAAAATGATGCTATAAACTCTCTCAGTCGAGAAAATTGTCGACCGAAAATGTGTTCGGTTGAAAATATTCTCGACTGAGAGTGTTTACAGGGTCGGTTTTTTTGGAATAACCGACCTTACAGGCTCCTTTTTTCTCGCCTGGGTCAGATTTTTTACAACCTTTTGCGTCGGTGTTTACTCTGTAAGGTCAGTTTTTTCTGGTCAAATAAACTGACGCTATAGAGCAAAGTCTATAGCGACGACCACTTAGGTGTCGGTTAAAAAGTGACGTTGCAAGCTTAAAAAAAACCGACGCTATAGACCATTCCTATACTAGTGTCATCTCCTTAGGGCATAAGTGTGATTGTAATATGTAATCAGCCATGTAGCATATTTTCTTAAGGATCGAATACGGAAAGACATTGGTTGATGTACACTCCTTTTATACATCTTTGTTGGATAGATGTTATTCATATTTTTCTTATATTCCTTGTAAAGTGAACAGATGATTTATTGCTCTACCATAGATAGATGCATTATTTTCAGAGAAGAGATTACTTTGTTATGCTTATAATAATGATTAATCCTGATTATTAATATAAAAGAACCTCTACTCAGTTTTATAGTGCTTAAACTTTGATAATAATATAGTTGGTGGAGAGTTATATCACTTGCTGGGACAATTGTCTCACCCCGTGGGATCTACAATTTTTAGGTGGAGGTGCATGAGGAGGTAGAGACCTTACTACAGAGGGAGAACAACAGCTGAGACAACAGTAATAGCTCAGGTTGAGTGTACTATCTGTCGTGTCTTGTAGATAGAAGTCCTCGTCTCTATATTCTCAGGTCCTTGGAGTCAGTACGTAGTGGTTTTATGAACAATATGGGATTTTGACTTATGTATGTTGAGGTTTTATGTTGCTTCAATATATGTTTAGACAGAGCAATTGTTATATGTTGTCCTCGAAATGAGATGATACAGTGCATGTACTATGTGAATCATGATATATATAAGAATTAGATCTCTCAGTAAGAGTTTCCTAGTATTGGATCTCCTTGCAAAATGGTTTTAATTCTTAGTGATTTTTGTTAATCCATTGTTTATGATTATTCTGCAATTATTACTGGTGATGGCTTCATTTGTTTTCGGGTCATCACACCTATATACCAGGAAAACCTCTTTCTTATCACATTGAACCATATTGAATAAAGTGATCTAGCGAATAAATGAGTGATCGACACAGTAACTCACCATGAAAGACACCTTAAATCCAAAAACTTGTCTAATTCCCAACCTCATCTATCTTGATAACTTTTGGGGAAAAGGGAATTCTCATGGTAACAAACAAATGACCAATACAGTCAATAGCTCTAAAAGCTACCTTAAATTTGTAAATTCATCTAGAACCCAATCTTATTGATTAAAGCAATCTTTGGGGGAGCAAACAACTGAGAAAATACACTCAGTGGTCGTGAAGGCCACCTTAGATCTAGAAACTCATATGGTGTCCAAACTTATCCTTCTTGAGGACTCTTCAAGAATTGGAGCAACTGAGACTACGCTTTTGGAGGTCATAACAAGAGATCTAGAATTCTTTGAATGACAAGATGATGCTCTATTGACTCCTAGATCTAACAAGAACTTTCAAATGACCAAGTATATTGTCATTTCCATACATGTCAACCTTAGAATTACTTTAGCATGAGCCTTATATCTTCATATCTAATCTGAGTCAACATCACTTCAAGAACAAACTACTCCTAGCAGGTATGGAGCTCAAAGGAAGGTTGATCAAATCAAGGGAGAACTAGAGAGTCAAGTTTAATCGATCATCGACACTATAAAGGACGTGTGATAAACCAGTGGGGGGACAAATCATGAAGACAACCTTATTACTAGATGATCATCTGATGTCTGATCTTAACTTCTTTTAGTACTTTTTCCATGAACTTTATCATGTGGGATTGTACATGCTCTAAGGAACATGCGATTAACTGACTATAGTCACTGCATGTGAAGGCCACCTTAACTCGGATCTTTATCATATGCTCAATCTTATCCATTTTGAGCACTTTTAATGAATTGGAATAACGAACTTTATATTTTCAAAAATACTAATAAGAAAGTCAGGACTCTTTGAATGGTTGGTTGATGTCTATGGATTAGGCAATTGACTGATGCAACCATTGGTCATGAAGGCTACCTTAAATTTAGAAATGTGTCTGACACCCAACCTTATATATCTTGATCAACCTTAGGAAACTGGAAATGTTCTAGAGAGAAGAAAAAGAATATTATAGTACATACTTTATTTCACAAGTAATCTAAGAGTTTCATATAATTTTGTTGTTAGTACACATTTATTAAATATTTTGCATTGATAATTGGTTGATTTATGTTTTTCCTAAGCTTAAATTTGTTATTTGATGGTTCAATAAAGCATGTGTTGCGAATACATCAAGGTTTGTACCTTAATCAATATAGTAATAACACGCACATTGGGTAGAAAGATATTTAAGAACATTTAAGGAACTACATGAGAGTTTGCAAAAAAAAAATTGATGTAGAATGATAGAAAATTCAATTATGAATACAATGCAAAAGGAATGAACCATAATTAAAATGAGAGAGTTATGATACTTTTAGTTTCCACATAGACATACATTGGCCAACAATTGATGGTTTGACAGACTCACAAACCAAAGGTGTAACAACCGATGGTTTGACAGATTCACAAATCAATGGTCCAACAAACTCTCAAATTGAAAATTCAACAACAAGTGGTTTGGCAAAGTCACGAATCAATGGCATGACATACTCTTCAAACTGAATATTCAGCAAATGATGGTTTGATAGACTCACATACTAATGGCTTGGAAGAGTCACAAACTGACAGTTTTCAGCTACATTTCCCCCAATACAATCAATCATGAAAACAAGCTTAACTTTTATCATACATATCAAAATTCGATGAAATTCATTTTCTTGGATTCATTATTCGATGCTATACACAAACATAGATCTAATCCACAAAAAAGGTGAATGAAGGGGTGATTTCTAGGGCAGCTTTGAAGAAGAACATCAAGAATGAGAGGAAACTATGATTTTAACATATATAAACCTTGGTAATCTAGTTTTAGTTGTAGATCTTTTTTTCATCTCTTCATTTTTCCTTGATTGGAATATTCTAATTCACGTACTAAAGGTTTGTATACCTTCCTTCTTCATCTTTGTCCTCTAGAAGGCTTTTCTTATGTCGGTTAAACCAACGTCAAGCTGATCAGAGCTATTTCTTAGGGTTTTGAGCTCAAACCCAAACTAAATATTTTGGAATATGAATTCATCTTCTTCAAGCTCATGACCCATAAGATAAAACACAAACAAGTGGGTGAAAAATCACCTTTAGACCTTGATTTTTTTACAGAGATTAAACCATAATCTGTGTGGAACATGTAATTCCTTCTAATAAACTTAATATATTTTATGGAGCCCATGCATGAGATTTTAGTTGTCTTGTTGATTATTTTCGTATAATCATGATGCCATATAGATGTTTCTGAAAACCTCTAGAGGGGGGGTGAATAGAGTTTTATATATAATTTTAAAATAATTTAAACTCAAACAACTACAAAGAAAATATTGGACAAGGAGACACAAGGGTTTAGAGTGGTTCCTAGCCTTAGCAAATACTAAGGTAGTCAGTCCACTACCCGGTTGCTTACCCAACCGGGATTTGAAAAGAAATCTATTTTATTACCTCGCAAGGATATTACATAAAATACAATTCCTTTTTCCCAAACCCTTCAAGCAGCCTTCACCTAGAAGTAATCGCCCAACTCGAAGCAGCCTTCCCTTGAAGTAGATGCACCAACACCCGTTGCACCAGCCTTCTGAAGTAGCTTCCCGTGCGATAGCCTTCTTGAAGTAGCTTGAAGTCCCCTTCTCCTCCGAGAAGTCAACCCTCTCCAATCCGCAACCTCCAACCCTAGGAGTAGCAAGGAGAGTACAAAAGATAACAAGGAATAAGAAAGAAAACAGAAATTACAACTTATCCTTTTAGCACAAGGCTTGATTTGCCTATATCAAGCGTGTAGATCTCCTAACCAATATGTATGGCAATGTGATTGTAGTGGATAGGAGATACTAGCCTATAGGACACGAAATGTGAGCAATAGGAATGAATGGCAAATGTAGGAATTGCTCTATTGCTCTAAAACAGATTGCAAGTGTGTGTTCAAGCTCAAGTATAGCACAAGTATATCTTAGATGTCCTTTGGTGACCTAAGGCATGTCCTATTTATAGGAATGACCTATGTATGCTTAAGGACGTTCTAGACAACTTCTAGGGGGTTCCTAGTGCTTAACTAGCCGTTAGGAATAAGTTAGGCGCATTAGCAACGGCTAGTTAATTAATTCTGCAGTTGCTGTCAGAGACCATCTCGGTCGAGGACTCGTCGACCGAGATGCCCAGTCGGTCGAGGATTCGTCGACCGACAGGCTCTCTGGATTAACGTTTATTTGCAACTGTCAACTGCTGTGTCTAACGGCTACTTTTGGTCAATCTCGGTCGAGAAGTTTGTCGACCGAGAGTGTCTCGGTCGAGGAGTGTGGTCGACCGAGATTGACTCTGTTTCAATCTTTTAATTAAACCACTAAGTGTGTTTATGAGTGTGCATAATGTGATCCTTTTGGAAGGGATGACTTGTCTAACTATGGTGTGTAGCTAGGGAAGATCTAACGCTTGATTTACATGCAATCTAAGTACTTGTACATTATATAACTGTACAAGTTTTTACAATAGTGATTACATTGCATGAAAGTAAATATGTAAGCTCGTGATTTCCCTAGTTGCTTTGTCATCCACCATAATCCTGCACACTCAAGTAGCTCGTTAGAATAATAAGAATGAAATGTTTGTCATCATCGAAACAAAGGGATTTATCATAATGTCCAATTTATCCAACAGTTTCCAGCTCTAGAATTAGTTGCTATGACGTTGTAGTGAATGTTAATGATAGAATTAGAGGCACTGGGATCCTGGGTTTTCTCTAGTTGCTACATTATTAAACCAATTATGAATTTGTGATCTAGTTGATGATTGTTTCCAGTCAGATACTTTTGAGGTTTAAGGAATAGTTCATTTTACAATTTTAAGTATACTCAGCTCATTAGTACAAGGAGATCACATTATGATTAAAGTAATTGGTTGATGATTGTTTCCAGTCAGATACTTTTGAGGTTTAAGGAATAGTTCATTTTAGAAATTCTAAGTAGCCGACGAGCAATAACCCAACTGGTTGCAGCACGAGGCCCCTCACGAAGGGTCGCGGGTTTGATCCCCACTGCAAGTGTTGCTCGATAATTAATTTCCCACTGTGTCAGTCGGCCTCTGATGCGACTTAAATGGGGCCCTAATGTGTGGGCAGAGGGGTCCCCTCAAGTTGGGCTCGACGCAAGCCATACGGGTCTCATGGGTCATAAAAAAATCAAAAAAAGAAAAGAAATTTTAAGTATACTCAGCTCATTAGTTCAAGGAGATCACATTATGATTAAAGTAATTGGTGTGATTCTTCCCAAGCCACACACTAACCAACTAGAGGTGGCTAGATGCAACCCTAAGGGAAAACACACAAGTCTCTTGAAATTTATATGTGTACCTAGTCCGACTCGCATGCTCAACTATTCACACGTTCTAGCAAGCGCACATGCTCATGTTGTAGTATAGGCTAGTAGTAAGATTAGGGTCGATCCCTAGGGAGAGGCACTAGAGCTAGGTTTGTGTTGGATACGTTCCTAAAGTGGAGATCAGGGTTGAAGGGTTTCAAGTTGGGTTTGGTTTGATTACACTAAGAAAGCAGGCAAGTAAAGGCAATATGAAAACTAGATTACCAAAAACCCTAGTTTACCCTAAGCAAGTTAGGTCTAAGAGACTAGATTAAGCAATCAACTAAATAAGAGCAAGATGATCTACACTACTCTAGTAAGGCAATTAGAAATTAAAAAGTAAGCTAAACACTAGAGCAAGCAAGGATCTAGGTTAACCCTAATTAATAAGACAAAGCAATTGACTATAGGCAATAAAGGCAATTGAGCTAAGCTAGCATCAACAAGCTAAGATGACAAGTTAGGTTTTAAGAAATGGATTGGATAGGTGGGCCGTTTGGGAATGCAACTTGATATTTGTTGGGGGAAGGCCAACATAGCATGCAAATCTCACATTTCAATCTAGATTGCCAAAACAAACAACAAGGCAAGTGCTATTAGAATATGCCATATATTACTAGTCGGAGAACTAGGGTTAGGTGTAATTCTAGTAGGACTTGGCAAGTCTAGGTTACTAGGGTAAGTGGTTGTAGGGCAATTGAGAGTCACGGGTAGGAATGGGAGTAGAAATGAGAGTATTTCACCTCGTGTTACTTGCCATCTAGCCTTTAGGAAGCTCTAGGCAATTGCACCAATCATACTTATACTAGCTACTTAGATCTCACACCCACTTTTAGAAGAAGGGAGAGGTATGTAGGAACAAAAGGGGACTAGATATATCCACTAATTGGACCTAGGAGCCATTCCTAAGATTGCCACATACATTCCAATTTCCTCTAGAAGCTAAGTGACATCAAGCATCACAAAGCAAGCAATCTATGTTGAAAGCACAAACCACATGCAATATAATGGGAAATGAGATAGAAGCAATAAGCAATCATCATAGAATGAAATTATGTTCATTGCAAGTTATTTCCCCCCAACATGGTATAAAATTAAAATTTTAACCCCAAATAGCCCACCACTAGGGGCTTAGCTTGACATGCTCAAAGAAAAGATAAAAGAAATGAGAAGAAGGGGATGGGACTCCATAGATCTTGAAGTAGATCCTCCTCTTTCACCTCTTAGTTGTTGTAGGGCAGCCTCCCTCCTCCAAGGTGGATGATGGGCATCGAAATGAAGGGGATTATGGTAGAAAACCTAGAAAACTAGGTTTCTATGGTGGAAATGAGGTGGAAATGGTGGATGGAAAGCATAAATGCAAGAGGAGTGCAATGAATGCTTGTGTGGGTGAAGAAAAGTAATGGCAGCTAACCTAATGATATGGCTGTCACCCCTGTATATATAGGTGGTGGTGGAAGCACTAGGGTAAGTAGGGGCATTATTGGAAAAACAGTGCAGAAAACGCTAGGGTTCATGTGATAGCACGGTTGGGCTGGGCAGCATGGCTGTGGTGGGTAGGGGTAGGAACAGTCGTCGTGGTATGGAACGGTCATTCTAAGAAAGTGGAAAAATCACAGGTTGAGGTGGTGAAATGGAGGCTGGTAGCACAACCGTGCTGGGTAGTACGACTGTGGTGGAGGCTAGGTAGAACGGTCATGCTGGGTAGCACAACCGTGGTGATCAAGTTGGAGGTGAGGTCGTTCCCTTCAGCATGCCCATTTTGACTTCTGGCAGTACAGTCGTGTTAGGCAGCATAGCTGTTTTGGGGGCTTCATGGCACGACTATGTTGGGTAGCACGACCCTGGTAGTGAGGTTCTATAGCTTTGCAATCTTGGGATTTTCTCTATAACTTTGACATTGGCCAGCACGGCCGTTCCTTGGCACCACAATTGTGTTGGGATCTTCAGTAGAAAAATCAACTTGAATCTTCATGATTGACTTCTTTCCTTGATGTCGACCCTTGGCCATTAGGGGTAGGTTGATTGAGCTTTGTGGTCTTATTTGGACCCCTCCATGAGTGGAGGAATCCTAGAACTCCTTCCTTCTCTGGCATCCATCCAACATGGTCCAAGTTCCTGAAAAGTATACAAAGAATGTCCATAAGTGAATTTGACAATGATATGCATATTGGGGAATTTAACTTGCATTCTACTATGTTTAGATGTGAATAAAGAACAAATTGGCACAAGATGAAGCCCTAAAATAGGGCTGCATCACCACCCCAAACTTAAAACATACTTGTCCTCAAGTATGCTCCAACTTAATCATTCTCTTCAGTTTTCGTTCCATAAACAAGAATGATAAATGCATTGCAAAAGATGATTATTGGCTAAATGGTCTTAAAAGTGACTAGGTGCATGTGTTCCACCTCTCTCCTCTCCACTTTCACAAACCAATCATGAAATGAGAACTGAGCATACAAACTTCAAATATAGAGCATATAAGACACAAGCTTTCCATATGTCCTACATGTAATTCAGGGTAAACCATTTCATATTGGCGTTAATCAATGATGACTAGGAGTGTTGTTTCACTTTCATGCATTCAATCTTATGCTTCAAACAACACCAAATGACCCACATGTCTGTAGAAAGGGTGAAGTGATCTAGATTTGATGTTTTTTAGCTCAATGGGTATGAAAATGGAAGAAAGGATTGTGGTAATATTTTGGAGTTCTTTTACACACTCATCTTTTCTTTATTTAGATGCTCTTAAATAGGAGCATCTTTTTATTTTCTTTTTGCCTTTTCTTTTCTTTTGCCCTTGATGTAGGTAGGGCATATGGTGGATAGAGTGAAGCGGGGAGATGTAGATATGGCCACCCCAAACTTTTGGAGGTGGCCAAGGCTAGATTTGTGCACTAAGGCATCCTTTCATGAGGTGTAGAGGTTTGAAGATGGTGACAGAAGAGTAGGGTCAAAGAGGGATCATTGGTGTAGTACTTAACATAAAATCTCCTGCATGAAAACTAAGCCAACACATCATCAAATGATATCACACCACTTGATTGAACAACATGATATTCACATTTATATCATGTGATTCCATAGGCTCTAAGCGTTCATATCTTGCTCAATTCAACCAAAACATTCACAAACTTGAGAGAGGTGATGCACATGTAAAAAGTCAATAATCAAGACCATATAGCAATAAACTCTAAAAAATAGCATGCATTTGTAAAAGACCAACATTTTCATTTCAAACAGTGGATATTAAGTTAAAACATACTTTTAGGTAAGAACAATCAAGTTTGGGCAAAATTGGCCAAAATGGTGTCGATTTTCATTCAATCACATCTAAACCTAACTTTTAGGGAAACTAAGACATAAAGCAGAAAATCCTAATTAAAACACACAAAAATTACCAAAATCTACATGAGAGTGCAATGCATGACAATGGAGGAGCAAAAAGAGCAAAATTTTTGAAAAATTACGCAAAAATGCATGAAATTGAACTACATGATGCATGGATGCAAGCAAAAGGAAATCTATACTAAAAAGAGAAATGTCAAACAAATAGGTATCAAGTGAGACAGACATCAACAAAATAATCTAAGAAAGAGGGCATACCTCCCTACCACCCCAAATTTTTGAATCATGTTATCCTTAGCATGAAACTAAAGCTCGAGAATGATAGGGTAGACATCACTGCTCTGGCGGTGTGGGATCCTATGGTGGGCCGACATGTGGGGGTGGATGTTGGTAATAGTGGTCCCAATAGTCTGTCTGTGGTGGTGGGTATGCTTCCTAGTAACTAGATAATTCTCCCCAAAAATCCTCCCCCACTAGGGGTTCCTCTATACCTGCGCATGCTGATATTGGTACATGTGGTTGATCTAATGATGCATATGTTGCTGATCCAACCACATGGCCCACTGCGTATGCTGAATCACCTCCAACTATGCATGAATGGCTAACATGTCGTATGCATTTATTGCAGGTGGCTGCGCATCAAAATCCTCATGTCTCTGCCTGGTGTGGCATGGCTGCTCAAGAATGCACTGCTGCTCTAACACATTCATCTATCCTGCACCCTTTGGTAAGTTCACTATCACATCTCTGTAGTCCTCTCTAGGGAACATGCCTTCCCAACTAGAAATCCGTGCTGGCAGATTTTTCAAAGGCCTGATATCCTCAAGAAGAATGGACGAATGGTAACGTAGCTCAAGAGTGAGTCCAGGGTACCCAGGGTTCATGTCATAAATGATCTACTTGTCTCTTATGGAAATCATCTGAGATCTTACAAGATAGTTCAAATCAATCAACCTGGCCCCTTTTACCTTTATGAAATTCTGGAGAACACCATCAAGTGCTTTTGCTATGGTGGTCACAATCTGTAATGACCCCGCCTCCCGGAAATCCCCACTTAAGGGAGACCAAAAGGTCAGAGACGTTATCCCAATAAACTAGATCAAAGGTTTGACAAATAATCAATAATAATTATAAATTTCTACCAGACTAAACTGAAAATTAGTATAAAATAAAACTTTGCATACCTTTTTCAAAAACTTGGATATCTAACTTCTATCCACATATGGACTATATTCTAACTAATCCTCCTTGCATTTGATTTCTTAATTTCACAATATGCCATTTTACTATTTGTCCTTTTCAATTCATACGTAAAATGCTGACAACCAAAATCTCAGTCAGCATAAATGAATATGCTGGTATGTGGGGACAACCAAAATTTCACAAATATGGTTAACAATCTAAATATCACAATCAAGTTAATTATCAAGCCAAATTACACTTTCAGTGTGACATTCTCCACTGCTTTTCCCCTAACCCTGACATACCCTCCTTAGGGTTTCTCTCTTGCCAATGACTTAAGGCCACCTTCTCATTCCCGAGCTTGGTGCCTGGGGTCACCTCTCATGGTGCCCATTAGTCATTCAAAAAAGACCACCTTCTCAATCTCGAGCTTGGTGTCTGGGGTCACCACTCATGGTACCCATGGGTATTCCCTCCTGAGCTTGACCTTTTGGCATCATCCATCAGGGTGGCATGTAGGTGCGAGAATACACACTTGTATTACAATTGTCATAATCATAGTGACTTTATGATTTGCAAGTATGAACATCCAAACTGATAGGTTGCATTCAATGCGATTAATCATCTGGAAAACCTTTGGGAAACTAATGCGATTAACCATAATTAACCACATACCTGATTTGGAAGTCTCAAGGATTGTAAGTAGAATATCCAATTAATCAAACAACCAACCAAGCCAGGCAACCAATCACCCCAATCAAATAGTCACAACAAGAAACTTGGAAAACATGTGCAATCTAATTGCTCATATGTTCATCATGCACTTACTTTATTGAATTGGAATTCCCTCCTAGTGTGTGCCTAAGTTGAATTAGGGTTTTCCTTAACGTTCTTTATATTCGTCTCTTAACCTTTACCTTTTAGGTCAACTAAACCCTAAAACATTATTTCCATGTTCCAAAACCCTAATTACTTAGTCATTCATATCTAAGACTCTTTATTACCAATATGGTTTATGATTAGTTCTAACTTCATCTTATACATAAGATTTCAAAACATAGCTTATTAAAGTCATAAACACCTAGATTAGGATTTCTAGGTTTTCAAGTATATCTTCACTCATATGAGACTTTAAAACATCCTCTTTACATATTAAAACTTTATCTCTTTAAGTTATCTATTCCTAGGCTTCTTAACTAAACTTCAGATCAATATATATATGTTTAAGATATTCATATCCTCGAAATAAAAGTCATTAAAGTCATATTACTCAACATTAGGGCTTTTAGGCCCATTATTGCACTTTCTTAGTCATAGCACCCTAATTAAGCAAATTATGGGTTTTTAAACTCAAATTGGATTCATATTATCCATTTTATGCCAAAAGGATAAATGTTGATTCATAATACCAACTTAAGTAATTGAACTCATCCCTAATCAACATCTAGGGTTTTGATTACACTTAAAGTATTAAAGTTACTAACTTTGATTTCTTTTCGAACTAGAAGTAAAACTAGTATGTAATAGTATTTTTATTGGATTCCTTGTATTTTTTTGTGCAAAACCCATGTATTATTTGTATCCATCCAAGATACCAATCTCTTTCTATAATTTTTGCAAAATAATCTTACCTTAGCCAATCAATAGCCGACACGTGTCCCGTTTATTCCATTTTCTGCTGAGTTCCTTTCTTGGCTTGCGGTTCCCCGTGTGGATCTGCCTACCCATCTACCCAGTCCAGGTCTTCGTCTTCCTCATAGGCGTGCGTAGAACGAGGTCAATTCCCCTATTTCCTCTGTGAAACAGAGGACCCACCGCACGGCCCTCCCCTCCATCGCCTGATGGCTCACGAGCGAGAAGAACAAGGTTGGGAGTCTGCCTCCCATCCTGCCAGCACCGTGAGTGGAAAACGTCGTCGTGCTCCTACCAAAGTGGTCGGGTTACCCACCGCAGCTCTACCGCCGCCCCTCACGTCTGGAGAGTCCATGGAAGAGGAACTGGTTGTGGGCGACTTGATGGCCAAGGCTAGCAAAGCAATTGGGGATGGGAAAGGGAAACAATGGTCGTGTAGAGTCTTGCAGAGACTCCGTCTTCTCCCCGAGGGCCTATGGTTCCCCTCCTTTTATAGCCTTGGGCTATGGCTCACTGTAGGTTTTGAACAAATTGGGAAAATCCGATAGGATCCCCGAAACCACTACAAATTTAGGATCGCTTGCCTTCTCTTGTACTCCTGAAGATGTTGGGACTAATTCCAACTCCTCTTGTGTTCCCAATTGTGAGAAATCTGGCTTGGAAAAATAGCCTATCTGGCCACAGGTTTTCATCTTCCAAATAAGGGAAGGAATAGCCCAACACCATTGGATCTCATATTTAACGATCCACGTTACTCGCGTTCTACTGAAAAGGAAATTGAATTCCTATTTTCAAGATAATTCCTTATTATTTAGGATAACTTGGAAAAATCATAAATCCTAAACCATGGCTCCGTTTTATCCCAAATTTTGAGGGAAACCTAGTAATGACTTCATATACCTCTCTGCCAAATTTGGGCTCATTATCTAAAAGAAAACGTGCCTCTTATTTAGGTGCAAGATATTTCTCAATTAGGCTTATTTCTCACATCTTTTCTCTTTCATATTTTCTTATTTCCCATTATTTCTATTCCTTGCAATCCAATAAAGCAAGTGGGGTTTGAAATATCACCCATTATGGCCAAACCCTCACTTTTCTCTTTATCTCTTGCATTATCTTACTTATTTCTTTATTAAAATATTTCTTTTCAAGGATTGCTCTTTATCTTTTTATTTCCTTTTCCCCCTCCTTTTCTATTTCTTCCATTAGAAATCATATGTAAATGAATTTTACTCAATTGTGGCCATTAATGCCACTTTCTAGATATTTCTAAGTATTTCTTATAAATACTTTGCTTAATATTCATTATCTTGTATCTTTTTCTAATATTGTGACTTTTTCTTCTCTTTTATATCCATTATTGGATTAATATAATAATAGGAATCACGAAATTCCTATCCAAAGGAATATTTGCAAAGAAACCCATCCTTTGAAGCAAAGCATACAACCTTTTTAATTAAGCCCATATTCATGAAATTATTAAATTTCAATTATGAAAACATATGCAAAAAATTGAGTTTGTAACATCCTTCCCCTCTTATAGGAATTTTGCCCTCAAAATTCCATCAAGCAAACAAACAATTCAGGATAAGACTTTTCCATGTCCATCATGGCTCCCATGTGGCTTTACCCTCTCCATGGTACCTCCCAAGAACCTTCTTCATCTCATATCTTTACATCTAAGTTCCCTCTCACCTTGGTAGCTTGTACTCTCATAGGTAACTCAGGACATTTCAGCTTCTCTCAAAGCTAAATGGGTTCATGGCTCAACACATGGCTTGGGTACCTCACATAGCGATCTAGATCAGACTCATGGAACACATCATTCATCATGTTATCCTGAGGGGTAAGGATAAACCTTACCATCTCCACCAATCCATCTCAAATGGACCCATGTATCGAGGACTCAGCTTTCTCAGCTGTAGCTTAGAGGGGTCGGATTTTCACATCACATATTCTCCCATAGTGTATTGCATGTCAGCCTGCTTTGCATCATCTCATGACTCATGTCACCCCTGGGCTTCCTCAACCATCGCATGATCAAAGCGACTTCATCTACACCCACTGTGGTCTCTCTCACCTTCACCAGGTCTCTTCACCAACATCATCTTAATGAAGTGGTGACCGACACAACCTCCCTTACAGAGCTTCTGTACATCCCGATACTGGCTATGGTGGTTACCATCACATTTTACAGAGGACAAGAATTGTCTCCATGTATCACCTTGAACGAGCACACATGCTCTCATCAGACCCTCTAGTTTGGATCATACTAACCAATTAGTTAGGGGTGATAAACTGTACTAGCATCGAGTTCGTCATGTATCTACTTCCACCTCATGGAAGTGAATCTTTAGGTTATACTTAAGAACTTTTGAACTCGCATCATGGTGTAGTTGAACCATCTCTATCTCATATGTAGTTCAACTGGATTTGTCCCTTGACAGTACTATATAAGATCATGTCATCTAGGTAAGGCGACCCACCATAACTCATATAGCATCTTGAACTTCTCCGACTCATGGGAAACTTAACAACACCCATAGTGATGAACTCCCATTCCCTCTCAGAGACTCTTTATGCTCTATATCAATCTTATGGGTTATTGGTGTTTGTCCTTCACCTCCTGGCTTGCATGGAGAAAAGCCACATGCATCTTCATCTTAGGTACCCAAAGTACTACTGCCACTTACTATCTTGGTAGTACCACGGTGCATGATGAACTTAAAATCACGATCTCCTATATGTCATGATTCCTCAAGATTGATTCTTCAGAAACCCTAAACCACTCTAGTCGAGGTTTCATCACCTTCCTTTCCAGAGAAGTGCATCTGAGGTTCTACCATCATCCTTTTATTGCATCAAGGCCTAGGCTGGATAACTAAGCAACCACTAACTTGATCAACGATCTCGTTACATCTGAGTATTAGCCCAAACATATCTCACAAACTTAGGGTTATCCTAACAACCTCTTCTAGCCTCCAGCTAAACTAGGCAGCTGCATCTCAACCAAAACATCCATTACCACTTCACATCCTTAGGTGTAAGGTAATGTTGAAGACATACACCTCCATGTATTCCACTTATCATCTCATCTAGGACTTTAGGTCTATCTTGAACAAGAAAACTTAGAGCTCATCTCCTTGGTTATCAAACTCAACCTTGTATAACTCGCAAACTCCACATAGCTCATGATAAAAGCATCCTCATAAGATGACTACCTTAGTTCTCTTGATGTTTGTAAACCATCCACATATCGTTCACTCCACAAGGGTATGTTATCATCTCTGTCCTCGTACCTCATAGCAACATTCCAACTCACATCATATTTATCCTTGGTGTATGGCATGCATACTGTTCTATCTCTCACTCCCATAATAAGAGGAAAGAAGCATTTGGCGGCCGTCCAAACACAAAGTTCTTCGTGTTCTAAGAGCAGAGATGGTACATCCCACATTTCCAGTACACATTCAAATCTAAGTTGAAACGTGCAACATATGTCTCTACATCACGTTCATCTTGATATCAAAGTTACTTCCATGGAAAACTGATCTCGAACCCACTTGGGTCACCACACAATCCTTGGTCATCTCCTCTAGGTATGTAGGGTGCCGACACTTTTGGGGTCATCCCTCTTCCCTTATGCATCTAGAGAGTGCCCTCCTCATCTTCCCTTTGGGTCCCATGAGTTCATGAAGGTGATCAATCTCCTAACCCATGGCCCTCATACAATGTTAGCTGTTACCTCCCAACCCTATGGTCATGTGCAACTAGGGAATTAGACAACTCCTACTTCCATCGGTCTTATCCCTACCTGACCCTAGGATAGACTTAGGATTCTAATATAGTACATGTCCAACTTAGAACCTTACCCAAGTCTCCATCATCTCTCTCTGCATTCATGGCTGACTTTCATCCTTTCATAGAGGTCATGGTGAGCTGCCTACCTTGGTCAGGCCCCATACCGGTTACCTCCATGGTAACACATCCACATGCACTTAGATATGGTTATCTATGGGTCTACAAGTTTATTCTTATACTATGTACTCTCCACTTAGCTTCTCAAGATTCTATGAGACCTCTTAAGGTTACCTCAAACCCAATAAAAATTGATACATACCCTACAGAAGGGTCCCTCTCCCAGGATGGGAGGAAACTATCTTTTGATAGCAAAAATGTCACAAATGTCCCTACATTTAGGGTTTACATCCACATGATCACACTTAGTCCTATTAAGCTACTAAAGCACATAGCTAAAAAGCAGACCACTTACTAAACCATGCTAGGTCTCCCTGATAAGTCCTACTAGCTTGTTCCCAATCCTCAACATTGGACCAAAAACATACCTGCCCATGTGATGCGAGGGTTTTGAGTCGCTTTTATAGGCTAGTTTTTCATTCGTTTTGTGCGTTTATTGGTCATATTTGTGGTTAATATCGCATGATTCAATTCCTTTAGCCTATTATCCTTGCCTGGATCAAATTCATCTTGTTTTACATTATTTTTATAGATTAATATATTTCTCGGATTTGATTTGTGTTTTTCTCTCATTTTCAGGCAATTCACAATTCTGGACCCGTCGATACCATCGACAGAGCAACAGTGATAGAGCCAGAGAGGAAGCAGATAGTTCGATACCATCGACACGTTGTCAATGGCCTCGAAGGTCCAACAATGAGCCAGATATCACTCCGTCGATACCATCGACGGGAGCGGTCAATGGTATCGAGAAGGCTTCAGGCGGCTCCCAGAAATTGAAGAAAGCATCAGTATCTTAAGGTGTCGATACCATCGACACCCCGTCGATGGTATCGATGCCGTCGAATCAAAAAAATCTGCAAATCGCTTTTAATCGAACGACCGTGATATTTTGTGAGTCGTAAGTGATACCTATACCTAAGAAAGACGGCCCAAGCCGTACTATCATGCACATAGCCGCCGCACGAGTCTCGAAAGAGAAGAGAGCAAAGAACGGAGCCTAGAGCTATGCCGCAGACGTTTCCAGAGCCGTAAACAGATGATTCTCCTACTGAAAGGTTGAAGAATGTGTGTCTCACACTGAGGAGCATCCAAATCTCCTTCGTTCAGGGGTTACATCATCTCCATCCACGTTTTCCTTATGTTCCCTTCTTCTTTCACGACATTTTTCATTGAGATGAATATGTGAGGCTAATCCCCTTTGTCTTTAGGACCGGGAGTAGCCCGGGCAATCATTGTATGACTCTTTTTACATAGTTTATCATAATTGGTCCCTCAAATCTGTGGTATGATATCATTTTCTCCATTGCTATCATTGTTCTTGATCACCATAATGGTAATTTAATACCCTTAATTGCTTTTGACAAAGAATTAACGGTTGAAAAGAGGCAGTAAACACATTAACTAATAAATCCTTTGGAAAAGGCGATGTATAGTTAATGGTGGGAACCCAGAGACATATTTTTCATGCACCTGGTCTAGGGAATAGGTTACTACTAGTGTGGAACCGACCTAGATTAAGGTAGTAAATTGCATTGTGGAAGCGAGCAATTTTGACTACAGGCCAATACCCGAAATACGAGACAAATTGGGATAACTGTGTAAGAATTAGTACAACGAGAACCCGCGGTGAAACCACAATCCTAGAGATTCCATTTTAATTGATTAAACTAATCATTTAATCGATTGCTTTATTTTCTTTTTCAAAACAACTATCAACTTTTATAATTGGTCTAGCTGACCACGAATAGTTATTAGTAGTCTACCAAAAATTACGTGTCCCTGTGTTCGACTCGGGCCTCACAAGGCCTATATTACATTGACGCGTATACTTGCGTTTTACACACGGTAAAGTCGTGTCAAGTTTTTGGCGCCGTTGCCGGAGACACGGAAATTTTCGGCACTACGGGGGCTGCAAGCAGCCACTCTAGGCCACCTTTTCCTTTTTATTAGCAACTTTTATTTTTGAGATTAATTGTCTATCTTTCAGATTCTTTATTCATTTAGCGTTGTACTTCAATTTTTCACCTTTCAGGTACTAGTGTATGGTGAAGATGCGTAGTACAGACTACACACAGTTGACACCTGAGGTTCCGCCTTCGGGATCAGGTGGTGAAGAGGAGCATATCCACAATCAACCTGAGGACATAGGCACATATTCTGAATTTGAAGCAATGGCTGAGGAATAGACAATATGGGAGAAGATCAAGGCTTCTTCTTCATCCGCATCAAAGGGGCCAATCAAAAGGCAGGCTATCAACATTCCTACATACAAGATCGATTCGACATTGATTAACCTAGTCAAGTCTAATGCAATTCATGGGCTAAAGAATGAAGATCCAGTGGCCCACATCAGCCAATTTGTGGAAAGCTGTGATATGATAAAGATTGATAGGTTTCCACAAGAGGCACTGTACTTGAAGCTTTTTCCCAGTTCTTTAGTGGGAAATGCACGAGAATGGCTGCACAACCTGGACGACGAGTACGTCGAGACTTGGGACCAAATGATAGAAGTTTTCTTCGAGAGATTTTTCCCGCTTGAGAAAATGAATGACTCGTAAGAAAGATTCATAATTTCAGTCAAAAGGCCGGTGATACCTATTCAGAGTCATGGGAGTGCTTCCAGATCATGCTGAGGAGATGCCCACATCATGGGCTAGATAGGGAAAAATAAGTAAAAATTTTCTACTTTGCTCTCAATGAGCATGACAGAAGCAACTTAGATTCAACAGACTCTAGTTTCTTCTTGAACAACACAGACACAAGGTGTTGGGAGATGTTGAAGAACATGGCTAGAAAGCAGTCGTGGGGTGATAGAGATGCACCAGAACAAGTCAGGGTTGCATCAGAATCAAATGCAATTAAAGAGTTAAATGAGAAGATGGACCTACTAGCTAAGAAGCTCTTAGAGAAGGAGAGCAATGGGTCTGATGAGGAAGAATATGTAAAATATATGCATCAACATGGCTATAGGAGCAATGACTACGCTTGGAGGAAGGACAATAAATTTTCGTGGAAGGATCCCAATAACTTTCTACAAGATCTGGATGCCAAACCACAACCAAGTGTAGAGGAAAAGAACAATGAGTTGCTCAATCAAGTGATAAAGCAAAACCAAGAGATGATGAGCACATTCGGCAAGAAAATTCAGTCACAAGGAGGATTTCTAAATCAATTTGGTCAGACACTATAGAGCCATGGTGCACAACTGAGGACTTTAGAGACAACAATGAACCAAATTGTGACTGAGGTGGCTGCGATGAGGCAAATTATTCAACAAAAACTAGTTGGGAATACAGAGCCCGCTCAGCCACATCAACAGGTTAAATATATTTCAGTTAACAAAGGACTAGGGCTTCCTATTAAGGGGATACATGAGTAGAGTACCATGCGCATAGACTCAGAGGACAAACCAAAAGTTCCATACCCTCGCAGTTTGTATGGATTGCTAGGGGGTTACAGGACGCCATTTAGCTCACTTCAAAATTCTAACAAAGCTGTGGCCACCTCTTTGAGTTCTGAAAAGATTCCTACTATGGAAGAGTAGGTGGAAGCTGTACTTCGGAGTAGAGTCGCCACTAGCAATGCGGAGAAGCATCCACAAATCATGCCATCCAGAGATGATGTAGTAGATCCGATCTTAGAAGGTGGCGTTGAAGCAAGCTTAGGGGTGGAGATCCCTAAAGTGACTTATGCACCACCGCACAAGCGCATTAAGGAGCCACCAGTTCCATTACTGGATAGTCTGAAGCTGAGGAAAGAGCAAAGGCACTTTAAGAAATTTCTTGAGATTTTCTAGCAACTCCACATCAACATTCTGTTGGTGGAGGCTATAGAGCAAATTCCCTTATATGGAAAATTTATGAAAGACGTCATCAATAAGAAATGGCAGATCAAAGATACATATGTCGTATGTGTTGATGAAATAGTGAGTTCTATAATTCAAGGAAGGCTGCCAAGGAAGAGGAAAGATCCAGGATGTTTCTACATTCCATGTTCT
Source organism: Alisma plantago-aquatica (assembly GCA_963693085.1). Lineage (NCBI taxonomy): Eukaryota > Viridiplantae > Streptophyta > Magnoliopsida > Alismatales > Alismataceae > Alisma > Alisma plantago-aquatica. The sequence goes on along the minus strand of OY856412.1, from coordinate 434,368,131 downwards.
ATAGGTAGTCGATATTTTCCTAAAGCTCAGTGTGATTCAGGAGCAGGCATTAATATTATGCCACTCGCCACTTTTCAAAAGCTGGGATTGAAGACACCAAAGTATACTTCTATGACAATCGAATTGGCGGATGGATCCATTGTGAAGCCACAAGGTATATGCGAGGACGTGCTGGTCAAAGTCAACAAATTCATCTTCCCTGTTGACTTTGTGGTCATGGACATGCCTGAGCTAGACGGATGTGAAATGTTATTGGGAAGGCCGTTCCAAGCTATGGCTGATGTAATCACTGCCATTGGGAAAGGTTGCTTGACACTTGGGATTGGTGATGATAGGGTTGAATTCAAATTGCCAAATGAATCATTAGAGAAAATCCTTGACAACCCAAGTTAACAGTCTCCTTATGTCTAGCCTAAGACATTAAAGTAGGGTGCTTGTTGGGAGGCAACCCAGCCATTGGTAGAATACATGTTATTTACTTCAATTTTCATGCTTTAAGTAGTTTTTGTTAATTTCGTTTTTAGCATAAAAATGATGCCCTGATATGTGTGCTAAGTGTGCAGGTCTGTGTGGATGTCGATACCATCGACCACTGTGTCGATGGTAGCAACGAGGGTAACGAGCAGCAGCTATAGAAAATTTGCTTCGTCGATACTATCGACGGCCTCGTCGATAGTATCGATCAACCCACAGGATAATCAACTCAAATTCTGGAGCAAGTCGATAGCATCGACCCCATGGTCGATGCTCACGAGATCTTTGGAGATATTCAGATGATTTCTTGCCAGAGAAATTGATACCATCGACCGTCATGTCGATGGTATCGACCAAGCTTCAGGGGAATTCACCACCAAGGCCTCACGAGGGCAAAGGATGCATACAGAAGTCGATGCCATCAACCGTCATGTCGATGGTATCGATGGGCCACGTCAGCAACTTGTGAGACGCCATCACACCCTATGATCAAAGCTTTCAGGAGCAGTATCTAGAGTGGAACCCCCATACCCAGCAGTACCCGACATATCCACCACCAGAGCAGTAGTAGGGTATCACTATTCCACCTTCTAAGTTGTTCTTGACTATGAGGCCATAGTCGAATTCAAGCTTGGGGGGGATGGAACAATTTCTATCTTAGTTTTATTTTCATCTTCTTTTATTTTAGTTACGTAATTTTGTTTATTTACGGTTTTCTAGGTTCCACGTTCTATCTAGTGTAATCAGTGGATGTCTAAATGTAAATTGCATTGTCTTCTCAATGTTTTTCATATGGGGCTAAGGTGTGAAATCTGAGCATTGATTGAATTTTTTTTCTTCAAGAAATTGTAATTTGGCTTGTTTGAACTTGAGCATGTAGCTTATGAAAGTAATTGGGTAGGTCAACTTTAAAACATATGATCATAACTGTACATCCTTATGGTTCAAGAAATGAGGACAGATATGGATGTTGAGCCTAAACTGACCAAATGGTAACGAGACTTTAATCTGAAGTGAGAGAGAGAAACCCTTTGATTGATTGGTACATATGTCAGTAAGGAGGGACATATAATCTTTTCCAATGGTTCTGTCAATTAGTCTTGTGATCTATCCATCTGATTTTATTCACACTCCACCATAAGAATTGGGAGCACTTTACAGTTTTTCAGCTCTTGATTGCATGTCATTTAGATAAGATTGCATTATAATTAGATTTGGCATCTTTTGTATAAAAAATTGTATTTTAGTCATGCATGCACACATTTTAGAGTGTAGGTCATTTTAGTTGCATAATTACTTTCATATAGTTGCATTTTGCATACTCTTGAGAATGTAGGACATTATGTGCCTTACTTCTTCTGAAAAATAAGCAAAAGCAGGGAACTTGTTTTATACTCTCTGGAAAGTAAATTACAATGCATCAATTTTAGTAGTTATGTGAATAAGCCCAAGAGTTTTTTTTGTAAATTTATCCTTTGTCAATTGAGAAAAATAAGGAAAAAAAAAAATAAGTAAGTAAAAATCAGAGGGAGAAAGGAACTTGTTTCACCTGTATAATAGGAAGAACAAGCAAATGATGTAGTTTTGTAGAAATTTAATATCACATTGAGACAGAATAGTAGAGCATGCATCATTTCACCTAAAATGTAGGCATTAGGTCATATTCATATGCATATGCATCATTTAGGTCATTTTTGTTATTTTTGCATGTTAAACTGTATTGTGTTCCTTTTTCTTCCACAACCGCCCATTCCATCCACCGTTGCTCAAAATGGTAGGCCACCCATGATTATCTCCTCATTCTTGTATATCAGGAGATCTGCTTCCATGTAGATGGTAGTTAGGACATGAGCAACGTAGATAGGAGATCACAAGATGCACCAAGCCTGAACCAGAGGATTTTATTATATTAAATGCCTTATTTGATAGTGTTCGTTGATCTTGGGGTGGGTATCTCTTATGGACGATCATTGTCACCTTTAGGGTAGTTATCGTTCCGTGGTTAGTGAGGGCCGGTAGGTGCATGCCATGTGGGAATCATACTATGATATCTTTTATGCTAGTATGTTCTTTAGTTGACCCTCACAATTATATAGTTTTGTTGCTCGTGAAAAACACTAGAGGGGGGTGAATAGAGTTTTAAAATAATTTTAACAATTTATTGAACTCAAACAACCACAATTGAAAATTGGAAGAAGGAGATAGGTGTTTAGAGTGGTTCCAACTTTAGCAAATACTAAAGTTGTCAGTCCACTACCCGGTTGCTTACCCAACCGGGATTTTGAAAGTATTTATTTTATTACCTTCTCAAGGATTTATACAAAATACAATACTTTCCTTTACACCCTTTGAACAGCCTTCACTTGAAGTAGGTGCACCAACTTTGAGGTAGCCTTCTTGAAGTAACTCCAAGCTCCCCATTGAAGTAGCCTTCCTCTCTAGAAGTAACCTCCCGTTGCACCAGCCTTATGAAGTAGCTCAAAGTCACCTTCTTCACCAAGAAGATCTCCACCCTCTCCAATCAGCAGCCTCCAACCTAGGAGTAGCAAGGAGAGTACAAACGGTAATAGAGAACAAGAAAGGAAAAAGGAAATTACAACTTATCCTTTGTAGCCCAAGGCTTGATTTGCCTAGATCAAGCGTATAGATCTCCTAACCAAGTGTATGAACTTGTGATTGCAGTGGGTAGGAGATACTAGCCTATAGGATACGAATTTTGAGCTAAGGAAGGAAATGGCCAATTGTCACAATGCTCAAATTGCTTACAAACATATTGCTCAAAGTATGCTCAAGGATTTCTCAAGTGTAACAAGTGAGTTTGAGTGTCCTATGGCTTGTCCTATTTATAGGAATGGCCTAAGGATGCTTAAGGACGTTCTAGACAACTTCTAGGGGTTTCTAAGTGCTTAACTAGCCGTTAGGTACAAGTTTGTTGCTTTAACAATGGCTAATTAATTAATTCTGCAGTTGCTGTCAGAGACCATCTTGGTCGAGGAATGGTCGACCGAGACACCTACTCGGTCGAACTTTTGTCGACCGACAGGCTCTCTGGAACAAGTGATTTGCAACGTCTATCTCCAACTGCCAACTACCTTGTCAGTTGTGTCTAACGGCTACTTTGGATCTTTCTTGGTCGAGAAGATTGTCGACTGAGAGTGTCTCGGTCCAGGAGTTTGTCGACCGAGATTGATCCTGTTTCAATGTTTCAATTTAGGCACTAATTATATGTATGAGTGTGCATATGTGATCCTATTTGAAGGGGATGACCTATCTAAATATGGTGTTTAGCTAGGGAGAATCTAACGCTTGATTTACATGAAATCTAAGTACTTGTACATTATATATTTGTACAAGTTTTTACAAGGCGATTACATTTCATGAAAATACAAACATATAAGCATATGGATTTCCCTAATTGCTTTTGTCATCCACCTTGTTCCTACACACTCAAGTAGCTCGTTAGATCAATAAGAATGAAATGTTTGTCATAATCAAAACAAAGGGATTTATAGATGTCCATTTAGCCAACAATCTCCCCCTTTTTGAAGATGACAAACATTTCCAAAAATAGAAATAAAGGAAATATAAACCATATGAGTTTCATACCTTTAGATTACCTTTTGTATCTTTTCCTCTTGTTTATAAAATGTGTGCTTATTATTCCCCTTGAATTATGGAACATGAAATCCAATTCACTAGGGAATTTAGCAATCTTTTCAATGTAAAGCCAAGAGTTTATTTATGAAACTCATTGATTGAGTGTTTCCTAATTACTAAGTTTTAGTTTTATATTTATTTCTCCCCCTTTGTCATTTAAAAAAGATATCCGTTAGAAATAAAAACTCCCCCTTAATTAGATGTCCCATCAAATCTAATGAAAAAGATGTCCATTTAAAAGCCAAAATATCATGATGCAAGTAAGAGTTTTTGTTTAAGTAGCACAAATATCAAAGAAAACATCTTCCAAAGGAGTGATAAGCAGTTGCTTCCTAATTTTGTTAAATTGATCTAGTGGAAGTGGTTTTGTAAAAATATCAGCCAATTGATCTTCTGTATCAACATGATGAAGGGAAACATGATTCTTGGAGATATGATCCCTTAAAAAGTGATGACGGATTTCAATATGTTTAGCTCGACTGTGTAAAATAGGATTTTGTGCTAAGTTTATAGCGCTCGTGTTGTCACAAAAAATAGGCGTAGATGAAAGAGTAAAACCATAATCGTTTAATACTTGTTGCATATAAAGCACTTGAGCACAACAAGACCCGGCTGCCATATATTCAGCTTCAGTTGTAGATAGGGCAACCGTATTTTGTTTCTTGCTAAACCAAGATACTAAAGCTCTTCCTAACAAGAAACAGCCACCACTAGTACTCTTGCGATCAAGGCGACAACCAGCATAATCTGCATCAGTATAAGCTTTAAAATCCAAGGATTGTCCTTTTGGATACCATAAACCAAAACAAGTAGTGCCGGCTAGGTAACGAAGAATTCGTTTAACTGCTAGAAAATGAGAGTGCATAGGTTGTGATTGAAATCGAGCACAAAGACCAACGGAAAACATAATGTCCGGTCTAGAAGCAGTTAAGTAAAGCAAACTACCAATCATGGCTCTATATAAGGAATCATCAATAGGTTCCCCATTTTCATCCTTATCAATTTTAATAGAAGTAGCCATAGGAGTAGTAGCATGTTTGCACTGATCCATCCCGAAACGCTTTAAGAGTTCCTTAGTATATTTTTCTTGGCTTATGAATATTCCGGCAGGTGTTTGCTTAATTTGAAAACCAAGAAAGAAAGTTAGTTCACCCATCAGGCTCATTTCAAATTCTTTTTGCATAATGTCACTGAATTGTGTGCACAATGAATCATTAGAAGCTCCAAAAATAATGTCATCAACATATATTTGCACAACTAGGAAATCAGATGTATATGTTTTGAAAAATAAAGTAGAATCTGAATTTCCAATAGAAAAATTATTATCAAAGAGATATGTCTTGAGCCTTTCATACCAATTCCTAGGTGCTTGTTTTAAACCATAAAGTGCTTTCTTAAGTTTATAAACATAGTCACCTTTTTCCGGTATTTCAAAACCAGGTGGTTGGGCAACATATACTTCTTCTTGAATAATGCCATTTAGAAATGCACTTTTTACATCCATTTGGTAGAGTTTGATGTTTTTATGTGCAGCAATAGCTAGTAACATTCTAATAGCTTCAAGTCTAGCTACCGGTGCATATGTTTCATCAAAATCTATTCCTTCTTGTTGATTATATCCTTGTGCTACTAATCGAGCTTTATTCCTTATTACTTCTCCTGCCTCATTTAGCTTATTCCTAAAAACCCATTTAGTTCCTATGATGGTTTTATCTTGTGGTTTAGGAACAAAATCCCATACATCATTTTTAGTGAATTGATTCAATTCTTCTTGCATGGCTATTATCCAATAATCATCTTTAAGAGCTTCAGATATCTTTTTAGGTTCAATGATAGAAACAAAAGCCATGTTTGCAACATCTTTGAAGGAAGACCGAGTTTTGACTTTATCATTAGGATTTCCAATAATAAGTTCTTGAGGATGATCCTTAATAAGCCTAGGTGTAGGTTGTGGTTCAGCTTGGTGATTATTTGTAGTAACTTTCTCACTATCATTTGGTATGTTTAAATTTTCGAATTGATTAGTGAGATCTATGATTTCTAGATTTTCAGATTTGGTCTCTTCATGAAAAGAAACATGAATAGATTCCTCAACTTTTCTAGAGATAGTGTTATATACTCTAAAAGCTTTGCTAGAAGTGGAATATCCCAAAAAGAATGCTTTGTGTGATTTAGAGTCAAACTTATCTCTATCATCTTTGGTATTTAAAATATAGCATGTGGAGCCAAAAGTATGAAAATAGTCAACTCTAGGTTTCTTAGAATGTATTATTTCATATGGAGTTTTCTTTAAATGAGAGTGAACAGTTACTCTATTTAACACATAGCATGCAGTGTTTACAGCTTCAGCCCAAAAGGTTTTGGGTGTGTTGTGTTCGAGCATCATAGTTCTAGCCATTTCTTGTAGTGATCGATTTTTCCTTTCAACTATACCATTTTGTTGTGGGGTGCGTGGAGCAGAAAAATTATGAGTGTACCCTTGAGATGTACAAAATTCTTCAAATGTATGATTTTCAAATTCTCCACCATGATCACTTCTAATGGTACATATTTTGCTTTGTAATAGATTTTCAATCTTGGAACAAAATTGTATAAAAACATGAATAGTATCATCTTTAGTTGCAATAAAGTGTACCCATGTGTATTTACTATAATCATCAACAATAACAAAACAATATCTTTTACCACCAATAGATTGTGTCCTCATGGGTCCAAATAAATCCATATGAATTAATTCTAAGGACCTACTGGTGCTAAGTACATGTTTTGGTTTAAAAGAGGTTTTGGTTTGCTTTCCCATTGTTCATGGTTCACAGTTTTCAACTTGATCAAAAGATAAAGTAGGCAATCCACGAACAAGATCATATTTCACTAACTTTTTAATAACATGTGAACTAGCATGTCTTAGCTTTTTATGCCATAGTTGTAAGGTATTTTCATTTACAAGCAAGCATTTTCCCACTACTGATTTCATAGAGTTAGGTTTAAGGATATAAAGATTTCCAACTCTATTTCCTTCATAAACAACATTTGTAGTGTTTTCTATCAATAACTTGCAGCAAGTTTTGTTAAATAACACATCATAACCACTATCACATAATTGACTAACACTTTTCAAATTATGGTGCAAACCATCAACGAGTAGAACATTCTTTATTTCGAGGTTTGTACCAACATTACCTATTCCAATGATTTTGCCCTTACCATTGTCTCCAAAGGTGACCGTTCCACTTTTCTTTTCTTCAAAGGTTTGAAATGCATCCTTGTTCCCGGTCATATGTTTGGAACATCCACTGTCAACCACCCATTCCTGCATTAAAATGTAGATTTTGGTACCCATGTGATGGTCCGATATGGTTAGAATCATTTAAGTACAGATTTGTATAAGAGTTCTGAATCAGAAATCCAGTCGGTCGACAATTGTTCGACCGACATCTGTTTCGGTCGACTAATTGTCGATCGAGAAGATTACTGTATTACAAACAAAGAAACACATAAATTTAGCTCGGTTGACCAATTTTCGACCGAAATAATTGCTGTAAATTTTGATATGTTACAGACATCCGGTCGGTCGACAATACTTCGACCGATTAATGGTTCGGTCGACAATACTTTGACCGACTAAGTTTCTGTTTTAGTACAACAGTGCAGAAGATTAACAATATGCATGAAATCTTTTGTTTAGTTGAGATAAGACAATATAAATAGCAAGATGGAGCGTTTGGCCATATCTCAACTAAATTCCTTTTGACTCTATTAAGTTTGAGGTTTTGGGACCCAAACTAATTTGGAATCCTTAGTCTTATAAGGGCATGAAAAGGAATAGTGTCCAAGACGTAAACAAAAATGGCAAGTAATAGAATCAACTTCATTTCTCTTTCTAGCCATTGTGTTCTTGGGTACAAACATAGTTTGAGTTCTTTTGGGTTGATTTTTCTTTGGAGCATATCCCAAACCTTTTCTTCCGTTGAAAACAGTACCAATGCTTAGAATGTTATCAAGTATATCTTTTCTTCTTAACTCATAAAGTTCTCTTTGCAGCTGAGCAATGTCATTCATCTTCTTGTGTAGATCATTTCTTGCTTGATCTAAATCAGATAACAATGAATCTCTTTCTTTTACAACATTATCATAGTCTTGATGGTTACACAATATAGGTTGAGTCTGAAAATCTTTTAGTTTAGCTAACAATTCAGTCTTTTCTTTAGAAAGAAGATCAACATTTGTTTCTAAAGTGAGTAGCTTTCTAGTGCAATCATCTAAAGATGTTTTTAAAGATAAATTCTCAAGATCAATGTTGTTCTTTTCAGAAGAAAGATTATCTAATTTAGCAATTAGCTCATCATTTGATCTGATAACCTTCTTTAGTTTCTTCTTGACATCAACATACTTATCATGAATTTCTTATAGACTAGTAACTAACTCTTCTTTAGGAAGATCAAGTAGACTTACCTCTTGAGAGTCTTCATCATCTTCTCTTGCCATTAGACAATCCACCGTTTCTTCTCCGCTTTCACAGTCACTTGACTCGTCCCATGCAGCTTTATAGGCTTTTTCTCCCTTCTTCTTGTGTGAGCTTTTCTTTCCTTTCTTTGCTTTAGGACATTCATTTTTGAAATGCCCTTTCTTCCCACATTCAAAGCACCTAGGAGGGGTAGAAGAAGAACTGGAAATTTTGTTAGATTTAAATCTTTTGTATTTCTTACCGTTGACGATCAAGGCTTCTTCTCCTTCTTCTTCACTTGACTCCTCACTTTCTTGTGTGATGACTTTTGAAGCTTTTAGAGCCACATCCTTCTTTTTTCCTTGCTGAAGTTCACGTGCTCTTCTTTCCTCCTCTTCTAGGGTTGCTTCATGATCTTCTAGGTTGCCAATAAGTTGCTCCATTTTCAGTCGAGTGAGGTCGTTTGCTTCTTCAATGGCTGTCACCTTTGGCTTATATTTTGGAGGGAGTGATCGAAGGATTTTTGATACCTGATCTTCTTCAAGGACAGATTTTCCTAGGGCACTTAAACCATTAACAATAGTAGAGAATTTTGCAAACATTTCACTAATAGATTCATCAGGATCCATACGAAAGTGTTCAAACTTTTGTTTAAACATACTAATTTTGGAATTTTTGACTTGGACTGTACCTTCATAGGTTATGGACAGTCTATGCCAAATATCATAGGCTGTGTCACAATTGGATATTCTATTAAATTCTCCTACCGAAATAGAACAATATAAAATGCTTACAACTTTTGCATTCATTTGAGCCAGCTTTACCGTATTTGCATCCCATTCTGCAAATTGAGTTTGAGGGAGCTCATATGGGGTTGACACTATTCTCCATAAGTCCCAATTGATGCCTTGGAAGTAGAACTGCATCCTTCTCTTCCAATATTGGTAGTTTGTTCCATCGAACGCTGGAGGCCTAGCAACAAGTGTCCCTTCAAGATTAAGGTTGTTGAGCACTCCGTCACCCATTTCTTCAAGACTTTGTTAGGGTTCCTTGAAGCCCGCTCTGATACCAATTGAAAAACACTAGAGGGGGGGTGAATAGAGTTTTAAAATAATTTTAACAATTTATTGAACTCAAACAACCACAATTGAAAATTGGAAGAAGGAGACATGTGTTTATAGTGGTTCCAACTTTAGCAAATACTAAAGTTGTCAGTCCACTACCCAGTTGCTTACCCAACTGGGATTTTGAAAGTATTTATTTTATTACCTTCTCAAGGATTTATACAAAATACAATACTTTCCTTTACACCCTTTGAACAACCTTCACTTGAAGTAGGTGCACCAACTTTGAGGTAGCCTTCTTGAAGTAACTCCAAGCTCCCCCTTGAAGTAGCCTTCCTCTCTAGAAGTAACCTCCCGTTGCACCAGGCTTCTGAAGTAGCTCAAAGTCACCTTCTTCACCAAGAAGATCTCCACCCTCTCCAATCAGCAGCCTCCAACCTAGGAGTAGCAAGGAGAGTACAAACGGTAATAGAGAACAAGAAAGGAAAAAGGAAATTACAACTTATCCTTTGTAGCCCAAGGCTTGATTTGCCTAGATCAAGCGTATAGATCTCCTAACCAAGTGTATGAACTTGTGATTGCAGTGGGTAGGAGATACTAGCCTATAGGAAACGAATTTTGAGCTAAGGAAGGAAATGGCCAATTGTCACAATGCTCAAATTGCTCACAAATAGATTGCTCAAAGTATGCTCAAGGATTTCTCAAGTGTAACAAGTGAGTTTGAGTGTCCTATGGCTTGTCCTATTTATAGGAATGGCCTAAGGATGCTTAAGGACGTTCTAGACAACTTCTAGGGGTTTCTAAGTGCTTAACTAGCCGTTAGGTACAAGTTTGTTGCTTTAACAACAGCTAATTAATTAATTCTGCAGTTGCTGTCAGAGACCATCTCGGTCGAGGAATGGTCGACCGAGACACCTACTCGGTCAAACTTTTGTCGACCGACAGGCTCTCTGGAACAAGTGATTTGCAACGTCTATCTCCAACTGCCAACTACCTTGTCAGTTGTGTCTAACGGCTACTTTGGATCTTTCTCGGTCGAGAAGATTGTCGACCGAGAGTGTCTCGGTCGAGGAGTTTGTCGACCGAGATTGATCCTGTTTCAATGTTTCAATTTAGGCACTAATTATATGTATGAGTGTGCATATGTGATCCTATTTGAAGGAGATGACCTATCTAAATATGGTGTTTAGCTAGGGAGAATCTAACGCTTGATTTACATGAAATCTAAGTACTTGTACATTATATATTTGTACAAGTTTTTACAAGGCGATTACATTTCATGAAAATACAAACATATAAGCATATGGATTTCCCTAATTGCTTTTGTCATCCACCTTATTCCTGCACACTCAAGTAGCTCGTTAGATCAATAAGAATGAAATGTTTGTCATAATCAAAACAAAGGGATTTATAGATGTCCATTTAGCCAACAGCTCGAGGACGAGCAAAGTTCAAGCTTAAGGGAGTTTGATGCAAGGGTTTTGAGTCACTTTTATAGGCTAGTTTTGCATTCATTTTGTGCGTTTATTGGTCATATTTGTGGTTATAATCGCATGATTCAATTCCTTTAGCCTATTATCCTTGCCTGCATCAAATTCATCATGTTTTACATTGTTTTGTATAGATTAATATATTTCTCAGATTTGATTTGTGTTTTTCTCTCATTTTCATGCAATTCACAATTCTGGACCAGTCGATACCATCAACAGTCTGTCGATAGCATTGACAGAGCAACAATGACATAGCCGGAGAGGAAGCAGATAGTTCAATACCATCGACACGTTGTCAATGGTCTCGAAGGTTCAACAGTGAGCCAGATATCACTCCGTCGATACCATCGACAGGAGCGGTCGATGGTATCGAGAAGGCTTCAGGCGGCTCCCAGAAATTCAAGAAAGCATCGGTATCTTAAGGTGTCGATACCATCGATACCTCGCCGATGGTATCGACGCCGTCGGATCAGGAAAATATGCAAATCACTTTTAATCGAATGGTTGTGATATTTTGTGAGCCGTAAGTGATACCTATACCTAAGAAAGACGACCCAAGCCGTACTATCATGCCCATAGCCGCCGCACGAGTCTCAGAAGAGCAGAGAGCAAAGAACGGAGCCCAGAGCTATGCCCCAGATGTTTCCAGAGCCATAGACAGATGATTATCCTACCGGAAGGTTGAAGAACGTGCGTCTCACACTGAGGAGCATCCAGATCTCCTTCGTTCAGGGGTTACATCATCTCCATCCACATTTCCCTTATGTTTCCTTCTTCTTTCACGGTGTTTTTCATTGAGATGAACATGCGGGGCTAGTCCCCTTTGTCTTTAGGACCGGGAGTAGCCCGGGTAATCGTTGTATGACTCTTTTTACATACTTTATCATAATTGGTCCCTCAAATCCGTGGTATGATATCGTTTTCTCCATTTCTATCATTGTGCTTAATCACCATAATGGTAATTTAATACCCTTAATTGCTTTTGATGAATAATTAACGGTTGAAAAGAGGCGATAATCACATTAACTAATAAATCCTTTGGAAAAGGCGATGTACGGTTAATGGTGGGAATCCAGAGACATGTTTTTCATGTACCTGGTCTAGGGAATAGGTTACTACTGGCGTGGAACCGACCCAGATTAAGGTAGTAAATTGCATCGTGGAAGCAAGCAATTTTGACTACAGGACACTACCCAGAATACGAGACAAATTGGGATAACTGTGTAAGAAATAGTACAACGAGAACCCGCGGTGAAACCTCAATCCTAGAGATTCCATTTTAATTGATTAAACTAACCATTTAATCGATTGCTTTATTTTATTTTATTTTTATTTTCTTTTTCGAAACAACTATCAACTTTTATAATTGGTCTAGATGATCATGAATAGTTATTAGTAGTCTACCGAAATTACGTGTCCCTGTGTTTGACTTGGGCCTCACAAGGCCTATATTACATTGACGCGTATACTTGCGTTTTACGCACGGTAAAGTCGTGTCACCATGTCACCAACTTTGATGTGAGGGGTTCATCAAACATACCTTAAACTTAAGGGGTTTCCCTTTCCTCTAAACAAGAGGAGTTCCATGCTCAAAACTCAAATCTCATCATGAGCATCAGGTACTACTTCCCCTCTTAGGTCTAGGAACCCTAGGTTCACCTTTCTGATGTCCAACTGCATGCTCAACCCTGTAACCACATACCAAACATGTACAAGGTACGTCATGTATTTCCTATTATCATTCCACTTGAATAACATCTCAGAGTGAAGTCCTCCTCAAGGACAACCAACTAGGTATAAGGCCTCACAACTTGTTACTAAACCTCTTCATGGCCTAAAGAACTCTTCTTCCTATCCTTTGAAGATAAACACCTATATCATATGCACATAGGTACTATCATCCTCATCCTTCTTCTAGGGTTTAGTCCTTCTAAAGGCAACCAAGATACCATCAGCCTCCAGGGATCATGCACGAGGCAACCACAACCATCCACTTAGGTCACATCATCCTCAACTTCTCAGGGTTTCTCCTAGCCCAGAGTCTAAACTTCCAACCTTCTAGCTCGGGCCCTGCTCTCTTTCTCTCTAGAGATCAACCCTACAACAACCTTATTACTGGAGGTCCTCTCTCTAAGGTGGATCAAGCTCACCAGCGTACACCTACATGGGTGAAACCTATGTTTGCCCAAGATTCTTCATGCTTATCTCATAAGCTATCCAGCATACTCTTCTGGCCTCAGTTTTAACCTACTGCCAGTACTACTGACGTACCCTAGTGCATGTTATGCCCTACTCGTATAAGCCCATAGGGTTTATATAGGTTCTTCACTAACCTCATCAATGAAGGAGCTATCCTTCACTCTAACATGCACGACCCTTCCCAGGGTTGGGTCGCCAAAGGTACTAGGTCATCCAACCTCACATGGCTCATATCATCATGGGCATCCAAACCAAAAGCATGTCCATCCACACACCTGGTCTACCATGACATCTAACTCATCATGTCATCTCTCTATAACCACCTCTTAGGGTTAGGGTTAGCATCATCCTCAGAGGATGTGCCAGGTCTCTACTTCTAATGGAGGTCTCTACCTCCAAGACTAACTTTCTCTACTCATCCTCCTGACAAGGAGGTCTAGCCTCAGGTCTCTCCTGAGGGCATGACAACATATGTCATACAACCTAAGCATGTGACTATTCTTTAGTTTACGCTTAAACTATTAAGCTTATGTCCATGACATCTTATTTACATACTTTTCATTAATTTGGTGGAGGATTCCTTAAACCTTATAATGCGTACCCTATCCTCAAGAGGACGAGGAAGAGAGAGAAAAACCCTAAACCTCAGAATCCTAACATAATTAGGGTTAAGAAGGGACGAAAATAGATGAGAGAGTCCTAAAGGTATCTAATTTTGAGTCAGTTCCTAAGACATTGGCCAGGCAGTCACACAGATCTGGGAGTCCTTGTATTTCGACTAGCAGTGTGGAGGAAAATCTTGCTAGCCCCCAGACGTGATCCTTTTCTAGACACCTCAGTCTTTGGAAAATCCTCTAATAACTCCCTTGGGTTCTATAGAGTTTGTAAAATATAATAATTACTAAAGATTAGATGAGGAACCAGTGCTCTGATACCAAACGTAACGACCCCGCCTCTCGGTAACCCCCACTTAAGGGAGACCAAACGGTCAGAGCTGTTATCCCAATAAACCGGATCAAAGGTTCGACAAATAATCAGTAATAATTATAAAATTCTACCAAACTAAATTGAAAATTGGTATAAAATAAAACTTTGCATACCTTTTTCAAAAACTTGGATATCTAACTTCTATCCACATCTGGACTCTATTCTTACTAATCCTCCTTGTACTTTATTTCTTCATTTTACAATATGTCATTTTACTATTTGTCCTTTTCAATTTGTACCTAAAACGTCGACAACCAAAACATCGGTCAGCATAAATGAATATGCTGGTATGTGAGGACAACCAAAATTTCACAAATATGGCTAACAATCTAAATATCACAATCAAGTTAATTAACAAGCCAAATTACACTTTCAGTGCGACATTCTCCACCACTTTTGCCCTAACCCTGGCATACCCTCCTTAGGGTTTCTCTCTTGCCAATGACTTAAGGCCACCTTCTCATTCTCGAGCTTGGTGCATGGGGTCACCTCTCATGGTGCCCATTAGTCATTCAATAAAGACCACCTTCTCAATCCTGAGCTTGGTGTCTGGGGTCACCACTCATGGTGCCCACAGGTCTTCCCTCCTGGGCTTGACCTTTTGGCATCATCCATCAGGGTGGCATGTAGGTGTCAGAATACACACTTGTATTATAATTTTCATAATCATAGTGACTTTATGATTCACAAGTATGAACATCCAAACTGATAGGTTGCATTCAATGTGATTAATTATCTAGAAAACCTTTGGGAAACTAACACGATTAACCATAATTAACCACATGCCTGATTTGGAAGTCTCAAGGATTGTAAGCAGAATATCCAATTAATCAAACAACCAACCAAGCCAGGCAACCAATCACCCCAATCAAACAGGCACAACAAGAAACCTGGAAAACATGTGCAATCTAATTATTCATATGTTCATCATGCACTTACTTTATTGAATTGGAATTCCCTCCTAGGGTGTGCCTAAGTTGAATTAGGGTTTTCCTTAACGTTCTTTATACTCGTCTCTTAACCTTTACCTTTTAGGTCAACTAAACCCTAAAACACAGTTTCCATGTTCCAAAACCCTAATTACTTAGTCATTCATATCTAAGCCTCTTTATTACCAATCTGGCTTATGACTAGTTCTAAATTCATCTTATACATAAGATTCAAAACATAGCTATTAAAGTCATAAACACCTAGATTAGGGTTTCTAGGTTTTCAAGTATATCTTCACTCATATGAGACTTTAAAATATCCTTTTTACATATTAAAACTTTATATCTTTAAGTTATCTATTCCTAGGATTCTTAACTAAACTTTAGATCAATATATATCTATTTAAGATATTCATATCCTTGAAATAAAAGTCATTAAAGTCATATTACTCCACATTAGGGCTTTTAGGCCCATTATTGCACTTTCTTAGTCATAGCACCCTAATTAAGCAAATCGTGGGTTTTTAAACTCAAATCAGATTCATATTATCCATTTTATGCCAAAAGGATAAATGTTGATTCATAATACCAACTTAAGTAATTGAACTCATCCCTAATCAACATCTAGGGTTTTGATCACACTTAAAGTATTAAAGTTACTAACTTTGTGTACTTTTCAAACTAGAAGCAAAACTAGTATGTAATAGTATTTTTATTGGATTCCTTGTATTTTTCTATGCAAAACCCATGTATTACTTGTATCCATCTAAGCTACCAATCTCTTTATATAATTTTTGCAAAATAATCTTACCTTAGCCAATCAATAGCCACACGTGTCCCGTTTATTCCTGTAATGCCCGGGCCCACTGCCCAAGGCTCTAGTATAGTTTCAGGAATGACGAATGGCCCCACAAACCACCACTAGCCTTAACTGCGCATTTTAATCTCATTCACACACAAGCCAAGATCAACTTCCCGACTGATCACCCATCCTAGTACTACTCCAAGCTGAGCACGCTTAACTATAGAGTTCTTCAGTAATGGGCTCTCGGAAAAGGAGGTGCACTTGGTGATATGGGTAGTCCAATCATTCCTTTTAAGATCATGTTATCCGAGGCCTCAAATCCTGGGATGTTACAATCTCCCCCACTTAGACTCTTGACGTCCTCGTCAAGGCTCAACTATAAGGCCTCATAATATCTTCCCCATTTCAGTGCAGACCCACAATGGCCCATGGACAGCCAACTCCCGATCACGGAATACCATCTCAAGGGTGGCTACGTCAACCATGGACATCCCTTTCCTACATGCCTGGACCACACGACTCAAGACTGGCATGCCATGCCCATGTGGCCCTCACCTACTGGAGGGGAATTGGCTCTGATACCATTTGTAATGCCTGGGACCACTTCCCTAGGCTCTAGTAGAGTTTCAGGAATGACGACTGGCCCCACAAACCACCAATAGCCTTAACTGCGTGCTTTAATCTCATTCACGCGCAAGCTAGGATCAACTTCCTGGGATGTTACAATTCCATTTTCTGCTGAGTTCCTTTCTTGGCTCGCGGTCCCCCACGTGGATCCTCCTACCTGGCTACACGGTCCGGGTCTTCATCTTCCTCACATGCATGCGTAGAACAGGGTTGATTCCCCTATTTCCTATGTGAAACAGAGGACCCACCGCGCGGCCCTCCCTCCATCGCCTGATGGCTCGCGAGTGAGAATAACAAGGCTGGGAGTCCGCCTCTCATCCTGCCAGCACCGTGAGTGGAAAATGTCGTCATGCTCCTACCAAAGTGGTCGGGTTACCCACCGCAGCTCTACCGCCGCCCCTCACGTCTGGAGAGTCCATGGAAGAGGAACTGGTTGTGGGCGACTTGACGGACAAGGCTAGCAAAGAAATTGGGGATGGGGAAGGGAAATGGTGGTCGTGCAGAGTCTTGCAGAGACTCCCTCTTCTCCCCGAGGGCCTATGGTTCCCCTACTTTTATAGCCTTGGGCTATGGCTCACTGTAAGTTTTGAACAAATTGGGCAAATCCGATAGGATCCCAAAAACTACAACAAATTTAGGATCGCTTGCCTTCTCTTGTACTCCCGAAGATGTTGGGACTAATTCCAACTCCTCTTGTGTTCCCAATTGTGAGAAATCTGGCTTGGAAAAATAGCCTATTTGGCCACAGGTTTTTGTCTTCCAAATAAGGGAAGGAACAGCCCAGCACCATTGGATCTCAGATCCAACAGTCCACGCTACTGGCATTCTACTGAAAAGGAAATTGAATTCCTATTTTCAAGATAATTCCTTATTATTTAGGATAACTTGGAAAAATCATAACTCCTAAACCATGGCTCTGTTTTATCCCAAATTTTGAGGGAAACTTAGTAATGACTTCATCTACCTCTATGTAAAATTTGGGCTCATTATATAAAAGAAAATGTGCCTCTTATTTAGGTGCAAGATATTTCTCCATTAGGCTTATTTCTCACATCTTTTCTCTTTCTTATTTTCTTATTTCCCATTATTTCTATTCCTTGCAATCCAAGAAAGCAAGTGGGGTTTGAAATATCACCCATTATGGCCAAAACCTCACTTTTCTCTTTATCTCTTACATTATCTTACTTATTTCTTTATTAAAAGATTTCTTTTCAAGGATTGCTCTTTATCTTTTTATTTCCTTTTCCCCCTCTTTTTCTATTTCTTCTATTAGAAATCATATGTAAACGAATTTTACTCAATTGTGGCCATTAATGCCACTTTCTAGATATTTCCAAGTATTTCTAATAAATATTTTGCTTAATATTCATTATCTTGTATCTTTTTCTAATATTTGGACTTTTTCTTCTTTTCTTCTCTTTTATATCCATTATTGGATTAATATAATAATAGGAATCATGAAATTCCTATCCAAAGGAATATTTGCAAGGAAACCCATCCTTTTAAGCAAAGCATACAACCTTTTTAATTAAGCCCATATTTATGAAATTATTACATTTCAATTATGGAAACATATGAAAAAAATTGAGGTTGTAACACAATCCCTCCCATTATGAAGGGAAGCTTGGTCTTGGAGGGAATTGTTTTTAAATGGTCAATCATCATCATCCCCATATTCAGATAACCATGACTCACCACTACTGACATCACAAACAAGTCTTTTTGAGAACAACAACCTTGGTTGTTATACCGGCCAAAGATGGAATTGGCGAGGACTTTCTGAATATATCTCAAAACATGGTTGAAAATCTTGCTTATTTTTTACTTTCCCGCTACAAAGGAGCTTTTTCCAGTGAATGTCTCCTACGTCTTGGCGTAGTTGCATTTCCCATTTTTTTCAAACCTATCCCCATCAAACTTTTGAGCAATCTCTGGTGTTGGTGAAAAAAACTTATTGAGGTTGGAAGCCTTTAATACATGCGTGAAGTCATTGAGCCTAACACGGATAACATCCTCCCCTTGATAATGCACCTTCTCTAGAGACCCAAAGAATTCATGATTCATGTCCAAGTATGTTTCTTCCACAGTGGAAGAAATTTGTACAATCCACATGATTATAAGAAATCCTTGGCGATAAGCTACATCCTAAGGCTTGCATAGTGTTGGGGAAAGCATACCTTGTGGGCATCACCCTCATAGTAGTACACTCAAGGTGAAGGGGTCTCGTGAACACTCTCCTTGTTGTGCCTCTCCCAAAAGCAACTTCCTTGGGCTGCTTCCCAACCCACTTCATCTTGTCCTCCTCGATCTTGGACAAAAAGTACACTGGATCATCTTCCATCTCCTCACTCTCAGTGTCATCCACCTCCTCTTCCTCAGATGCGTCTGACCATGAACTTGTATCCAAGTTTAAGGGCACCATCTGAACGTGTTATAACCCCATTTTTCCAAGATATGTAAAGAGATTATAAATCTCTATTTAAAGAAAAAAAATCCATGATTGATTTGATGGGTTGATTTGAATGAATTTCGTGTTGTGTGTTTTCTTAATGGGCCTTATTGGCCATTGAGCCCAATTGAAGGAAAAAGAAAAAGAAATTCAATTGGATAAGGAGTACATAAGAAAATAAAGCAAAAGGCTAAGAAATAATTCCCAAAATAGGATTTCGAGTTTAATGGATTCCTTGGGGTTCAAGGAGCTCAGAATCATAAATTAATGATAAAAGAAATAGAAATGACATGGAAAATATGAGTAATTGAAAGATAACTTGCAAACCAAGAAAAGGGATCGTACGCTTGAGATAATAACTTCAAATTTTGTAGGATGGAAGATAAAAACATGATTGAGTTTCCCTCAAAATTTGAGTAGGAAAGGAGTTACCGTTTGGGAGTTATTAATTTTCCAAGTTTTCCCTCAAATATGGCTTTAATTTAGAATTTAAGAAATTGTTTCCTATTTTGGTTGAACGCGAGGATGGTGGGCCGTTGGATCTTAATCCAACAGGTGCCACTCATCGTCTATGTCCCAGGCGGACTGGGACTCTGTCGCGGACAGAGGGATTTTCCCTCTTAGTTTTCTCACGAATCAATGGGTGGGAAAGGTTTCTGAGATGTTCTTTGAACTCAGGAGAAGAAGGCGAAGGGGATCATCCCTGGTTCTAATAGGATTAGAGGACGTTTTGGGAAACACCCAAACTTCACAAACTGACCTCGACCCTATATATAGGGGAAGTTTATGGAGGGAACCAACATCTTTGCTCGCTAACCCAACCTCTGCGGAAGGGTGCAAGGAGTGTTTTCGTTCGATCAATTGTTACTTTCGACCTGACCTTCACCCTCATCATCTCTGAAGACCACGCCGGAGTCTGGCGAGTAGGGGATGAGGTTGGAGGATCTCGGGAAAGAAATTGGATCGGCCACCTACTTCGTTGAGGGGAGGCGAAACTCCCTAGTCGATCGGTGTGAGCAAAGGGCGACAAGAGCTCCGAGTCAACCTATAGGTTGACCGTGCGGAGCTGCTGAGTCCAAGGAAGGTGACGACCCGTCGATCGTCTGATCTGAGACCATGGTGGTCTCAGTGGCATCTGATGCTCCAGAGAAGGAGCAGCCTTGCTAGAGGGCGCATGACTAGGATCGTCAGATCCAAGAAGTGGATCACCGGACCACTGATCGAGTGGTCCACGAATTTTGGTAATTTTATCTCTCTACTAAATAAACCAGAAAAAGGATTATTCTTGCAAAAATGATAGAAATAACTAGGAATCTTGGATGACAAAACTTTATATATGAAAGTAGTGTAGAAAAATGCAAGGAATCTGATAAAAATGTTTTGAGAGCCTAATTCTACTCCGTTTTGCAAAAGTACTCTAAATTTCTAGTAAAGTATATTAAAAGTTTATGAGAAACCCTAATTGAAGGTTAAGAGTGTAATTTGGTGAATCAATAGGTCAAATTGATAAGTTTAACCCTGTTTATGATGAAAGAGGTTTGACTATCCATTTTGAATGTAAAGATGCCTAAATTAGAATTGTAATACCTAAAAGAAGGCTAATTTATAATAAAAACCCTAATTTAGGGAAAAGGAGATAAAAGCTAAGTTATTACGGATTAAGGGAGTAACTTGCCAAGATGTGAACTTAAAACTACTAAGAATGTTAAAATAAAGGTTTTAAGTGAATTTGATGGAATTAGGAACCTTGATGATTAAGGATTGAAGCAAAACCCTAATTTTCATAGAAACCCTAAAATTGGAATTGAATTTCTAAATAGTGTAATGGAATTGGATAATTATTAATAAAAGGAAATTGGTACTTTCATTTCAGGATTTCTATTCAACCTTGCTTGATTAATTGGGTTTCTCTACATACTTGAATCTGTCTTGAAAACTGCAATTAAAGGTATGTGGTTACGCTTATGAATAACCGTTCTAGTTTCACGGCGATTCCCGAATGTTTTACCGGTTGCTTTAAATAAACTGTTGGATGAATTTAGTTCATGCAAACTATAATGTGGCTATGACTATCACAAAGGATATATGCCTACAAGCTCAGATCCTGGTTCTCTCTGTGGCATCATAGTTGACCTAGTACATGGTTGCCTATGGGTAGGTCCATCAGGTCAGAGGAAGACCTAGTACATGGCTACCTATTGGATAGGTCCATCAGGTCTATGGATGACTTAGTACATGGCTACCATTGAGGTAGGACCATGAAGTCACATTGAGTTAGATATTGGGCTACCTCGAGTAGTGCCATGCGACTCTACCTTTATAGAGGTATTATATAAGTCCACTGCAGGGACATCACAGAGTTGGGGATATGTATGGATTGAGTTGTATGGCTTAAAATGTAATCTTGATTTTTAAATGATTAATTGCATGATTACATTGTTAACATAGTTGCATGATTATTGTTTTCCCCATATACCAGCTTCTTACTGACCGACGTTTTGTTTGTCGGCGTTTTAGGTACAAATGAAAAGAACAAATGGTAAAGTGGCATATGCAGAATTAAATGAGAGTTAACGTACACAGGAGGATTAGTTAGATTGGTATCTTCATGGATAGAAGTTTAGAAATCCCAGTTTTTAAAAGGTAAGCAAAGTTTTATTTTATACCAGTTTTCAGTTTAGTTGGTAAAGTTTATTAATTGTTATTGATTATTTGTCGAACCTTTGATACGTAATTTATGGGTGCGGCTTCGACCTCTCAGTCTCCCATTATTGGGGGTTACCGGAAGGTGGGGTTGTAACATTTGGTATCAGAGCATAGGTTCCTCATTTAATCTTTAATAATTATTAAAATTTACAAACTCCGTAGAACCCAAGGGAGTTATTAGAGGATTATCCGAAAGACAGAGGTGTCTAGAAAAGGATCACGATTGGGGGCTGGCAATATTTTTCCTCCGCACCGCTAGTCGGAATACGAGGACTCCCGGATCCGTGTGACTACCTGGCCAAAGTCTTAGGGTATGAATCGAAATAAGATACCTTTAAGACTCTCTCATCTTGTTCATCCTTTCTCAACTCAAATTCTGTTAAGGACTTTAAGGATTATGGTTTTCTCTCTTTTTCTCACCCTCTTGAGGTATGGGTAAGGTTGATAAGGATTAAGGAATCCTCCACCAAATTAATAAAAATCATGTAAATAAGATGTCATGGACATAAGCTTAATAGAGTAAGCGTAAAGGAATAGATACATGCTTAGGCCGTATGACACGAGTTGTCATTGCCCTCAAGAGAGACCTGAGGATAGACCTCCTTGGCAGAAGGATGATTAGAGAGAGTTAGTATTAAATATAGAGACCTAGCACATCCTCCAAGGATGATGTTAACCCTAACCCTAAGTGGAGGTTAGAGAGGGATGACATGATGAGTTAGATGTCATGGTTGACTGGGTGTTTGGATGGACATACCTTTGGTTTTCCATACGATCCATGAGAGGTTGGATGACCTAGCATCTTTGGCAACCCAACCCTGGGAAGGTTCGTGCATGTTTAAGCAAGGGATATATCTTTCATGGACGGAGTTAGAGAAGAAACTATAGAACCATATGGGCTTGTGCAAGTAGGGTATAGCTTACATCAAAGTACGTCAGTAGTGCTGACAATAGGATGAAACCCTGGAAAAGGAATCATAATGGATAATCTTGAGTAAACATAAGTTTGAACACAGGCTTCACTCAGGTAGGGGCATGCTTGTGAGCTTGATCCTTCATGAAGGAAGGACCTCTTATAGAGAGGTTGGTTGTAGGATTAGCTCTAGAGAGAGAGCAGACCTCAGGCAAGAAGGTTGGAAGCGTAGATTCTGAGACATGAGGAACAGTGGGGAGTTGAGGATGATGCGACCTAAGTGGATGATAGTGGTTGCCTCGTTCTTGATCCCTGGAGATGGACAATATTTTGGTGTCCTTTAAAGGAACCAAACCCTAAGAGAGAATGATGCTCCTATAACCTATGTGCCTATGGTATAGAAGTTTACCTACTAAGATGAGTCAAGGAATGCCTTAGACCCTAAGGAGGTTTAAGTAACCAGTTGTGAGGCTTTATACCTAGTTGGTTGTCCTTGAGGAGGACTCAACTATGAGGTGTTGCTCGAGTGGAAGGATCATGGAAGTACATGACATACCTCAGACATGCTTGATTCGTGGTTAAGAGTTTGAGCATGCAGTTGGACACCCGAAGGCGAACCTAGGGTTCCTAGGCTTAAGAGGGGAAGCAGTGTATCCGATGCTCATGATGAGATTTGTGTCTCTATAGTTTCGAGCATGGGAACTCCTCATGTGTAGAGGTAAAAGAAACCCCTTAAGTTAAGGGTATGTTTGATGAACCCCTCATAACTAAGTTTATCTAATGTTGAGGAAAGAGAACAAGTACGACCTAGCATGGTTTAATAGGTGGTCTGCTTGTGCTTTAGTAGTTGCTGGGTTAGGCCTGCTCATGTGAAGGTAAACCCTAAGGATGGTTGTGACCTTGTTGTCAAGAGTTGTAGTTTCCTCCCATCCTGGGAGAGGGACCCTTTGGTTGGGTGTATACCAGTTTTGTTGGTGTTGAGGTAACCTATAGAAATTTCATAGAATCTTGAGAAGCTAAGTGAAGAGTACATGGCATGAGAATGAACCTATAGATCCATAGATAGACATATCTATGCGCATGTGGATGTGTTACCATGGAGGTAACTAGTATGGGGCCCGACCAAGGTAGGCAGGTCGTCATGATCCCTTTGAAAGGATGAAAGTCAGCCCATGAATGCAGAAAGAGAGATGATGAATGCTTGGGTAAGGTTCCAAGTTGAGCATGTACTATAAGAGAATCCTAAGTCTATCCTAGGGTCAGGTAGGGATAAGACTGATGGAAGTAGGAGTTGCCTAATTCCCTAGTTGCACATGACCATAGAAGGTAACATCTATCATTGTCTGAGGGCCATGGGTTAGGAGATTGATCACCTTCATGAACTCATGGGACCCAAAGAGCAGATGAGTAGGGCACTCTCTGATGCATGAGGGAAGAGGGATGACCCCAAAAGTGCCGGCACCCCATAGACCTAGAGGAGATGACCAAGGATTGTGTGTAAACCCAAGAAGGTTCGAGACCAGTCTTCCATGGAAGTAACTTTGATAATAAGATGATTGCGATGTAGAGACATAAGTTGCACGTTTCAACTTAGATTTGAAGGTGTACTGACAATGTGGGATGTATCATCTCTACTCTTAGAACGGGAAGAACTTTGTGTTTGGATGGCCGCCAAATGCTTATTTCCTCTTGTTATGGGAGGGAGAGATGGGATAGTACGCATGTCATACACCAAGGATAAAAGATGAGGTGGGTTGGAACACTGCTATGAGGTATGAGGACAGAGATGATAACATATACCTTGATGGAGTGAATGATACATGGATAGGTACAAATGATAAGAGTATTAAGATAATCACCTTGTGAGAATGTTTTATCATGAGGAATCTGCATGCGATACAAGGTTGAGTTGATAACCAAGAGGATGATCCTAGAGTTTTCTTGATGAAGAGTTCGAGACGGGACTTAAGAGGAATACATGGAGGAAGTATGTCTTCAACATTACCTAATACCAAAGGATGTGAAGTGGTAATGGATGCTCTGGTGAAGATATAGCTGCCTAGTTTGGCTAGAAGAAGTTGTTAGGCTAACCCTAAGTTTGGAAAGAAGATGTGATTTGGATAACACTCAGATGTAATGAGATAGGTTGAACAAGGTAATGATTGTTTGGTTAGCCAGTCTAGTCCTTGACGTAATGAAAGGATGGTTTAGATCCTCAGATGCACTTCTCTGGAAGGGAATGTGAGGAAACCCTAATTGGAATGGTTTAGGGTTTCCGAGGTAACAAGCTTGAGGAATCATAATAATGCAGGAGATCATGATATACTTTGGTACTACAAAGATAGTAAGTAATAGTAGTATTTTGGATGTTTAAGGTGAAGTGCATGTGGTATGTTGCCATGCATGACAAGAGGTGAAGGATGAACACCAGTAACCCAGGGTATCAATATAGAGGATAAAAGAGAGTCCCTGAGAGGGAATAGGAGTTCATCACTATGGATGTTGTGGTAAGTCTTCCTTTGACCAAGAAGGTCAAGATGCAATATGAGTTATGGTAGATCGCCTCACCTAGATAACATGAGAAAGAAGTAAGTACTGTCAAGTGACAAATTTTGTTGAACTACATAAGAGAGAGAGATGATTCAACTACACCATGATATGAGTTCAAAAGTTCTTGAGTATGACCTAACGGTTCACTTCCATGAGGTGAAAGTAGAAACATACAGAACTCGATGTTGATACAGTTTATCACCCCTTACTAATGGTTAGTATGATCCAGACTAGAGGGTCTGATGAGAGCAGGTGTGCTTTGTTCAGGGTGATATCTAGAGACAGTTCTTGTCCTATGAAAAATGTGAAGATAACCACCATAGCCAGTATTGGGTTTTAAAGAAGCTCTATAAGGGAGGTTGTGTCGGTCACCACTTCAGTAAGGTGATGTTGGTGAAAGGACCATGTGATGGTTATCAAAGGACCACAGTGGGTGTAGATCAAGTCACTTTGATCATGCAATGGCTGAAAGGAGCCTAGAGATGACGGGAGTCATGAGCAGATGCAAAGTAGATTGACATGCAATTCACTGTGGGAGAATATGTGACATGAAAATCCGACCCCTCTAAGTTACAGCTAAGAGAACTAAGCCCCCGATGCATGGGTTCTTTTGGACATGTTTTGGTGGAGAAGGTTAAGTTTGACCTTACCCCTCAGGATAAAGTAGTGTGTGATGAGTTCTATGTGAGCACTATGTGAGATACCTAGACCATGTGCTGAACAATGAACCTAGTGAGCCCAAGGGAGGCTGAAATGGCCTGAGTCATCTGTGCAGTTTATAGACGCCAAGATGAAAGAACTCAGAGAAAAGAATATGTGATGATAAAGGTTCTTTGGAAGTGCCATGAGTAAGGTAAAGCCACATAGGGGCCGTTGATGGACATGGAATAGTCTTATCCTGAATTGTTTGTTTTGCTTGATTGAATTTTGAGGACAAAATTCCTATAAGGAGGGGAGGATGTTATAACCCCATTTTTCCAAGATATGTAATGAGATTATAAATATCTATTTAAAGAAAAAAAATCCATGATTGATTTTATGGGTTGATTTGAATGAATTTCGTGTTGTATGTTTTCTTAATGGGCCTTATTGGCCATTGAGCCCAATTGAAGGAAAAAGAAAAAGAAATTCAATTGGATAAGGAGTACATAAGAAAATAAAGCAAAAGGCTAAGAAATAATTCCCAAAAATAGGATTTCGAGTTTAATGGATTCCTTGGGGTTCAAGGAGCTCAGAATCATAAATTAATGATAAAAGAAATAGAAAGGACATGCAAAATATGAGTAATTGAAAGATAACTTGCAAACCAAGAAAAGGGATCGTAAACTTGAGCTCATAACTTCAAATTTTGTAGGATGGAATATAAAAACATGATTGAGTTTCCCTCAAAATTTGAGTAGGAAATGAGTTACCGTTTGGGAATTATTAATTTTCCAAGTTTTCCCTCAAATATGGCTTTAATTTAGAATTTAAGAAATTGTTTCCTACTTTGGTTGAACGCGAGGATGGTGGGCCGTTGGATCTTAATCCAAAAGGTGCCACTCATCGTCTATGTCCCAGGCGGACTGGGACTCTATCGCTGACAGAGGGATTTTCCCTCTTGATTTTCTCACGAATCAATGGGTGGGAAAGGTTTCTGAGATGTTCTTTGAACTCAGGAGATGAAGGCGAAGGGGACCATCCCTGGTTCTAATAGGATTAGAGGATGTTCTGGGAAACACTCAAACTTCGCAAAATGACCTTGACCCTATATATAGGGGAGGTTTATGGAGGGAACCAACATCTTTGCCCGCTAACCCAACCTCTGCGAAGGGTGCAAGGAGTGTTTTCGTTCGATCAATTGTTACTTTCGACCTGACCTTCACCCTCGTCGTCTCCGAAGACCACGCCGGAGTCTGGCGAGTAGGGGACAAGGTTGGAGGAGCTCGAGAAAGAAATTGGACCGGCCACCTACTTCGTTGAGGGGAAGTGAAACTCCCTGGTCGTTCGGTGTGAGCAAAGGGCAATGAGAGCTCTGAGTCAACCTCTAGGTTGATCGCGCGGAGCTGCTGAGTCCAAGGAAGATGACGACCCGTCGATCGTCCGATCTGAGACCACGGTGGTCTCAGTGGCATCTGATGCTCCAGAGAAGGAGCGACCTTGCTAGAGGGTGCACGACTAGGATCGTCAGATCCAAGAAGTGGATCACCGGACCACTGATCGAGTGGTCCACGAATTTTGGTAATTTTATCTCTCTACTAAATAAACCAGAAAAAGGATTATTCTTGCAAAAATGATAGAAATAACTAGGAATCTTGGATGACAAAACTTTATATATGAAAGTAGTGTAGAAAAATGCAAGGAATCTGATAAAAATGATTTGAGAGCCTAATTCTACTCTGTTTTGCAAAAGTACTCTAAATTGCTAGTAAAGTATATTAAAAGTTTATGCGAAACCCTAATTGAAGGTTAAGAGTGTAATTTGGTGAATCAATAGGTCAAATTGATAAGTGTAACCCTGTTAATGATAAATAGGTTTGACTATCCGTTTTGAATGTAAAGATGCCTAAATTAGAATTGTAATACCTAAAAGAAGGCTAATTTATAATAAAAACCCTAATTTAGGGAAAAGGAGATAAAAGCTAAGTTATTACGGATTAAGGGAGTAACTTGCCAAGATGTGAACTTAAAACTACTGAGAATGTTAAAATAAAGGTTTTAAGTGAATTTGATGGAATGAGGAACCTTGATGATTAAGGATTGAAGCAAAACCCTAATTTTCATAGAAACCCTAAAATTGGAATTGAATTTCTAAATAGTGTAATGGAATTGGATAATTATTAATAAAAGGAAATTGGTACTTTCATTTCAGGGTTTCTATTCAACCTTGCTTGATTAATTGGGTTTCTTTACATACTTGAATCTGTCTTGAAAACTGCAATTAAAGGTATGTGGTTACACTTATGAATAACCGTTCTAGTTTCACGGCGATTCCCGAATGTTTTACCGGTTGCTTTAAATAAACTGTTGGATGAATTTAGTTCATGCAAACTATAATGTGGCTATGACTATCACAAAGGATATATGCCTACAAGCTCAGATCTTGGTTCTCTCTGTGGCATCATAGTTGACCTAGTACATGGCTGCCTATGGGTAGGTCCATCAGGTCAGAGGAAGACCTAATACATGGCTACCTATTGGGTAGGTCCATCAGGTCTATGGATGACTTAGTACATGGATACCATTGAGGTAGGACCATCAAGTCACATTGAGTTAGATATTGGGCTACCTCGAGTAGTACCATGCGACTCTACCTTTATAGAGGTATTATATAAGTCCACTGCAGGGACAACACAGAGTTGGGGATATGTATGGATTGAGTTGTATGGCTTAAAATGTAATCTTGATTGTTAAATGATTAATTGCATGATTACATTGTTAACATAGTTGCATGATTATTGTTTTCCCCACATACCAGCTTCTTGCTGACCGACGTTTTGTTTGTCGACATTTTAGGTACAAATGAAAAGAACAAACAGTAAAGTGGCATATGCATAATTAAATGAGAGTTAATGTACACCGGAGGATTAGTTAGATTGGTATCTTCATGGATAGAAGTTTAGAAATCCCAATTTTTAAAAGGTAAGCAAAGTTTTATTTTATACCATTTTTCAGTTTAGTTGGTAAAGTTTATTAATTGTTATTGATTATTTGTCAAACCTTTGATCCAGAATTTATGGGTGCGGCTTCGACCTCTCGGTCTCCCGTAATTGGGGGTTACCGAAAGGTGGGGTCATAACAGAATGGGTGCATCTTCAGCTTCTTCTTCAATCACCAACTGGCACCTAATCAGTTGTTGATCAGTGTGGGGTTGTACTGATGAAGTGGAGCATCTCGTTGGAGTTGGGTGTGGAGGTCATTGTGAATCCTATGCATCAGTAGCCTTCTTGGCCCTCCTCTCTTGGGCCGGTGCATCAATGTCCACTGAATCGACGATGTTCTCCATTTCTTCTTCCTCCTCCTCCTCGGGGTTGTTGTAGCTTGGATTCAACATGTGGCCACTCAATGAGAATTAAGGTCGGGATGCACTCGTCGATGCCGACCATTAGAGAGATTGCAAAATCGAATTAGATGGCGATGAAGCATTGTAGGATGGTAGTGTGACATTGGAGGCCTGCTTGGTGCTACTTTTGCCTCCGGTGAGGATGTTCATGGTCTTCTCTACCCCCTTCTTGATTGCTTTGCTCGTGCTCTTCATCTTTGTAAGGATATTTGGTGGAAATCAATCAAGAACAACAAAAACGTGCTTCCAAGCTGTAGGGGTGGAATCTCCTTGGAGATGGAGAAATAGATGGTAGTGGAGAGTGGAAAATGGAGCTTGAGGTTGGGGAAGGTGATTGGGGGCCAAAGGGAACTCAAATTCAGAGTTTGGGAGCAAGAGGAGGTGATTTGGGAGTGACAGAGCTCGCCCTAGTCACGTCTTAATGTGGAATGGCCATTCTGGTCGAGAGAGTGATGATTTGGTCATGATAGCTAGGGTAAAATCGAGTAACTTAAGTATTGGGCCCGGGCCAGCACAACTGTTCTGGTGAGATGCCAGCACAGCTGTGGTGGCCAACACAATTGTTCTGTCTGTGCCCAAAACTCGAGTTTTCCCTATTGAAATGCAATATGCCAACATGGCTGTTCCATGCTAGCATAGTCGTGTTGGGTCCTCCAAGTTCAAAAATCTTCCAAAATCATCAAATCATTCCATCATTCATACTCTGATCATTTTAATTGACCCACTTGATGTTGTATCTGTCATTTTTCACTAAAATGCACCTCATCTCTCAAATTTAACCTGTTTCACCTGTCAAATCATCAATACTAAAACAAAACTATCAAGCACAAATGTGCATGTGTGTGTTCTTGGAATCGTGTAAAAACAAAGTAAAAGTATCAAAAAGTGAAGGTTGGGTGAAAAAGTTCCCAAACCCAGGTGGGTTGCCTCCCACTAGCACTAAATTTTATGCCTTTAGTCGGACTTATTGATTCTTGAAGTCGATCACTCTCACGGAATTTTCAAAGCATCCTTGAAGTAAATATCCCTATCATGTGCATTCTGACACATCTCTTCATCAGGCTGGTGTTCCTCAACTAGAATCACAATATTAAAACTTCGGTTGGCTTTGTCTGAACATACTTCCACAACTGCTTTCAGCCTTTGACCATTCATAATGAATTCTTTTGCTCCTTCTTTCTCACAAATCAACACAGCCCCGGATGGATATACCTTTTTGATTAGATAAGGCCCTTCCCATTTAGATTGGAGTTTTCTGAGAAAGAACTTCATCCTTGAGTTATATAACCATACCCATTTTTTAGGCTCGAAGCTTTTATTCTTGATCAACTTATCATGAAGAAACTTTGTCCTTTTCTTGTAGCTCTTGGACAACTCATAGGCTTCATGCCTCATCTCTTCAAGTTCATGCAACTGCAACTTTCTTTTCAAACTAGCTATGTCTTCATTCAAATCCATAGCTCTCAAATCCCACAATGCCTTATGTTGCATCTCAATAGGTAGATGGCGAATTTTTCCATAAAAAAGCTTGAACAGTGTGGTGTCAATCGAGGCTTTATATGCAGTTCTATATGCCCACAAGTCCTCATTGAGATGTAGAGACCAATCCTTGCGGTTCAGCCTCACCATCTTCTCAAGAATGAGCTTGATCTCTCGATTGGCTAACTCAACTTGACCACCCATTTCAGGGTGGTAAGGAGTAGCCACACGATGATTCACTCTGTGTCTCATCAATAAACCTTCAAAAGTGCGATGAATGAAGTGATTTCCCCCATCACTAATCATGGCTCTTGGAACACCAAATCAGCTAAAGATATTTGATTTCACAAAATCACACACCACTTTGTGATCATTGGTTCTAGTTGCAATAGCCTTAATCCACTTTGACATGTAATCCATGAAAATTAAAATGTAGACATATCTGAAGGAGGGGGGAAATGGACCCATGAAATCAATCCCCCAAACATCAAATACCTCTACCACAAGAATGGGTGATTAAGGCATCATGTCCCTCTTAGATATAGTGCCTATCTTTTGGTACTTCAAACAACATTTGCAAAATTCATGAGAGTCTTTAAACAAGGAGGGCCAATAAAATCCACTTTGGACAACTTTGGAAGTCGTGCGTTTTCCACCAAAATGACTTCCACATAGTGTGGAATGGCACATAGATAGAATTTATTACTGCTCCATCTCTGAGACACATATCCTAATGAGTTGGTTGGGGCAATATTTGAATATGTGAGGATCATCATGAATAGAATTTTTGACCATAGAAAACACATTTTGCTCTCCTCCCTTGTTCATGTGCTTGGTATCCTTCCACTAGCTAAGAAATTAGCTATATGTTTATACCATGACCTTCAAGTGGATGAGAGTAGGAAGAGCTGATCATGTGGCATTGTTTCTTTAATTTGGATTGTATCATCAAAGGGTGCTTTGATTTGGGAGAGATGGTTAGCGGCTGAATTTTCCACTCCCTTCTTGTCCACAATCTCAATATCAAATTTTTGAAGCAACAAAATCCACCAGATCAATCTTGGCTGTGAGTCTTTCTTCGCCATGAGATACTTTAATGCAACATGGTCCATGTATATCACTACCTTGTTTTTCAAAAGATATGATCTAAAATTGTCAAGAGAAAAGATAACCACAAGCAACTCTTTTTATATAGTCGTGTAGTTCCTTTGTGCTTTGTCCAGAGTCTTGCTAGCGTAATATATGGTGTGCGGAATCCGACCAACTCTTTGGCCCAACACAACCCCCACTGCCATGTCCGATGCATTAGTCATGATCTCAAATGGCAAAGAGAAGTTCAAGGGCTGCATGATAGGAGCAGAAATGAGCTCGTGCTTCAAGTGGTTGAAGGCTTCAACGCACTTGTCATCAAAGTGAAATTCAACATCTTTTTCTAACAGATGGCGGAGAGGTCTTGAGATTTTGCTAAAATCCTTGATGAAACGATGATAGAAGCCTGCATGTCCCATGAAAGACCAGACATGTCTTACGATAGAAGGAATGGTGAGAGTAGAAATGAGGCCCCCCTTGACCCTATCAACCTCAATATTGTCTTTTGAAACCCGATGACCCATGACTATGCCTTCATGTACCATGAAGTGGATCTTTTCCCAAGATAGCATGACACAAACCTTGACACACCTCTCAAGAACAGACACCAAGTGGAGCAAACACTCATTAAATATTTTACCAAAAACTGAAAAATTATCCATGAATACTTCAAGTGACGAATCAAGCATGTCGATGAAGATGGAGGTCACACATCTTTGAAAGGTGGAAAGGGCATTACACATCCCAAATGGCATACCTCGATAAGCAAAAGTACCACTAGAGCAAGTGAATGTTGTCTTTTCTTGATTGACAAGATGAACAACAATTTGGAAATACCCAGAGTATCCATCAAGAAAGTAATATAAACTTTGCCCTACTAGCCTCTTTAGAATATGATCAAGAAATGGAAGAGGATAGTGGTCCTTCTTAGTCTTCTGATTGAGCTTTCTATAGTCCACACACATTCTCCATTTGGATTGTTCTCTAACAGACATCATCTCACCATCAGCGTTCTCTACCACTATGATCCCACCCTTCTTTGGTACAACTTAGATGTGACTCACCCATGTGCTATCAGAAATCAGATAAATAATTTTAGCATCTAACAATTTCACGACCTCTTGGAACACAATTTCCTTCAATTTTGGGTTCAACAACCTTTGCATTTGGTGGGTTGGTCTAGCATCATCCTCCAGATAAATCCTATGCACACAAATGGAGGGGTCAATACCCCTCAAATCAGCAATGGACCATCTAATGGCATGAATGTTCTTCTTTAGGAATCTCATCAATGCCTCTTCTTGCTCTGGAAAGAGAATAGAAGAAATGATCACCAGGAGGGTGCCATTGGAGCCTAGAAATGCATACTTCAACCCTTTAGGGAGTGACTTGAGTTCAAGAATTGGAGGTTCTTCAAGATAATTCCTCAATGGCTCAGAAATGGATGGGAAGTCCTCACTTGCAACCACTATAGCTAGCTCGTTTACTTCATCCTTTTCATCATCATCATCAGGAAATTCAATAATGGGCTATAAATCTCTACCTTGAGTGGTATTATGAATCCACGTAGGTAGGCACTCCTCTACAATCTCATCAAGGCATTCAATAAGATAACAATCCTCTTCTGTGTCACCTATCTCCTTGACTGTAGCTAAAGACGTGAAGATGTTCAATTGGGTTTTCATGTGCATGAAAGTCACGTACATGGTGTCGGTTCTCACATGGATCGTTATGTCAACTATATCTAAGAAGAGCCTCCCCAAGATGATATGTACTCTTCTTGCATCTTTTCCATGTCTAGCACAATGAAGTCAGTGGGGAAGAATGCAGAAGTCTCATCGTCAAGTCTAACTAGCACATCATCAACATGCCCTCTAGGCATCTTCACTGATCTGTCAGCCAATTGCAAAGTACAATGAAATGAACCTAATTGTCCCACTTGGAGCTCGGAAAACACATCATATGGCATCAAGTTAATGCTAGAACCCAAGTCTAGAAGGGCTTGGTCTATGCAGTGTGCTCCAATGTAACATGAAATGATGGGAGCACTGGGGCCTTTCCTTTTTCTCAGCATGGTGTGCTATAGAATTGATCTCACTTGCTTGGTGAGCTTGACCTTCTAGGGCATTCTCACCATTTTTTTCATTTTAAACATGCACAGATCTTTCAGAAACTTGGCATAGGAAGGGATTTGCTTGATCGTATCAAGAAAAGGGATGTTTATCTTCACATGTTTGAAAGTTTCCATGATATATTCAGTATGTTTCTTCTTTCTTCTCTCAATAGAGAACTCCTCAAGGGAATCTAGAAATGGGGGGAGTTGGGCTCCCAATCAGCTCAGATCAACGGAATCATCAACTAGAATCATGAGAATCACAGTATCACTACTCGGTGTCATGGTATCAACTATAGGTCCTATCACAGTATCATTAATTCGGATCTCAGTATCAACATGTCTGATCATAGTATCACCTCTATCCTCACTGGATGCACTATCAACAACAATATCACAGGGCTGCTTTAAGGTCCAACCACTCATCAATACTGTCAACGTCTTCACATGCTCATGGGTAGTGGAGGAGGAGGCTTGTGGAGGTGGCTATGGTTGTTGTTGAGGTGGTGGTCTTTGGTGGGGTGAGTTGGAATTTTGAAGGATGAATTGTAGCTGTGGTTGTTGTTGTGGTGTGGTTGTTGTGGATGGGGTGATATTGTGGAGGGGCTTATTGGTATGAGTGAGGTGGAGGTGGAGCATATTGATAGTTGACATGAGCTTGAGGGGGTGGTGGAGCATAGGGTTTTGGTGGTCCTTGATATGAAGGGGGAGCATATGAAGTTTGAGCATTTCCCTTGTAAGTGCCATCATTTTTGAGTTTGGCATTGGTTGGGATTGGAGTCTATCTTCCTCCCTCCTAGCAAGTGAAAGTGATATTTGGTCCAACCTTTGCTCAAGATAGTTAATAGAATGCCCATGAGAGAACACATCTTTCTTTACCTCACCCAAACTTCTCAATCTTCCAAGCACTTCATCTTCAAATTTTAAGATATACCTTGGCCTTGACTGCTCTTGTCCTTGACCATCCTCATTTTGTTGTTTCCATGAAAAGTTGGGATGGTTTCTCCACTCGAGAGTGTAAGTGTTGGACATAGGGACATGGTTGTTTCGGTTGCCAAATGCATGCAAAGCATGAATTTCTTCTTCCCCAGCTTCAACTTCCATGGTCGATTGACTAGAAGAACCACCAACTTGACTCTTCATCATATTCATCATATCCGCCATCATTTTCATCATGTCAGGGTTGGCTGCGGTCTGGGCTAGAGCTATGGGAGGAGGTGGAGGGATGTAGTTTTGGCCATAATGTTCCCCTTTGGTAGAATCTCAATGGTGATAATTCTCAGCAAGGTGCTCAAACAAGGGCCATGACTCCTCAGGTGGCTTTGCCATGAAGGTGCCTCCACATGACGAATCAACATTTTTCTGGCTCAACTCTACTATCCCAATGTAGAAAACTTGGACCAACTACAACAAGGGTACCTCATGATGGCTGCAGTCATGCAGGAGCTTTTGGAACCTTTCCCACACCTCGTGGAAAGGTTCATTTTTATTCTGGGAGAAGGCGGTGACACATCTTCACATTTGGGTCAACTTGGGAATTGGAAAGAGCTTCTTGAGAAACTCATTTTTGACCACATTCTGCATTACCAACTCCGGCTTTGAAATGTACCATTCTTTGACATTTTCTTTTAGAGAGAATGGGAAAAGTGTCCTCCAGATGGAATCATCCGTGGCAGTAGGTTTGTGGAAGGTGGAACAAGTCTCAAGGAAGGCATGGATATGGTGGTAGGGGTTTTCAATTTCCATCCCATGGTAGGTAGGGAGGAGTCCAAGAAGTGCGGGTGGGATGGAGAATTATTGACCCGACATTTGGTCAACAAGGGTGGCAATGGGAGAATTGTAGTTCCCCAAGGTGAAGTATTCATGGAGAGGGTGGTGGGGTTGTGGTTGAGCATCTCCATGAGGTATTTCATCTTCATGGTCACCCATTTTAGTTTCTCGGTGTTGGTTGCAGCGGCTTTGGTGTCTCCTTCTACCTATTTTGGGGTCGTACAACACCAAGTCAATACAAGTCGAATGCGTATGATGCATGCACATCTGTCACCTGCACAATACACAAACAAGAAACAAAAACCAAGTTAGAATGACAATATGCAAAACTGAACAAAGAATAAAGAATAGCAATGATGAGGGTAGTAGGAAAGGCTAAGCTACACTAACTAGCTAGGCCAAGCACCTCACTCCCCGAAAACGACGCCATAAATCTTTGGTGTGATTCTTCTCAAGGCCACACACTAACCAACTAGAGGTGTCTAGATGAAATCCTAAGGGAAAACACACAGGTCTCTCTAAATTTATATGTGTACCTAATCCAACTCATAGGATCAACTAATCACACGTTCCCGCAAGCGCATGGGTTCGTGTTGTAGTATAGGCTAGTGATAAGATTAGGGTCAATCCTCAGGGAGAGAGGGGGTACTAGAACTAGGTTTGTGTTGGCTAAGTTCCTAAAGAGGAGATTAGGGTTGAAGGGTTTCAAGTTGGGTTTGGTTTGATTACACTAAGCAAGCAGACAAGTAAAGGCAATATGAAAACTAGATTACCAAAAACCCTAGATTACCATAAGCAAGTTAGGTCTAAGAGACTAGATTAAGCAATCAACTAAACAAGAGCAAGATGATCTACACTACTCTAGTAAGGCAATTAGCAATTAAAAACTAAGCTAAACGCTAGATCAAACAAGGATCTAGGTTAACCCTAATTAAAAAGACAAAGCAATTGAGTATAGGCAATAAAGGCAATTAAGCTAAGCTAGAATCAACAAGCTAAGATGACAAGTTAGGTTTTAAGCAATGGATTGGATAGGTGGACCGTTTGGGAATGCAACTTGATATCAGTTGGGGGAAGGTCAACATAGAATGCAAATCTCACATTTCAATCTAGATTACCAAACCAAACAACAAGGCAAGTGATATTAGAATATACCCTATACTACTAGTTGGAGAACTAGGTTTAGGTGTAATTCTAGTAGGACTTGGCAAGTATAGGTTTCTAGGGTAAGTGGTATTAGGTAAATTGAGAGACAAGGTTAGGAATGGGAGTAGAAATGAGGGTCTTTCACCTCATGTTACTTGCCATATAGCCTTTAGGAAGCTCTAGGCAATTGCACCAATCACACTTACACTAGCTACTTAGATCTCACACTCACTTGTAGAAGAAGGGAGAGGTATGCAGGAATAAAGGGGCTAGCTAGGGATCCACTAATTGGACCCAGCAGCCATTCCTAAGATTGAAAACCTCTAGAGGGGGGGTGAATAGAGTTTTATAGATAATTTAATAATTATTGAACTCAAACAACCACAAAGAAAATATTGGACAAGGAGACACAAGGGTTTAGAGTGGTTCCTAGCCTTAGCAAATACTAAGGTAGTCAGTCCACTACCCGGTTGCTTACCCAACCGGGATTTGAAAAGAAATCTATTTTATTACCTCGCAAGGATATTACATAAAATACAATTTCTTTTCCCAAACCCTTCAAGCAGCCTTCACCTAGAAGTAATCACCCAACTCGAAGCAGCCTTCCCTTGAAGTAGATGCACCAACACCCGTTGCACCAGCCTTCTGAAGTAGCTTCCCGTGCGATAGCCTTCTTGAAGTAGCTTGAAGTCCCCTTCTCCTCCAGAGAAGTCAACCCTCTCCAATCCGCAGCCTCCAACCCTAGGAGTAGCAAGGAGAGTACAAAAGATAAATAGGAACAAGAAAGAAATAGAGAAATTACAATACCGTTTAAGCACAAGGCTTGATTTTCCTATATCAAGCGTTTGGATCTCCTAACCAAGATGTATAACAATGTGGTGATTGTGTGTAGGAGATCCTAGTCTATAGGACACGAAATGGGAGCAATAGGAATGAATAACAAGTGTGGGAATTGCACTATTGCTCTAAACAGATTGCCAATGTAGTGTAAGCTCAAGGATTGCACAATTGAGTATATGAGTGTCATTTAGTGTCCTAAGGCTTGTCCTATTTATAGGAATGGTCAAAGGAAGCTTAAGGACGTTCTAGACAACTTCTAGGGGGTTCCTAGTGCTTAACTAGCCGTTAGGAATAAGTTAGGCGCATTAGCAACGGCTAGTTAATTAATTCTGCAGTTGCTGTCAGAGACCATCTCGGTCGAGGACTCGTCGACCGAGATGCCCAGTCGGTCGAGGATTCGTCGACCGACAGGCTCTCTGGATTAACGTTTATTTGCAACTGTCAACTGCTGTGTCTAACGGCTACTTTTGGTCAATCTCGGTCGAGAAGTTTGTCGACCGAGAGTGTCTCGGTCGAGGAGTGTGGTCGACCGAGATTGACTCTGTTTCAATCTTTTAATTAAACCACTAAGTGTGTTTATGAGTGTGCATAAAGTGATCCTTTTGGAAGGGATGACTTGTCTAACTATGGTGTGTAGCTAGGGAAGATCTAACGCTTGATTTACATACAATCTAAGTACTTGTACATTATATAACTGTACAAGTTTTTACAATAGTGATTACATTGCATGAAAGTAAATATGTAAGCTCGTGATTTCCCTAGTTGCTTTGTCATCCACCATAATCCTACACACTCAAGTAGCTCGTTAGAATAATAAGAATGAAATGTTTGTCATCATCGAAACAAAGGGATTTATCATAATGTCCAATTTATCCAACAATCTCCCCCTTTTTGAAGATGACAAACATTTCCTAAAATATGAAATAAGGAAATATAAAGCATGTGAGTTTCATACCTGAAGATTACCTTTTGTAGCCATTCTTGTTTTACAAGTGTGAGTGCTGGCAATCAGGATGAAACTCATATATATTTATATTTTTGATTTTATATTCTTTCTCCCCCTTTGTCATTTCAAAAAGATATCCAATTTGAATATTTTATTTTCTTTTCCCTTTTAATTTTATATTTTGCTCCCCCTTAAATAGATATCCTTTTAGAAACATGGATTTGTGTCTAATTTATCCACTATTTGTTTCTCAATCATTTGCAAAGGATATTAAGCCTTGAAATGATATGAGATCATGTTAGGTTCATGGCATATGTATATAGATTTCTCACCCATTTTACAAGGGATGTTAAGCCCTGAAAATGATATGAGATTCCCTTAAGCTCATGTATATTTATCTCTCATCTATCCCTAAATTAAATGAGATTCCTTTAAGCTTTGGAGTACATAAGAATGTCTCCAACCAAATGCAAGGGATGTTAAGCCCTGATTTGTTTAGAGAGTTCCTTTAAGTTCAAGATATATCAATTTTATAAATTTCTTCATAACCAAGAGTAAAAATACTAAGGTCGTATCAGGCAATCAAATTCGTTTTTATGCGCTCCCCCTTAATCTTATAATTTAGGCAATTTAATGCTTCTAAGGTCACAAATAATTTTAAATGTTGATTTTGACCTTTATCATAAGTATACAATAAAATGATGTCCAAATAAGCATTTTGTCAAAGCTTATTTTAGGTCGCCCTTGACTACGACCGTAGCGCCCCT
Organism: Alisma plantago-aquatica; assembly: GCA_963693085.1. Taxonomy (NCBI): domain Eukaryota; kingdom Viridiplantae; phylum Streptophyta; class Magnoliopsida; order Alismatales; family Alismataceae; genus Alisma; species Alisma plantago-aquatica. Next base: position 434,328,645 of record OY856412.1, on the reverse strand, counting down.
TGGCTAAGTTTTGTTTTAACCAAGAGGCAGAAATTACAGATTTCCTAATTAAGCATTCATATTAATTTTGATGCATGATACTAAACATGAAAGCATAATGAATATTTCAGATCTTTTAAAGATTTCAATTGAAAAACATTGTACTCTTTGCAAGCTCTTCGATATAAATCACCAATAAGTTATTTTGCTTGCTTATGTAATGATAGAATAATTAAAAGCATGATAAAACAGAAATTTTCTTTAAACTAAGCATAATTATCCAAATTAATTTCACATAATCTTGCAAGAATGATTTCCATTTTATTATACAGTCATTGATCACGAATAGACAATAATTTTGAACAATTTAAAAAAAAGCAATTTTTACAGCATTCTGAAAACAGTGACATGCTCGGTCGACAATTGCTCGACCGACACTTTACTCGGTCGACAACTGCTCGACCGACCATGTTTCTGGAAAATATTCAGAAATCTTAATCAGCTTCAAATAAAAGAGTTTAAGCAAATTATAGCTCAATGATGTTGAGATAAGACATTATGATATCAGAAGTCAGTTTAGGTCAAATCTCAATAAATTAATTTGAAGCTTCTAAGTTTTAGGAATCCAAGCTAACTCATCTTTCTTTTTCTTAAAAGGGCATGAAAATGAATAATGTCCAAGACGCATGCAATAATGGCAACTAATAGCATCAACATCATTTCTAGGAATTGTGTTCCTAGGTACAAATATAGTCTTGGATGATCTTTTGGGTTTATTTCTTCTTGGATTGTATCCTAATCTTTTCCTTCCATTGTAACTAGAGGAAATTTTCAGAATATTGTCAAGTAGGTTATTTCCTCCTAACTCATTTACATTTCTTTGCAACCTAGCAATATCTTTCTTTGCTTGATCTAAATTGGATACTAGGGCATTTCTTTCTTTAACAACCTTATCATAATCTAAATGTGAACATAGAATAGGTTGTTTCTGGAGATCATTAACCTGAGTTTGCAAATTTGATTTTTCTAAGGAAAGAAGATTGCAATTTGCTTCTACCGATTTAATCTTAAGAGCATAATCTTCATTTTCCTTTTTAAGATTTTCATTTTCAGATACAAGAGCAAGAATTCTAGCATTTAAATCTTTATTTGTCTTCTTAAATTTCTTCTTGCATTCAATGTATTTTTCATGAGTATCTTGAAGACTTGCAATTAAATCCTCTTTTGGTAGATCATAAAGACTTACCTCTTCTTCGTCTTCATTTGTTGTAGCAATGAGGCATTCTACTTCTTCATCATCGCTATCATCACTTGAATCATCCCATGCAGCTCGATATGCTTTTTCTTTCTTTTTGTGAGATGATTTCTTCCCTTTCTTAAGTTTTGGACATTCTCCTTTCATATGTCCTTTCTTGCCACATTCAAAGCACCTGGAAGAAGAAACACTAGAAGTTTTATTAGTTTTAACACTTTTATATTTCTTACCATTTACAACGAGGGTTTCTTCTTCTTCACTATCATCTTCACTTGTGTCATGATTGTCTCTAGTTGAAGCTTTGAAAGCAATGTCCTTCTTTTTCCCATGTTGGCGTTCATGTTCTCTCCTTTCTTCCTCTTCTAGATCTGCCTCATGAGCTTCTAAGTTTCCGATGAGTTGCTCCATTTTGAGGCGAGTGAGGTCATTTGCTTCTGCAATAGCTGTCACCTTTGGTTTGTACTTTGGAGGAAGAGATCGAAGTATTTTTGATACTTGATCTTCCTCAAGAACAGGTTTCCCTAAAGCACTCAAACCATTAACAATAGTAGAAAATTTTGAATACATTTCACTAATAGTTTCGTTTGGATCCATGCGAAAATGTTCAAATTTCGTTTTAAGCATGCTAACTTTTGAATTTCTAACTTGGGTTGTACCCTCATAAGTTATAGATAGTTTATTCCAAATGTCATAAGCTGTATCACAATTTGATATTCTATTAAATTCTCCTACTGAAATAGAACAATATAAAATACTTACAGCTTTTGCATTCAATTGGGCTAGTTTTACCGTATTTGCATCCCAATGTGCAAAGTCGTTTTGAGGAAGCACATATGGAGTAGACACCATTCTCCATAACTCCCAGTTGATTCCTTGAAAGTAGAATTGCATCCTCCTCTTCCAATATTGGTAGTTTGTTCCATCGAATGGTGGAGGCCTAGCAACAAGTGTTCCTTCAATGTTGAGGTTGTTGAGCACTCCATCCCCCATCTTTTCTTCAAGACCTTGTTAGGGCTCCTTGAAGCCTGCTCTGATACCAATTGAAAACCTCTAGAGGGGGGGTGAATAGAGTTTTATAGATAATTTAATAATTATTGAACTCAAACAACCACAAAGAAAATATTGGACAAGGAGACACAAGGGTTTAGAGTGGTTCCTAGCCTTAGCAAATACTAAGGTAGTCAGTCCACTACCCGGTTGCTTACCCAACCGGGATTTGAAAAGAAATCTATTTTATTACCTCGCAAGGATATTACATAAAATACAATTTCTTTTCCCAAACCCTTCAAGCAGCCTTCACCTAGAAGTAATCACCCAACTCGAAGCAGCCTTCCCTTGAAGTAGATGCACCAACACCCATTGCACCAGCCTTCTGAAGTAGCTTCCCGTGCGATAGCCTTCTTGAAGTAGCTTGAAGTCCCTTCTCCTCTAGAGAAGTCAACCCTCTCCAATCCGCAGCCTCCAACCCTAGGAGTAGCAAGGAGAGTACAAAAGATAAATAGGAACAAGAAAGAAATAGAGAAATTACAATACCGTTTAAGCACAAGGCTTGATTTTCCTATATCAAGCGTTTGGATCTCCTAACCAAGATGTATAACAATGTGGTGATTGTGTGTAGGAGATCCTAGTCTATAGGACACGAAATGGGAGCAATAGGAATGAATAACAAGTGTGGGAATTGCACTATTGCTCTAAACAGATTGCCAATGTAGTGTAAGCTCAAGGATTGCACAATTGAGTATATGAGTGTCATTTAGTGTCCTAAGGCTTGTCCTATTTATAGGAATGGTCAAAGGAAGCTTAAGGACGTTCTAGAAAACTTCTAGGGGGTTCCTAGTGCTTAACTAGCCGTTAGGAATAAGTTAGGCGCATTAGCAACGGCTAGTTAATTAATTCTGCAGTTGCTGTCAGAGACCATCTCGGTCGAGGACTCGTCGACCGAGATGCCCAGTCGGTCGAGGATTCGTCGACCGACAGGCTCTCTGGATTAACGTTTATTTGCAACTGTCAACTGCTGTGTCTAACGGCTACTTTTGGTCAATCTCGGTCGAGAAGTTTGTCGACCGAGAGTGTCTCGGTCGAGGAGTGTGGTCGACCAAGATTGACTCTGTTTCAATCTTTTAATTAAACCACTAAGTGTGTTTATGAGTGTGCATAAAGTGATCCTTTTGGAAGGGATGACTTGTCTAACTATGGTGTGTAGCTAGGGAAGATCTAACGCTTGATTTACATACAATCTAAGTACTTGTACATTATATAACTGTACAAGTTTTTACAATAGTGATTACATTGCATGAAAGTAAATATGTAAGCTCGTGATTTCCCTAGTTGCTTTGTCATCCACCATAATCCTACACACTCAAGTAGCTCGTTAGAATAATAAGAATGAAATGTTTGTCATCATCGAAACAAAGGGATTTATCATAATGTCCAATTTATCCAACAAAGATTGCCACATACAATCCACTTTCCTATAGAAGCTAAGTGTCATCAAGCATCACAAAGTAAGCAATCTATGTTAAAAGCACAAACCACATGCAATATAATGGAAAATGAGATAGAAGCAAAAATCAATCATCATAGAATGAAATTATGTTCATTACAATTTATTCCCCCCCAACATGGTATAAAAGTCACATTTTAACCCCAAACAGCCCCCCACTAGGGGTTTACCTAGACATGCTCAAAGAAATGATAAAAGAATTGAGAAGAAGGGTATGGAACTCCATGGAGGTTGAAGTAGATCCTACTTCTTCACCTCCTAGCTGCTGTAGGGTGACCTCCCTCCTCCAAGGTGGATGATTGGCATGGAAATGAAGGGGATTATGGTAGAAAACCTAGAAAACTAGGTTTCTATGAAGGAAATGAGGTGGAAATGGTGGATGGAGAGCATAAATGTAGGGGGAGTGCAATGAATGATCAAGAGTGGGTGGAGAGGAGTAATGGCATCTAACCTAGTGTTGTGTCCGCCACCCAAATATATATAATGGTGGTGGTGGAAGCACTAGGGTAAGTAGGGGCAATGTTGGAAAATAGTGCAGAAAATGCTAGAGTTTAGGTGGTAGCACGAATGTGCTGGGAAACACGACCGTGGTGGGTCAGGGTAGGAACAGTCATGGTGGTGTGGAACAGTCATTCTAAGAAAGTGGAAAAATCACAAGTTGAGGTGGTGAAATGGAGGTTGGTAGCACGACCGTGCTAGGAAGCACAGTCGTGGTGGAGGCTAGGTAGAACGGCCGTGCTGGGTAGCACAATCGTGGTGATTGAGTTGGAGGTGAGGTCGTTCCCTTCAACATGCTACTCCTAGGAAGCACAGTTGTAATTTCTATCTTCCTTCTTGTTCCTTTTATTCTTTGTATTCTCCTTGCTACTCCTAGGGTTGGAGGCTGCGGATTGGAGAAGGTTCTTCTCGGAGGAGAAGGTGGACTTCAAGCTACTTCAAGAAGGCTATCGCACGGGAAGCTACTTCAAGAAGGCTATTGCAACGGGAAGCTACTTCAGGTGGAAGGCTGCTTCAAGGTGGTGCAATTACTTCTAGGTGAAGGCTGCTTCAAGGTTGGGCGATTACTTCTAGGTGAAGGCTGCTTGAAGGGTTTAGGGAGAGAATTGTAATTTTATGTAAAGTCCTTATGAGGTAATAAAAATAAATTCTTTCCAAATCCCGGTTGGGTAAGCAACCGGGTAGTGGACTGACTGCCTTAGTATTTGCTAAGGTAGGAACCACTCTAAATCCTTGTCCCCTTATCCAATATTCTTGAGGTTGATTGCTTGAGTTCAATAATTGTTAAAATTATCTATAAAACTCTATTCACCCCCCCTCTAGTGTTTTTCAATTGGTATCAGAGCAGGCTTCAAGGAACCCTAACAAGGTCTTGAAGAATGGGTGACGGGGTGCTCAACAACCTTAATCTTGAAGGGACATTTGTTGCTAGACCTCCAATGTTTGATGGAACAAACTACACATATTGGAAGAGAAGGATGTAGTTCTACTTTCAAGGCATAAGTTGGGATCTATGGAGAATGGTGTCAACCCCTTATGAGCTACCTCAAATGGAATATGCAGCTTGGGACACCAATACGGTAAAATTGGCTCAAATGAATGCAAAGGCTGTAAGTATTCTTTATTGTTCAATTTCAGTAGGAGAATTTAATAGAATATCAAACTGTGAAACAGCCTATGAAATATGGCATAGACTTTGTATAACTTATGAAGGGACAATTCAAGTTAAGAATTCCAAAGTTAGTATGCTTAAACAAAAGTTTGAACATTTCCGTATGGATCCAAATGAATCTATTAGTGAAATGTATGCAAAATTCTCTTCTATTGTAAATGGTTTAAATGCCTTAGGTAAAGTTGTTCTTGAGGAAGATCAGGTATCAAAGATTCTTAGATCACTTCCTCCCAAATACAAGCCCAAAGTGACGGCCATTGAAGAAGCAAATGACCTCACCCGACTAAAGATGGAACAACTCATTGGCAACCTAGAAGCTCATGAGGCAACGTTAGAAGAGGAAGAAAGAAGAGAACGTGAACATCAACAAGGCAAAAAGAAGGACATTGCGTTCAAAGCATCAACCAAGGACACTCATGACATAAGTGAAGATGATAGTGAAGAAGAAACTCTCATTGTAAATGGTAAGCAATATAAAAGTTTTAAAACTAATAAAACTTCTAGTGTTTCTTCTTCCAGGTGCTTTGAATGTGGCAAAAAGGGACACATGACAGGTGATTGTCCAAAACTCAAGAAAGGGAAGATATTCTCACAAAAAGAAAGAAAGAGCATATAAAGCTGCATGGGATGATTCAAGTGATGATAGTGGTGATGGAAAAGAAGAAGTAGAATGCCTCATTGCTACAACAAATGAAGACAAAGAAGAGGTAAGTCTTTATGATCTACCAAAAGAAGATCTAATTGCTAGTCTTCAAGATACTCATGAGAAATATATTGAGTGCAAGAAGAAACTTAAGAAATCAAATAAAGTAAATGATGATTTAAATGTTAAACTTCTTGCTCTTGTATCCGAAAATGAAAATCTCAAAAAGGAAAATGAAGATTATGATCTTAAGTTAAAATCGGTAGAAGCTAATTGCAATCTTCTTTCCTTAGAAAAGTTAAACTTGCAAACTCAAGTGAATGATCTTCAGAAACAACCTGTTCTATGTTCACATTTAGATTATGATGAGGTTGTCAAAGAAAGAAACTCTCTAGTATCTGATTTAGATCAAGCAAAGAAAGATATAAACAAGAAGATAAATGATATTGCTAAGTTACAAAGAAATGTAAATGAGTTAAGAGGAAATGACATGCTTGAAAATATTCTAACAATTTCCTCTAGTTATAATGGAAGAAGAGGATTAGGATATGATCCAAGGAGAAATAAACCCAAAAGAGTTAAAGCATCCAAGACTAAGATTATGTTTGTACCTAGGAACACAATTCATAAGAAGAGAAATGAAGTTGACTCTATTAGCTGTCATTATTGCATGCGTCTTGGACATTATTCATTTTCATGTCCATATAAGAAAAAGAATGATGAGTTAGCTTGGATTCCTAAAACTTAGTAGCTTAAAATTAACTAGTTGAGATTTGACCTAAACTGATTCTTGATATCATAATGTCTTATCTCAACACAATCGAGCTCTAGTGTACATAATCTCTTTTGCTTAAAATTGATTAAGAATTCTGAACATATTCCAGAAACTTGGTCGGTCGAGAATCTGTCGACCGAGTGAACATCCGGTCGAGAAACTGTCGACCGAGCATGTCACTAATTTTCAGACTGCTGTAAAAAATTGCTGAATTGTTTTGAAATTGATCAAAATTGCTATCTATTTGACTGTACAATAAAGTATAAATCATGGACATCATCCTTGAAAGTTTATATAAGATTAATTTGGTTGATTTAAGTCAAAAACTAAAATTATGCTTAGTTTAAAGGAAATTTTTGTTATATGCTTTTATTGTTCTATCATTACATAGGCAAGCAAAATGATTCATTGGTGATATATATCTTAGAAATGCTTGCAAAGAGCACAATGTTATTTTCAATTGGTATCTTTAAAAGATTTGAAATATTCATCGTGCTTTCATTTTTTAATATCACTTAAACATGCATCAAAAATTGTTATGAATGCTTAATTGGAAATCTGCAATTCATGCCTCTTGGTTGAAATATAATTTGACCAAGGGGCGCTATGGTCGTGGTCAAGGGCGACCTAAAATAAGCTTTGACAAAATGCTTATATGGACATCATTTAATCTTAGTATACTTTTGATAAAGGTCAAAATCAAAATTTAAAATCATTTGTGACCTTAGAAGCCTTAAATTGCTTTAATTGTAAGATTAAGGGGGAGCTCATAAAAACAAATTTGATTATTTGATTAAGAAGCTTACAAAAACATTGTAAACATCATTTGGAGCTTGTTACGACCTTAGTATTTTTCTTTTTGGTTATGAAGAAATCTATGAATTTCAGAAAAATGATATATCTTGTACTTAAAGGAACTCTCTAAACAAATCAGGGCTTAACATCCCTTGCATTTGGATGGAGACATTTTTATGTACTCTGAGATTAAAAGGATTCTCATATCATTTTATGGGCTTAACATCCCTTGTAAAATGGATGAGAAATCAATACATATGCCATGAACCTAACAGGATCTCATATCATTTCAAGGCTTAACATCCTTTGCAAATGATTGAGAAACAAATTGTGGCTAAATTAGACAAAACTGATATTAAATCCATGTTCCTAATAGAATATCTATCTAAGGGGGAGCATAGTATAAAATTAAGGGGGAGAAGAAATATAAAATATTTATCTTGGATATCCTTTTGAAATGACAAAGGGGGATAAAGAATATAAAATCAAAATTATAAATGAGTAAATAAGCTTCATAACATCTTAGCCAACACTCACTTGCAAAACAAGAATGGCTACAAAAGGTAATCCTCAGGTATGAAACTCACATGCTTTATATTTCCTTATTTCATATTTAGGAAATGTTTGTCATCTTCAAAAAGGGGGAGATTGTTGGCTAAATTGACAATATGATAAATCCCTTTGTTTTGATTATGACAAACATTTCATTCTTATTGATCTAACGAGCTACTTGAGTGTGCAGGATTAAGGTGGATGACAAAGCAACTAGGGAAAATCCACAAGCTTACATATTTATATCTCCATGCAATGTAATCACTGTTGTAAAAACTTGTACAAATATATAATGTACAAGTACTTAGATTGCATGTAAATCAAGCGTTAGATTCTCCCTAGCTAAACACCACACTTAGACAAGTCATTCCATTCAAATAGGATCACATTTGCACACTCATACATATAGTTAGTGCCTAAATTGAAACACTGAAACAGGATCAATCTCGGTCGACAAACTCCTCGACCGAGACACTCTCGGTCGACAATCTTCTCGACCGAGAAAGATCCAAAGTAGCCGTTAGACACAACAGACAAGTTAGTTGGCAGTTGGAGAAAGACGTTGCAAATCACTTGTTCCAGAGAGCCTGTCGGTCGACAAAAGTTCGACCGAGTAGGTGTCTCGGTCGACCATTTGTCGACCGAGATGGTCTCTGACAGCAACTGCAGAATTAATTAATTAGCCGTTGTTAAAACAACAACTTTGTACCTAACGGCTAGTTAAGCACTTAGAACCCCCTAGAAAGTGTCTAGAACGTCCTTAAGCACTTGTAGGCCATTCTTATAAATAGGACATGCCTTAGGACACCTAAAGACACCTAAGCTACACTTGTTCTATACTTGAGCTTGAATACACATTGGCAATACTATTTTGAGAAATAGAGCAATTCCTACATTTGCTATTCATTCCCATTGCTCCCATTTCGTGTCCTATAGGCTAGCATCTCCTTACCACAACATTTACACTTCTACACTCATTGGTTAGGAGATCAATACGCTTGATATAGGCAAATCAAACCTTGTGCTTAAAAGGATGAGTTGTAATTTCTATCTTCCTTCTTGTTCCTTTTATTCTTTGTATTCTCCTTGCTACTCCTAGGGTTGGAGGATGCGGATTGGAGAAGGTTCTTCTCGGAGGAGAAGGTGGACTTCAAGCTACTTCAAGAAGGCTATCGCACGGGAAGCTACTTCAAGAAGGCTATTGCAACGGGAAGCTACTTCAGGTGGAAGGCTGCTTCAAGGTGGTGCAATTACTTCTAGGTGAAGGCTGCTTCAAGGTTGGGCGATTACTTCTAGGTGAAGGCTGCTTGAAGGGTTTAGGGAGAGAATTGTAATTTTATGTAAAGTCCTTACGAGGTAATAAAATTAAATTCTTTCCAAATCCCGGTTGGGTAAGCAACCGGGTAGTGGACTGACTGCCTTAGTATTTGCTAAGGTAGGAACCACTCTAAATCCTTGTCCCCTTGTCCAATATTCTTGAGGTTGATTGCTTGAGTTCAATAATTGTTAAAATTATCTATAAAACTCTATTCACCCCCCCTCTAGTGTTTTTCAAGGTTGAGGGAGTTTTGGGGTCTTCTTTGGACCCCTCCATGAGTAGAGAAGTCCTAGAACTTCTTTCTTCTCTCTCATCCATCCAAAGCATGGTCCAAGTAGCTAAAAAGTATGCAAAGAATTCCCATAAGTTCATTTGAGAATAATATGCATATTGGGGGATTTAACTTGCATTCTACTATGGTTAGATGTGAATAAAGAACAAATTGGCACAAGATGAAGCCCTAAAACAGGACTGCATCAATAATTTAGTTGAAGTTTAGTTTTTAAAAAGAGAAAATGGAAGCCTCAAGTATAGAGTAAGCTAAGAACATTATAATTTACTATTTATGTATGAAACTAAAGAATAAATTCATTAGATGCCCCAAATACTGTAGAATCCATCATGGAGGTTTGTGCTATGAAGGAGGAAATGTGCATATCGTCTGGCAGAGTCTTAGATAAGGTAGCCAGAGTGTACTAGAGAGGTATGAGGAACTAAGACCAGTGATGATGGTCTCCTTAATCTAGTAAAGTATCTGACATTAATTGGATATTTCGGTGGTACCTAGTGCATTTCAGTTAGTATAAATATTTTCATAGTAGGTCAATTATTGTGGAATCACTGATACAAGTAGTTTAGAGAAGTGTTTTGACTCTCCACTTGAGTAGCCATATTTAGATGAGTAGTCCAGCTTATCTGGCCAGCTGTTTAACTGCTGAGGCTAGACATTGCTAGTCATGTTATAGGCTAGGCATCTAGTTTAGTAGACTTAGGTTCATGTGCCTACTCTAACTCTTGTACACGAGATTGTAGCTTGTTGTGATACTTCCACATGTTGTGCTGCACTTCATGTAGGTCCAAGGCACAATAAAAAAATAAATTATTAAATGAATGGGACAATTATCATCAGAATTACCACCCAGGATGCTTTATAATTTTTATTGCTATTCTTGTATTCTTCTGTATTTAATTATATTAATGATATATATATATATGAACTATCATAGTTTCTTGTTGATTTTCTACACACTGAGCAAACATCTCTTACAATCTACTGAAATGTTTTTCAGGTAAGGGTCCAACTCTATAGGAGGAGTCAAAATCTAGCTTTCTTCATGAATAGATCAATCGAGATCTTGAGAGAAATATTTATCGTAGTTAGATGGTCTCTTATCCTTTATATGGAACATGGGAATGCGAGAGTGAGAAATAAAAGTAATTTGTTATAAGTTGTACTTGGCATACATTACCTGAGAACTCTTACTTTTGTGTAAAAGTTGAACTATGTGGTAGCATTTCATGTTTCATATAAACAAGATGTTATCTGTTTAGTTAATGATGTTCCTACATGTATAAAAAAATTAGATTAATTTTTGGAGTTAGTAATTACAAGTGGATGGTTAGTCTAATTCCTATTTGGACTCTAGTCAATGGGTTTAGGTTGTGTCAACTCTTGGTATCTGAGCATAGGTTTGGAATAGAGGTGGTAGGAGACCAATATGTTAAGATGTTTTCCTCTTTGAACTGCAACTTTCTAACATATGTGTTCTATTATAGATATGCAGATGGCAGGAAGAGGACACGATCATGGTGAGGAACATGATGAGAGCCATTATGGTCGTAAACCTTACGCGATGGCTAGGGTGGAGAGAATAGAATTGAGGCAACTAGGACATATCATATATTTTTGGAGACAAAAGAGAAAAATAAGATGGATAAGATCTCTTCATCTTTTAGCAAGGACCGGATGAGATCATATGAGTTGGTGAGAAAGCTTGGTGGGATTGAGTTTTCTGGAACAACAAACCCAATTGTGTTAGACGTGTACTCTGAGTGTTGGAAAAGGTGTTATACCTAATGGAATTATTAGTAGAATAGCAGATCGACCATGATATCTATGTACTTAAAGGATATGTTGAGTTATGATGGCATGGAGAAGAAGATAAGAAGAAATGTGATGATGACATGGAATGCTTTTGTCAATGAGTTTCACTTGAAATATTTCCTTCTTATCTTATCAAATAATAACATCAGACAATTAGAGAGTATTAGATAGGGAGACATGATGTTGGTGAGTATGACATGTATTATACGTGTTGGTTATCTTTTGTCCACAACTCTTACTGACTAGAATTGAGAAATGTAGGAGATTTCAAGCATGTTTAAGACAATAAATTAGAAATAGCATATCATTGGTTAGCCGAAGTGATAAAAAAATTGGAGAGTTTCTGAAGGCAATAAGATGTATTGAAGAGTTAGTTAATGCTGATAAACATTATGAGGGTAGAGAAAGATCTAGAGATTTTGGTAGAGGAGGATAGGGCAATGGGGTCTATAAAGGAGGTGGTGAATTCTTTTTCAAAATAGGATGAGGTCTTGGTTGTTTTAGAATATAAGATATGGTTCAAGTGATATTGTATCTTCTCATAATAGACGAAGATCTATCCCTGGCAGATGGAATGCACCACCTAGGTGGGAACCCTCATCAAGCCCCAAGGGCGTCGATGATAGGTCCACATGGTTGTTTGTGACACGTGTGGTAGGGCACACTTAGGTTAGTGTTGGGGAACTAAATTCCAAAGACGCCATTACTATGGACATATGGGACATTTTAAGAGAGATTGTCCTAAGCTTTAGATCACACCGACACAGAGCTCACAATATCAATTTTCAAAGTCCACAGAGGCAGGATCCAACTAGAGGAGCACTGTATTAAGTGGCTTCACACTCTAAAGGAGGAGCGCCTAGTGGTAGCAGCAGATACGAAGACATAGTGGTAGAGGGAGAGTTACACGATGCTTCTTTTCTATGACTCAGTCAAAAGGAGTAGTATCGCCCAAAGTTACTATAAGTGAGATGTTTCTCTTTAACAACATGTCACTTGTAGTTTTGATAGATTCTGGTATGATGCATTTTTTATTTAGACATCGTTACTTATTGTATTGAACCTAGATTTATCTTATGAATTGTTTTTGAGAGTATTGTTAAGTGAACCAACAATTTTAATAGAAGTATATCCTCAAAGTCTTCTTAGTTGTAGTGAGTGTACCATAGTAGCTAATCTCATACCCTTAAATATTAAATATTTTCAAATAATTTTGGGTATGGATTGCCTTGAGACATAACATGTTCAATTAAATTGTTAGAAGAAAGAGGCTATTTTTCAAGAAAGTAGATTTTCTCGTGTCTTCACTGGAGATATGAAGGTATTACCCACATGCATAGTATCAACTTGTAATGTATGGGCCCACTGCATAAGGCTCTAGTAGAGTTTTAAGAATGACGAGTGACCCCACAGACCAACACTAGCCTTAACTACGTGCTTTGTCCTCACTCAGGCACAAACTGGGATCAACTTCTTGACTGGTCACCCATCATAGTACTACTTCAATACAAGTACGCTTACCTTTGAAGTTTGTAGTGATGGGCTCCCTAAAAAGGAGGTTCACCTTGGCGACATGGGTTATTCAATTATTCCTTTTAAGATCATTTTATTTGAGGTATCAATACCTATGACGCTGCAATCTCTCTCGCATCATAATAATTCCCCATTTCAATGTAGACCCAGAATGTTCCACGTGCACCCATCTCCCGATCACAACTACCAGTGCAAGGGTGTCTATATCACTAGGAATAGCCAGTTCCAACATGCATGGACTGCACGACTCAAGATTGGCATGCCACATGCCCACATGTGCTTCACCTGCTAGAGGGGTTTTGCCTCTGATACCATTTGTAACAACTGGGCCCACTGCCCAAGGCTCTAGTAGAGTTTCAAGAATGACAACTAGACCCATAGACCACCACAGGCCTTAATAGTGCTCTTTGTCCTCACTGACGCACAAGTCGGTATCAACTTCTCAACTGGTCACCCATCCTAGTATTACTCCAAGCCAAGCATGCTTAATTTTGGAGTTCTTAGTGATGGGCTCCCTAAAAAAGAGGTGCATCTTGGTGATATTGGTAGTCCAATCATTATTTTTAAGATCATTTTATATGAGGCCTCAAGACCTGGGACTTTGCATAATAAATGTAGCTGATCAAATGATGAGAAAAGAGTGTGAGACCTTTTTAGCACATGTGTAGATGCAGGGTAGAGAAAAGAACAATTAATATATAGGATATTCTGGTAGTATGTAAGTTCCCATATGTTTTTCTTGATGACTTACCAAGATTACATCTTGAGAGAGAGAGATGTTGACTTTGAGATTCAAAGTTTTCCAGGTGGTCACCTAATATCATTACCAACTTATAGAGTGGCACCTATAGAGTTAAAGGAATTAAAAGCTTAGTTATAGGAATTACTGGATAAGGGTTTTATTCAACGTATTACATCACCTTGGGAATCTTTAGTGCTTTTTGTGAGAAGAAGGATGAAACCATGTGGTTGTGGATAGACTACAGGAAACAAAATAAGATAACCAACAAGAAAAAATATCCTTTGCCTATGATTGATTATCTAAATAATCAGCTACATGGAGCAACATTGTTCTAAAAAATAGATGTGATAGAGTGAGCTTTTGGAATCCTTAAATGACAAGGACATAAGTGAATTAGCATGTTTCGTCTATAATATTGGGAGTTGAAAGCATTTTGGTAAAGTTTGAGTGATGATTGATGTGGACATCATGATTGAGATCCCTAAATTTTTATGCATGTGAGGAATTTAATTGACTGGACGTACAATTCAGTTTAGGGACCAAAATTGGATATAATGTAGCTTGAGTTGTAGAAAAATTGTGATTTAAATTTGGTAATGTTTCGATGTACCTAGAGGAAGATATATAAGTTTGAATACAGTGAAATTATTGATATTTGAATCATTGATAACCAAGCTAAATAATTCTTTGGCCTATGTTTTGGATACTCATGCTGTGTCACGCACCTTGAACCCTGGTTGGGCTGCGTGGCCTTTTCTGGTCATAGATGCTATATCTAATGACCACTCCCTGAGTGAGAAGAGAAGCCACATATTGGCTTAAGTGAATGTCAACTCTTGGCCCTTGGATGCTTGATTGATGAGTAACAAGTCATCCCCTACCTTGTAGTTAGAACAAGGTAGTGGAACATGTAGGAGCCGAGACTTTCCCATCACCACACGTCGTGGTTGTGGCTGAGGTGGGGGTTTCAATTTGGACGTCACACATCAGATTAAGATTTAGAAAGTCTGGGGATGTCACAGGTGGTATCAGAGCATGAACAATAGCAAAGCCCGACATTTGCTCACTATGGAACTCAAAACTAAAGAACCTTGCACTTAATAATCCTTAGGGTTAGATTAGTCATCTCTTAGAGACTAGATCTAACCTAGTCTCTAAGTTAGTACCTAGATGTCTGAGAACTAGGTCTATACTAGTGCTTGTTGTATAACAAGTCCTTAGATGTCGTTCTTTCCTTATAGTGCAGCAGTATGGGATGTTGCATTA
The DNA here is from genome assembly GCA_963693085.1 of Alisma plantago-aquatica. Taxonomy (NCBI): domain Eukaryota; kingdom Viridiplantae; phylum Streptophyta; class Magnoliopsida; order Alismatales; family Alismataceae; genus Alisma; species Alisma plantago-aquatica. The sequence goes on along the minus strand of OY856412.1, from coordinate 434,313,511 downwards.
TTTGGAAATGACGTACATCAAGGGAAGAGAAACCCTAGACATATGTCGCTCGTTGTCTAGAGTAGCTACACTAGTCTACACCATGTTCTCACCCTTTCCACTAGTTTTCATGGCACTATACTCTCTACTATGTGTTGGACACTCATTTTCTGGATTTGGTTTTTGATTCCAATCGAATCGAACCTCAAAAGTTTTCACTGACGCATGTTTTATCGGAGAAAAACTATATGATATTTTATTATATATATGTATTACAAAAATGTGTCACCACACATGTACGTGTAGGAGTTGGTCATGCAACCTAAGTGAAAGTGAATGACATCAGTCTAGAAGAGAGAGTAGTTCTAGATTAGATGTCTAGAGCCTTGTTGGAATTTATGATAGATGGAATAGATGAAATAAGATTTGACGATGATGTAAGTCTTATATAGATGATATCAGACGATTGATGATCTATGTTTGTCTTTGAGGAACTAAGTTTAGATTTGAGGATTTGAAATAAGTTTTGATGATGCAAGTAAGTAGGATTTTATGAGACAAGATATGTTAAGTTAAGATAAGGTTGTGAGTTAGCATTGAGCCTCAAGCTATTTTGCAAAGGAGGACCTCTAGTGTTGGGACCAGTTATAGGGTTAACTCTTGAGAGAGTGAGATCCATAGGGAGAAGGTCAGAGAACCTAAACTCAAAGATATGAGAATAATGAGAAATATGTGATACGATATTTCCTAAACTAGAATACTCCTAAGTGATTGAGTTGAGTTGCTTTGTGCATGATTCCTATAGTCCTTTGGAACCCTAGATGTCACTGGGAGGACCAACCCCTAGAGACATAGAGAGGCTGGCTATATGTGCATATGTGAATATGAATATGAGAACCTACCATCTAGGTGAGGGAGAGAGAGCCCAAGACCCTGGAGGAGGTAGCTATGTTAGTTTATGTAAAGCCTCATGCTCGGGTTGGGGGTTCCTTGTGGGAATCTAGTGGTTGTGTTGATAAGAGAGTTTTGGGTAAGCATAACTCATAGATAGATACCTATAAAGATAATGTCATATCGTGGTTTGGCCGGTGCTTCTGTGGCTAGAGCTTGTAAAGCTATCACTAGTGCCAATGAGGTAATCTGAGAACTCTAGACTAAGAGAGGAAGGATAAAGTATATGCATATGAGATATTCATAGAGTTGAGTTAGCTCTGAGAGACTGAGCATGGCACTACCCTCATGATATGGGTTAGGAGAACCTCAATTAGACTAGATGAAGTTTTGGTGAATGTTTAACAAGACACTTACAAGTTTGTTTAGCACAACCATGATATAATATATGTAAGGACGTGATCTAATCTCGAGATGTGATATATTGACATGATATAATGGAAAACTAGAAATAGTTTAATAGATATCAATGTATAAATGGTTAACTACATACATGAATAATGACGATAATATGAGTAGTTGGCTAATCTCAGGATGAATATCTAAAAGAGTTTACAACCTAATATGAGAAAGTACAATGAGATGACACTAATGAAACATGTTACATGAGGTGTTAATCTGAGTGCTTAATAAAGATGAAAAATATAGTTTGACAGTTAGTAGAACATAACAATTATGACACCTTGATATAATGGGTTAACTTTTGTTAACTCCCTTAGAACATGGTAATATGATTATGGGGCTTTGTTGTTTTAGTATGTTGCACATAGAGTGGTTTCCTACATATGGATGAAGACATTTTGGTTTTTCCTTGAAGTAAGAGGATGGCTTAATTTTGAGGATGAAATTTCCTTTTTAGATGTATATGATGTGATGGACTAGACTTTGGCTTAATTTTGAGGAAAAAAATTTCCTTAAAGGTGTGAAGGATGTGATAGACTGATATTTTGGAATATCTAAATCTCTAATGATATATTTTAATTCATGTCTTTGGTTTATATTATGAGTTCCAAGCATTTTTATGGAGTTTGGAAGATGATCAATGTAGTACTTATGATTGATATAACTGAGTCTCTACCTTGTGAAATAATTATTTGACTGGTCATATGGTGGTATACTTATAGAAAATTGGATATAATGTAAAATATGTCATTGGAAAGCTATGTTTCCTATTGTTTCTATGATCTTAGAAAAGGTTATGTAGATTTGACTGTGGTGAAATCCTCAATATTTTTGATAATAGAAGACAAGGTCTCTCAACAAGGTTCTGATCTATATACCACGTTAACCCATTTTAGCCTTTTTCCGTGAGAAGCCACAGATCGACCCAAAGGAGGGCTGATCCTAACCCTTAGATGTTATTAGACAGTAGGGAGTCATCTGTTGCACACTAGTTGAGGCTAACGATAACGACCATCCATGGCGATGGGATGTGGAGATCGTGGGCTGAAGGAATGCGGTAGAGTGGGTGAGTAGTTTTCTATGGGCCTATCTAATGAGCCCTATTTTGGCAAGAGTAGGTGTGAGAACAAGGAAAGCAAGCTCCCAGTTCCTCTGCCAGTTAGCGTTGTTGAAGGAGTTCTTGAGGAGAAAGTGTTATTAACTCCACAACCATAGCATCATGAACCAGTGAGCTATTCATGGAGGTGGACCTCAGAGCCCTATTTGGAAGTTTGGCCAACTAAATGTCATGGCCTGAGGGTATTGGGGTGAACGGAAGGGGAAGGCGGCACATAGAAGGAGAAGATGAAGCAAGCAGTGTCAACCCTGTAGTTGAGTGCTCGTCTACCACCACTTCATCACTGGAGTAGAGTCCTTGTGGCGGTGCTCCCTCATGGACTGAGAGTAGAGGGGACTCACACCCAGGACAGAGGAGGCACCAGTGGCAAGCCTGAGAGGGCAGAGGGCGGAGCTATGCGGCGATAGTTCATGGACATAGAACAGACGAGATGCAGATCGCAGGTTTTGAGACCATGAGGGTGTGCCTCGAGAGACTAGAAACCCAGCTGGAAGCAATTGGGAGGAGATATCAGAGCTATCCATAGCAACACTGGTGGTTGAGAGAGATACCAAGAGGCATGATTTCTCTTCTATCTGCTGAACCTGTGCTAGGCTGTGGCACCTTACTGAGGATGAAATCCACAAGAAAACCCTAGAGTGTGAGCTACCATAGGGGTCTGGAGGTCATAGACAAAGCTGATGGGAGGCTAAGGAGATGAAAAGAAAAACTCCAGAGCAGTGGATTGCTCACTAGAGACGAAGCCCTGCGGCGGCAGACCTCACACGCTAGAGGGTAGACAGACACATGCCTTCATTTCACGCAAGGGAAGAAAGAATGAGGGGCCGGACCAGGTCCAGTTGAATGAAACGCCCTAATCCAAGGCTGAATCGGACATGATATGCACTAAACCAGATGGTTCATCCATGCCGGACCAGGAGTTGAGCGCTCCCTTAGGAGCCACGTGTCAGCTTCCCATTGGACAGAGAAAGGTAAATACCCCAGAAATCATAGATCTTCTATTATTCGTAGAAAATAGCCCGCTTATCAGAAAAATACATATAATATATCAAAATTCTCAGAAACATTCATAGAACAACATAGAACCATAATATCAGGCTTTTGATGCACTAATAATAGTAGTATCATGCAAGATGTATTATGCTTATATCATGTGTTATAAATAACAAATGACGACAAAAAATTATGAGATATGTCAGTAAATCTATGTTCATGCTTATAATCTAGTGGATGTCAGTAATTGTAATGTTAGTGTATAAAATCATGTAATTTTCTCCATATGGCTAATTAGGGCTAATAACCCTAAATAAGATGCAATAAATACATACATGCTCAATAAATGATGGAATTTATGGAACATCCTCATCTCAGTACCTGGAACCCATAGTAAAATTATGAGATCATAGTTGTGCATATAATTCACGTTACATGTTAAATGATCCTAAAATGAGGAGAAAACCCTAATTGGATCGATGTATATAATCTAGGGTTAATACATGCAAACAATGATATAGAAACTAATGTTCATACAATTGATTATAATATGGAATACAATATCAGTAACATGATCCCACATAATAAGTTAACAAGACAAATAATAATGGGAATACCCTAATGAGTAAAGTAAACCCTAAAATGAATCATATTAGGGTTAAGGTAATGGGAGTCTGATGATAGTACTTGATCTTGTCTTAATCAGGGTTTGACCGAGGATATAGTTGACATCAGGAAGATGTTTTAGGATTATATCCTGGTTAAGGTACACCATTACCTCTTACTTGGCTTATTTTACAATATGCTTGTATTATATGTGTAGTAAAATACTTGGCATATAATATTGGATGAAATGATTGTTCTTGTATGATATCTTACATGATTTTCCATACTTATGGATATGAACACATGAAACATAATATATATGTTCCATTATATCTAAGCACTTCAACTCTTTGGTAGTCAAGTATTGGAAATAAAGTACTTCAACTCTTTGGTAGTCAAGTACTTGAAAGTGATCCAACTCTTTGGTACCCTGATCACATTATGAAATGATCCAACTCTTTGGTAGTCGATCATAAGGCCTTAATGCATTCAACCTTTGGCGGTCAATGCATGGATGATATAATGAAAAATGAGCTTAAATATGTGTTTTATTTTGTTAATGAACATCTTTGTGCAAGTATATGCTTTTTCTTATATTTCTTTATAACTGCCAAGTATTAGTTTTATCTTATTGCCAAGATATGATGAGAGGTATATAAAAGACACATAGGCATACTCAGTATAATATTCTTGAATATTGTGATGATGTGAACCACATGTAATCTTTTGTTTAGGTTGTGGACATGTTCTCTTAAAGATCCAGGATAGTTGAGAGTTGTGTGGCGAGCTGATGTACAGATGGACCTGTTGTCTTAAGATACTGTTGTTTAGTGGTAGTACATGTATATGTAGAAGTTTGCTGTTCAATGTGTAATATCAAATGTTGTAACAATTCATGTTGTAATTATATGTTGAATGGTGAACATGTGTTGTATGGTTTCATTATTGTTCATGTGCATGTCCTACTGTTGATTTCCTTATGACTTCCTCTGATTTTCTTCTTCTTAGCCTAGTGTGGGGGTGTTTAAATTGGAATTCTCATTGAGACAAGGTTTCAATTTGGGTATCACACATCAGATTAAGTTTTAGGAAATCTGGGGACGTCACAATAGATATCTGGTCAGGTTATTGTCAATTGAGGACAAAGGCATCAGATGTGCCCCACAATGCCTTTAGAGCAAGATATGCACATTATGAGTTTGTAGTTATATATTTTTGACCAACAAACACACTGTGGCTTTTATGAATATGATGAATAGAATTTGCAAGCCACATCTGGATCAATTTATAGTAGTGTTTATGTATGATACTATTATGCATTTTAGAAATTCAAAACAACTTGAGAGAAACTTCTAAGAATAGCCTTGCAATTGTTGAGACAAAATTAGTTATATGCTAAGTTTAGTTACGTTAGTTCTGGTTGTTTGAAGTTTCCTTTCTTGGACATGTCATATCAAGAGAAGGAGTCATTGTACACCCTAAGAAATTGGAATTTGTCTTTAGTGGGAGCAACCTACAACTCCTACTACGATTAGAATTTTTCTGTGGTTAGATGAGTATTTAAGGAGATTTATAAGAAATTTCACTATTTTAGATACAACTCTTACACATATAACAAGGAAGGATGTGCCTATTTTTTATGGTCTGAAACATGTGAGAAAAGCTTTCAAATATTATAAAAGAAGTTATCCACAACACTGATGCAACCCTATTTTAGGGCTTCATCTTGTGTCTTTTTGTATCTCAATCACATATAAACTTAGTAGAATGCAAGTTAAATCTCCAATGTGTATATTATTATCAAATGCACTTATGGATGTTCTTTGCATACTTTTCAGGTACTTGGACCATGCTTTGGATGGATGAAAGAGAAGGAAGGAGTTCTAGGGTTCCTCCACCCATGGAGGGGGTCCAAAGAAGACCCCAAAGCTCCCTCAACCTACCCCTAATGGCCAACGGTCGACATAAAGTAAAGAAGTCCATTAATCATGAAGTTTCAAAGTGAATTTTCCACTGAAGACCCCAACACGACTGTGGTACCAAGGAATGGCCATGTTGGATAATGAAAGTTACAGAGTCAACATCAAAATTGCAAAGCTACAACAACATTTCCACCACAGTTGTGCTACCCAGCATGACCGTTCTACGAAGCCCCCAAGATAGCCGTACCTCCAGTACATTTGTGCTGCCAAGGATGAGAACGGGCATGCTGGCTATACCGACCTCCATTTCACCTCCCCCACCACAATCGTGCTACCCAACATAGCCATTCTACCTATCCCTTACCACGTTCACCAAAATTCCTTTGACATTTTCCATTTCCTAGAATGACCATTCTCCACCACCACCGCCGTTCCAAACCTCACCCACCACGACTGTGTTGCCACCTAAACCCTAGTTTTTTCTGCACTATTTTTCCAACTATACCCCTACTTACCCTAGTTCTTACACCACCACCTATATATATATATATATATATATATATATATATATATATGGGTGGTGGCCACAACACTACGCTAGTTTCCATTACACCCCCTACCTACTCTAGAACTTTCATTGCCACCTTCCTTGCATTCAAGCCATCCACCCACCATGTCCACCTCATTTTCACCATAGAAACCTTGTTTTCTAGATTTTCTACCATAATACCCTTCATTTCCATGCCCTTAACCCACCTTGGAGGAGGGAGGTTGTTCTACAACAACTAGGAGGTGAAGAATAAGAAGTTACTCTGAGGTCCATGGATTTTGATCTCTTTCTTATCATTTCTTTTCTCTTTTGTATGAGCATGTCTAGCTAAGCCTCTAGTGGTGGGTTGTTTGGGGTTAAAATGTGACTTTGATACCATCTTGGGGGAAAATAACTTGTATTGAACATAATTTCATTATATGATGATTGCCTCTTGCTTCTATCTCATTTCCCATTATCTTGCATGTGGTTTGTGTTTTTAAACATAGATTACTTGTTTTGTGATGCTTGATGACACTTAGATTCTAGGAGAAAATAGAATGTATGTGGCAATATTAGGAATGGCTCCTAAGGTCCAATTAGTGGATCCATAGCTATCCCCCTTTGTTCCCACATACATCTCCCATCTTTTAAAAGTAAGTGCGAGATCTAAGTTGCTAGTGTAAGTGTGATTAGTACAATTTCCTAGAGTTTCCTAAAGGTTAGATGACAAGTAACATGAGGTGAAACACCCTCATCTCTACTCCCATTCCTACCCTTGGCTCTCAATTGCCCTAATACCACTTACCCTAGAAACCTAAACTTGCCAAGTCCTATTAGAATTACACCTAGCCCCAGTTCTCCAACTAGTAGCATAGGGTACATTCCAATAGCACTTGCCTTGTTGTTTGGTTTGGTAATCTAGATTGAAATTTGAGAACTGCATGCTATGTTAACCTTCCCCCAACTAATATCAAGTTTCATTCCCAAATGGCCTACCTATCCATCTTATTGCTTAAAATCCACCTTTGCCTTCTTAGCTTGTCAATTATAGCTTAGTCATTTGTCTTTGCTAATTCTTATCTAATTGATTAGTTTTTGATAGTTAGTTCTTGCTCAAGTAGTTAGGGATCCTTTGAGCTTGTTTGTGTTAATTTAGCTAGTGAGTGATAACTTAGGCTCTTGCTTGTCTCATTGCTTAGTTTGCATCTTGGTTGATAGTTTTACTTACTAGTGTAGTGTAACTCCTTGCTCTAGCTTAGTTTCTTGTCTTGCCTAGTTTGCCAATCTTAACTTGCCTAGGGTAATCTAGGGTTTTTGTTAACCCAATTTATTTCTTATTGTTTCTTTTGTTGCAATCATAGTGTAATCAAACAAAACCAACTTTAAACCCTCAAACCCTAGACTCCGCTTTAGGAACATAGCCAACATTAACCTAGCTCTAGTGCCCCCTATCCATGAGGATCGACCCTAATTTTACCACTTGCCTATACTAAAGCATGACCCCATGCGCTTGCGGGTACGTGTGATTAGTAGCGCCTGTGCATTGGACTAGGTCCATATATATAAATTTTAAGATATCTGTGTGTTTTCCCTTAGGGTTGCATCTAGCTACCTTTAGATGGCTAGTGTGTGACCTTGAGAAGATCACACCAAGCTTTTTGGCACCGTTGTCAGGGATAGAGGCGCTTGACCTAGCTAGTTAGTGTAGCTTAGATTTTCCTACTACTTTCACAGTTGTTGTTCTTTATTCTTTGTTTAATTTTGCTTACTATCATTCTAACTTGGCTCTTGTTGCTTGCTTGTGTATTGTGTAGGTGACAGCTGCAAATGAGCAATATGTGTTTGACTTGTAGAAGGAGACGCCAAAGCCACCACAAACAACACCAATCAGTCGAAATAGATGACTTACTATGGGATGGAGAACAAGAACCCCTACCACCATATTGCACCTACCTTGAAACTTGTTCCACTTTCTGCACACCCGCCGCCACTGATGACTCAATCTGAAGAGCCCTCTTCCCCTTCTATCTGAAAGAAAAAGTCAAGGAGTGGTACATCTCCAAGCCTGAGTTGGTGACATGGAACGTGGTGAAGAATGAGTTTCTTAAGAAGTTCTACCCGATTCCCAATTTGACCCATATGCGAAGATGTATTACCTCCTTCTCGCAAAAAGAGAATGAAACCTTCTATAAGGCATGGGAAAGGTTCCAAATACTCCTACGTGACTACCCTCATCATGAGGTACATTTGTGATAGTTGGTTCTAGCATTCTACACCAAGCTAGTTGAGTTGAGCCAAAAACATGTCGATTCTTCATGTAGAGGCACCTTCATGGCAAAGCCACCGGAGTCTTGGCCCTTGTTTGAGCACCTCACTGAGAATTCCCACCACCAAGCTTCAACTAAGAGGGAACATTGTGACCGTGACTACATCCATCCACCCCCTCCTATAGTTCCAGCTCGGATTGATGCCAACCATAAATGCTTAAGATGACGGTGGATATGATGAACTTAATGAAGAACCAAATTGGTGGTTCTTCTAGCCAATTCACTATGGTGGTTGATGCCGAGGAAGAAGAAGTGCACGCTTTGCATGCCTTTGACAACTAAAACAACCAAGGCCCGATGTCCAACTCCTATACTCCCGAGTGGAGGAATCATCTGAAATTCTCATGGAAGCAACAAAATGAGAAGGGGCAAGGGAAGCCAAGGCAACACCAAGGGCCCAAGTACAACTCCAAGTTTGAGGAAGAAGTCCTAGGAAGGCTAAGGAGCCGTGATGAAGTGAAGAAAGAGGTGTCCTCTCAAGGAAAAAACATTAGCCGCCTTGAAGAAAGGCTTGATCAAATTTCCCTTTCACTTGCATGATGTGAAGAAGGGAGGCTCCCGTCTCAACCCATGGCCAACCCAAATAATTATGGCGATTATGTGAGCACTACATAAGGTGCTTATGTCCCACCACAAGGCCAAATACCCCCACTTCACCAGTACCAAGGACCACCACATCCATATTCTCCCCCACCTAAGCAACCCCCTTACAACTACCAATACCCTCCACCTCACCCATACCAACAACCCCCTCCACAATATCACCCCCATCCCACAACAACCACAACAACAACCCCAGTCATAATTTTCCTCCAAAATCCAAATCCACCACACTCAAGGTCACCACCACCTCAACAGGTACAACCACCTCCACAAGCTTCCTCTTCCACTACCCATGAGCATGTGAAGCTAGTGAAAATTTTGAGGAGTGGTAGGACCTTGGAGCAGCCACATGGTACTTCTATTGATAGTACATCTAGTGTTGATAGGGTTGATACTGTGACCAGGGATGTTGCACTGAGATTCAGGCTGATGATACTATGACAGGCCTCAGGGTGATACCGTGATACCATGAGATGATATTGTGATTCCAGTGATACCACTTGATGATACTATTGTCTTGAGTAAGTTGAGAGCACAACTCCCTCCATTCCCCGATGCACTTGAAGAGCCATCCATTGAAAGAAGGAAGAAGAAACACACTGAGGACATCATGAAGACCTTTAAGCAAGTCAAGATCAACATTCCTTTTCTTAATGCAATCAATAAAATTCCATCTTACACTAAGTTTTTGAAAGACTTGTGCACGTTCAAGAGGAAGACCACCTAAAGGACGCCACAGAAAGTCAAGCTCACTACGCAAGTGAGCTCAATTATGCAACACACGGCACCAAGGAAGAGGAAAGATCCTAGTGCTCCCATCATCTCATGCTACATTGGAGCACATCACATAGACCAAGCTCTTATTGATTTGGATTCTAGTGTAAATATGATGCCTTGTGGTGTGTTTGCTGAACTATAAATGGGACAAGTGGGTCCCACTCACTGTACTTTTGCAGTTGGCTAATAGATCTGTGAAAATGCCTAGAGGGTGTGTTATGATGTGTCGGTCAGACTTGATGATGAGACCTCCGCATTCTTTCCTACTAATTTTATTGTTTTGGACATGGAAAAAGACTCGAGGAAAGTGCCCATCTTCTTGGGGACACCCTTCTTGGCTAAAATAGATGCAGTGATCCATGTGAGGACCAAAACCATGTATGTGACTTTCATACACATTAAGATCTGGTTGAACATTTTCAAGTCTTCTGCTAAGGCTGAGGTGATAGGTACTACATAAGAGGATTATTATCTGATTGAGTGTCTTGATGATATTATAGAAGAGTGTCTACCTGCATGGATTCAAACTACCACACAAGGTAGAGGTCTAGAGCCCATTTTGTAATTTCTTAATGATGATGATGAGGATGAGGAAGAAGAGTTGGCCTTAGTGGTTGCAAGTGAGGACCTCCCATCCAGTTCTAAACCATTAAAGAATTCCCTTAAAGAGCCTCCCATTATTGAGCTCAAGTCTCTTCGTGAAGGATTGAAATATGCTTTCTTAAGCTCCAATGACACTCTCCCGGTGATCATTTCTTCTATTCTTTCTCCGGAGCAAGAAGATGCATTGATGGTAGTTTTGAAGAAGAACATTCAGGCCATCAGATGATCCACTGTTGATTTGAGGGGTATTGATCCCTCAATTTGTGTCCATAGAATCTATCTTGAGGATGAGGCTAGACCAACCCGTCAAATGCAAAGATGGTTGAATCCAAAATTGAAATAAGTTGTAGCAAAAGAGGTCATGAAGCTACTTGACGTTGGAATCATATATCCCATTTCTAATAGCCCATGGGTGAGTCCCATCCAAGTTGCACCCAAGAAGGGTGGAATCAGAGTCGCCGAGAATAAAGATGGGGAATTGATTCCCGTAAGAGAGAAATCCAAGTGGAGGATGTGTGTCAATTACAAAAAATTGAATGAAAAGACCAAGAAATATCATTACCCTCTCCAATTCCTTGATCAGATCTCGGAGAGATTAGTTAGAAAGAGTTTCCATTGTTTTCTTGATGGGTACTCTAGTTACTTCTAAATAGTTGTTCATCCTTCCGATCAAGAGAAGACGACGTTCACTTGCCAAGTGGTACTTTTGCTTACAGAATAATGCCATTTGGGTTGTGCAATACCCCTTTGACATTTCAGATGTGTAACATCCATCTTTGCTTATATGCTTGATTCGTCGCTTGAAGTGTTCATGGATAATTTTTTTGTGTTTGGTAAGACATTTGATAAGTGTTTGCTCCACCTAGTAGTCATGCTCAAAAGGTGTGTCAAGGTCTGTTTGGTACTATCTTGGGAGAAAAGTCACTTCATGGTGCCTGAAGGCATTATTTTGGGTCACTGAGTTTCTAAAGCCGGAATTGACGTTGATAAGGCCAAAGTGGGTCTGATTTCCACTCTCACTATTTCTTCCACCATAAGATATGTCCAATCTTTCTTGGGGCATGTGGGTTTCTATCATTGCTTCATTAAAGACTTTAGCAAAATCTCAAGGCCACTTCATCATTTTCTTGAAAAAGATGTGGAATTCAATTTCGATGACAACTGTGTTGAATCTTTCAACCACTTGAAGAACAAGCACGTTTGTGCTCCTATCATGCAGCCCCCAAATTTCTCATTGCCATTTGAGATCATGACCGATGCATCAGATATGGCAGTGGGGGCTGTGCTGGGCCAAAGGATTGGCCGGATTCCACATGCCATTTACTATGCAAGTAAGACTCTTGATTAAGTTCAAAGGAACTACACTACCACAGAAAAAGAGTTACTTGCCATAATTTTTTATCTTGACAAGTTTCACTCTTATATCTTGCAAAACAAGGTGGTGGTTTATAAGGATCACACAATTTTGAAGTACCTTATGACGAAGAAAGATTCTAAGCCAAGATTGATCCGATAGATTCTATTGCTCTAAGAGTTTGATCTAGAGATTTTTGATAAAAAGGGAGTAGAAAATTCTATAGAGGATCATCTCTCCCACATTGAAGCATCGTATGATGATAGGAACCGCATCAAAGAAACATTGTCACATGAACAAATCTTCTTACTTTCATCCACCCAAATACCTTTGTACAAGCACATAGCTAACTTCTTAGATAGTAGAAGGATACCAGGTACTTGGATAAGGCAAGAGAGCAGGAGACTTTTTTCTATATTGAAGCACTATGCTTGGGATGACTTGCATCTTTTCAAATATTATCCCGACCAAATAATTAGAAGATGTGTTCCAGAAAGTAAGCAGTAAGATATCCAAGCCATGTACCACTCCAGTGCATGTGGAGGACATTTCGGTGGGAAACATACTATCACCAAGATTCTTCAAAGTGGATTTTATTGGACAACCTTGTTCAAAGATGCTAATGAGTTTTGCAAGTGTTGTTTGAAGTTCCAAAAGGTGGGCACTATCTCCAAGAGGGACATGGCGCCTCTATCACCCATTCTTGTGGTTGAGATATTTAATGTTTGTGGAATTGATTTTATGGGCCCATTTCTTCCCTCCTTGGGGTATGTGTACATTTTGGTGACCATTGATTATGTATCAAAATGTATTGAAGCTATTTCTAATAGAACCAATGATCATAAAGTGGTGTGTGATTTTGTGAAGTCAAATAACTTCAGTCGGTTCGGGGTGCCAAGAGCCATGATTAGTGATGGTGGAAGCCATTCATCCATCACACATTTGAAGGGTTGCTAAAAATACATGAAGTAAATCATCGTGTGGATACTCCATACCACCCTCAAATGAGTGTTCAAGTCGAATTAGCCAATCTGGAGATAAATCTCATTCTGGAGAAGACGGTGAGGCCGGACCGCAAGGATTGGTCTTTGCGTCTCAATGAGGCTTTGTGGGTATATAGGATTTCACATAAAGCCCCGATTGGCACCACACCATTTAAGCTTGTTTATGGAAAAAGCTGCCATTTACCCATAGAAATGCAACACAAGGCTTTGTGGGCTTTGAAAGCCATGGATATGGATGGAGACAATGCCAGATCGAAAAGAAAATTGCAGTTGCATGAACTTGAGGAGACGAGACATGAGGCCTATGAATTGTCCAAAAGCTACAAGGAAGAAACAAAGTTTCTTCATGACAAGTTGATCAAGAGGAAGGATTTTGAGCCCCGGAAATGTCTATGGTTGTACAACTCTAGGATAAAGTTCTTTCCTAAAAAACTTTGGTCTAAATGGGAAGGACCTTATCTAATCAAGAATGTATATCCATTTGGAGCTGTTGTGATATGTGAGAAGGATGGAACCAGAGAGTTTAGTGTGAATGGACTAACATTGAAAGCAATGGTTGAAGTAAGTCTCGATAGAGCCAATCAAAGTTTTGATATTGTGATATTAGTTGAGGAACACCAACTTGATGAAGAGATGTGCTTAAATGCACATGAGAGGGATATTTACAACAAAGATGCTTTGAAAATTCCGTGAGGATGATTGAGTTCAAAAACCAATAAGCCCTGTTGAAGCATAAAATGTAGCGCTAGTGGGAGGCAACCCATCTAGGTTTGGGAACTTTTTCACCTAACCGTTACTTTTTGATACTTTTACTTTATTTTTACACAATTTCAAGAACACACACACACACTTGTGCTTGATAGTTTTTGTTTTACTTTTGATGATATGATTGGTGAGATAGGTGAAAGTTGAGAAATGAGGCACATTTCAGTGAAAAATGATTGATACAACATCAAGTGGATCGATTAAAATTATTGGATTATAAATGATGAAATGATTTGATGATTTCAGAAGATTTTTGAACTTGGAGGACCCAACACGGACGTGCTGGCAAATTGGGTTTCAATAGGGAAAATGTGAGTTTTGGGCGGGGGCAGCACAACCAAGATGGCCAACATGGCTGTGCTAGCATTCTGCCAGAACAGCCATGCTGGCTAGAATGGCCGTGTTGGCCTGGGCCCAATACTTAAGTTTCTCGATTTCACCCGAGCTAGCACGACCCGAACTTCATTTCTTCGACCCAGAATGGCCGTTCCACGCAAGGGGGCGACTAGGGTGACCTCCAATCATCCCCAAATCACCTCCTCTTGCTCCCAAACTCCAAACTTGAGTTCCCTTTGTCCCATAATCACCTTCCCCTACCCCAAGCTCCAATTTCCACCCTCCATTACCATCTATTTCTCCATCTCCAATAAGTTTTCACCCCTACAGCCCGGAAGTGAGATCCTTGCTTTTCTTGTTCAATTTTCCACCAAAATCCTTACAAAGATGAAGAGAACGGGCAAAGCAATCAAGAAAGGGGTAGAGAACACCATGAATATCCTCACTGAAGGCAAAAGCCACACCAAACGAGCCTCTAATGTCACATCACCATCCCACAACACTTCGTCACCATCTAACTCCATTTCACAATCACTCTGACGGTCAGCATCGACAAGCACCTCCCGACACTGATCCTCCTCAAGTGGCCACATGTCAGATCCAAGATACAACAACCCTTATGAGGAGGAGGAGGAGGAGGAAGAAGAAGAAGAAGAAGAGATGGAGAACAATGTTGACTTGGTGGATATTGATGCTCCGGTCCGAGAGAGGAGGGCCAAGTTAGGCTGCTGTTGTGTCGTCTTCATGACTACCTCCATGCTTGACTCCGGAAAGACACTCCACTTCATCAACACAACCACACACTACTCAACATCCCACTAGGGGTCAATTGTTGATGGAGGATGAAGATGAAGATGCACCCATTCATATGGTGACATTGAACTTGGACACAAGGAGGGTGATTCCCATAAGGTATGCTTTCCCCAACACCAAGTAAGCCCTAGGGATGCATCTTATCTCCAAGGATTTCTTAGAATCATGTGGATCGTATCACTTGCTAACCACTGTGGAAGAAACATACTTAGAGACAACTCATGATTTCTTCAGATCTTTGGAGAAGGTACAATATCAAGGGGAGGATGCAATCCGCTTCAGGCTCAATGACTCCACACATGTACTAAGGGCCTCCGACCTCAACAAGATTTTTGCACCAACACCAGAGATAGCTCAAAAGTTTGATGGGGCCAGGTTTGACAAAAATGGGAAATGCAACTATTCTAAGACATGGGAAACATTCACTGGAAAAAGATCCTTTACAGCGGGAAAGTAAAAAACAAGCAAGATTTTCAACCCCGCTTTGAGATATATTCAGAAATTTCTCACCAACACTGTCTTTGACCGGTACGACAACCAAGACTACTATTCTCAAAAAGATTTGTTTGTGATGTCAGTAATGGTGAGTATTGGCTATGAGAATATGGGGATGATGATGATAGATCACTTAAAAATAATTCCCTCCATGACCAAGCTTTAGTTCATAATGGGAGGGATTGTGACCACCATAGCAAAAGCACTTGATTGTGATCTCTAGAACTTCACAAAGGCAGAAGGGGCCAAGCTAATTGATTTAACTATCGTGCAAGCTCCCAGATGATTTCCATAAGAGATAAAAAGATCATTTACAACATGAACCCTAGGTACCCTGGCACCACTCTAGATATACCTTACCATTCTACTATTCTTCTTGAGGATATCATACCATTAGAAAATCTACCAACATAGATTTCCAAGTGGGAAAGCTAGTTCCCTAGAAAGGACTATAGAGACGTGATAGTGGACTTACCAGGGGGTGAAGGAGAGAAAAATGTGCCAGAGTAGCAACACATCATTGAGCAGCCACGTCGCCCAAGACAGAGACATGAGGATTTTGATGCACAACCACCTCCAACAAATGCATACGGCATGTCAACCATTCATGCATAGTTGGAGGTGATTTAGCAGGCACAACAGGCCATGTGGTTAGATCAGCAATAGATGCATCATTAAATCAACCACATGTACTAGTATCAACATGTGCAGGAGCAAAGAAACCCCCAATGGGGGATGATTTTTGGGGAGCACTATCTGGATACCAGGAGACATACCCGCTTCCACAGGAAGACTATTGGGGCCATTATTACCAGCAACCAACTCCATAGGAAGGCTCACCATAGGATCCCATACCACCAGAGCAGTGACATCTACCCTACCACTCCTAAGCTTTAGTTTCATGCTGAGGACAACATGATTCAAAAGTATGGGGTGGTAGGGCAGTATGCCCCCTTTCTTAGCTTATGTTGTTGACGTCTGTCTCACCTAATTTTTATTTGTTTAATATTACTCTTTCTACTGTAGATTTCCTTTTGCTAGCATCCATACATACATGTAGTTCAATTTCATGTGTTTTTGCATAATTTTTCAATTTTTTGCTCTTTTTGCTCTTCCATGCCATGCATTGCATTTCCATGTAGATTTTGGTAATTTGTGTGTGTTTTTAACTAGGATTTGCTGCTCTATGTTTTAATTTTCCCTAAATGTAGGTTTAGATGTGATTGAATGCAAATTGGCACCATTTTGGCCAATTTTTTTCCCAAAATTGAATGTTCTTACCTAAAAGTATGTTTTAACTTAATCTCCACTTTTTTGAAATGAAAATGTTAGTTTTTGACAAATGCATGCCACATTCTTGGAGTTTATTGCTATATTGTCTTGATTGTTGACTTTTTACATGTGCATCATCTCTCTCAAGTTAGTGAATGTTTTGGTTGAAATGTGAATTGAGCAAGCTATGAACGCTTAGAGCCTATGGAATCACATGATATAAATGTGAATCTCATGTTGCTCAATCATGTGGTGTGATATCATATGATGAAGGGTTGGATTAGTTTTCATGCAGGAGATTTTATGTTGAGGACTGCATTAATGACCCCCTTTGACCCGACTCTTCTTTCACCATCTTCATACCTCTCCACCTAATGAAAGGATGCCTTACTGCACATATTTACCCTTGGCCACCTCCAAAAGCTTAGGGTCCCCATATCTACATATCCCCACTTCACTCTCTCCACTATGTGCCCTATCTACACCAAGGGCAAAAGAAAAAAACAAAAAGAAAATAAAAGATGCTCCTGTTTAAGAGCATCTAAATAAAGAAAAGATGAGTGTGTAAAAGCACTCCAAACTCTTACTGCAATCCTTTCTTTCATTTTCATACCCATTGAGCTGGAAAACATCAAACCTAGCTCACTTTACCCTTTATACAACCATGTGGGTCATTTGGTGTGGTTTGAAGCATAAGATTGAATGCATGAAAGTGAAACATCACTCCTAGTCATCGTTGATTAACGCCAACATGAAACAATTTACCCGAAATGACACAATGGACATATGGAAAGCTCGTGTATTCTATTCTCTATATTTGAAGTTTGTATGCTTAGTGCTCTTTTCATGATTGGTTTGTGAAATTGAAGAGGAGAGAGGGGAAACACATGCACTTAGTCACTTCTAAGACCATGTAATCAATAATCATTTTTTTGCAATGCATTTATCACTCTTGTTTATTGAAAGAAAACTGAAGAGAGAGATTAAGTTGGAGCATACTTGAGGACCAATATGTTTTAAGTTTGGGGTGGTGATTTATTGAAAGAAAACTGAAGAGAGAGATTAAGTTGGAGCATACTTGAGGACAAGTATGTTTTAAGTTTGGGGTGGTGAAGCAACCCTATTTTAGGGCTTCATCTTGTGTCTTTTTGTGTCTCAATCACATCTAAACATAGTAGAATTCAATTTAAATCCCCCAATATGCATATTATTGTAAAATGCACTTATGGATGTTCTTTGCATACTTTTCATGTACTTGGACCATGCTTTGATGGATGAGAGAGAATGAAAGAGTTTTAGGGTTCCTTCACCCATGGAGGGGTCCAAAGAAGACCCAAAAGCTCCCTCAACCTACCCCTAATGGCCAAGGGTCGACATCAAGCAAAGAATTCCATTGATCATGAAGTTTCAAAGTGAATTTGGCACTGAAGAACCCAACACGACTGTGGTGCCAAGGAACGACTGTGCTAGATAATGCCAAAGTCACATAGCTAACATCAAAATTGCAAAGCTAGAACAGCATTGCCACCATGTCCGTGCTACCTAGCATGGCCGTTCTACGAAGACCCCAAAACGGCCATGCCGCCCAACACGGTCATGCTGCCAAGGATGAGAATGGGCATGCTAGCTAGAACGACCTCCATTTCACCTCCCCCATCACCCAACACAGCCGTTCTACCTAGCCCTCATCATGACCGTGCTTCTCAGTACGACCATGCTGCTTAGCACGACCGTGCTATCAGCCTTCATTTCACTGAAATTCCTCTGACATTTTCCATTTCCTAGAACGATCGTTCTCCACCACCATGGTCTTTCCAACCCTCATCCACCACGGACGTGCTGCCACCTAAAATCTAGATTTTTCTGCACTATTTTTCCAACTATACCCCTACTTACCCTAGTGCTTCCACCACCACCACCTATATACATGGCTGGTGGACACAACACTAGGTTTGCTTCCATTACACCCCTACATACTCCCTAGCATTCATTGCCACCTTACTTGCCTCCAAGCCATCCGCCCACCATGTCCACCTCATTTTCCACCATATAAACCTAGTTTTCTAGGTTTTCTACGATAATCCCCTTGATTTCCATTCCCTTCACCCACCTTGGAAGAGGGAGGCCATTCTACAACAGCTAGGAGTTGAAGAATAAGAAGCTAATCTGAGCTCCATGGATTCCTATCCCTTTCTTCTCATTTCTTTTCTCTTTTGTATGAGCATGTCTAGCTAAGCCCCTAGTGGTGGGCTGCTTGGGGTTAAAATGTGACTTTGATACCATGTTGAGGGAAAGTAACTTGTATTGAACATAATTTCATTCTATGATGATTTCCTCTTACTTCTATCTCATTTCCCATTATCTTGCATGTGGTTTGTGTTTTTAAACATAGAACTTGTTTTGTGATGCTTGATGCCACTTAGCTTCTAGGAGAAAATGGAATGTATGTAGCAATCATAAGAATGGCTCCTAGGTACAATTAGTGGATCCCTAGATAGCCCTCTTTGTTCCTACATACATATCCCTTCTTCTACAAGTAAGTGTGAGATCGAAGTAGCTAGTGCAAGTGTGATTAGTGCAATTTCCTAGAGTTGCCTAAAGGTTAGATGGCAAGTAACATGAGGTAAAACACCCTCATCTCTACTCCCATTCCTACCCTTGGCTCTCAATTGCCCTATTACCACTTACCCTAGAAACATAGACTTGCCAAGTCCTATTAGAATTATACCTAGCCCCAGTTCTCCAACTAGTAGCATAGGGTACATTCCAATAACACTTGCCTTGTTGTTTGGTTTGGTAATCTAGATTGAAATTTGAGAATTGCATGCTATGTTAACCTTCTCCCAACTAATATCAAGTTTCATTCCCAAATGGCGAACCTATACATCTTATTTCTTAAAATCCACCTTTTCCTTCTTAGCTTTTTAATGCTAGCTTAGTCAATTTTCATTGTTAATTCTTAGATAATTGCTTAGTTCTTGATAGTTAGTTCTTTCTCAAGTAGTTAGGGATCCTTTGAGCTTGTTTATGTTAATTTATCTAGATAGTGATAACTTAGGATCTTGCTTGTCTCATTTCTTAGCTTGCATCTTAGTTGATAGGTTGACTTGCTAGTGTAGTGCAACTCCTTACTCTAGCTTAGTTGATTGTCTTGCCTAGTTTTCCAATCTTAACTTGCCTAGGGTAATCTAGGTTTTTGTTAACCAGTTTCATTCTTGTTGTTTCTTGTTTGCAATCATAGTGTAAACAAACAAAACCAAATTTAAACCCTCAAGCCCTAGACTCCTCTTTAGGAACATAGCTAACATTAACCTAGATCTAGTGCCCCCTCTATCCCTGAGGGTCGACCATAATCTTGCCACTTACCTATACTACAACATGACTGTGTGCCCTTACAGGTACGTGTGATTAGTTGTGCTTGTGCGTTGGACTAGGTCCATATATATAAATTTTGAGAGATCTGTGCATTTTCCCTTAGGGTTGCATCTAGTCACTTTACCTGGCTAGTGTGTGGTTTACTTTTACCAGAGGCAGATGAGGAATATGTAACTTTCTGTGATGCATCCGGGAGAAATTTAGGATGGTTCTCACACATGAAGGAAAGGTGTGGACATGCTTATAGATAAATGAAAAAGAATGAAGATAATAATCAACACATAATCTTCATTTGGAGATAATAGTACATGCCTTAAAGTCATGGGGTCATTATTTCTATAGTAAGATATGCTAGGTCTTTATTGACCATAAAAGTCTAAAGTACATTTTCACATAAAAAGATATCAATCTGAGACAACATAGATGGTTAGTGATTATAAAGGATTATGATGTTACCACTGATTACCACCCTCAAAAGGTCAATGTTGTGGCAAATGCAATGAGTAGGAAGTCTACATCACTTGCACATATATTTTCTATGGTATGTTTAAGAAGAGACTTATTAGTAAAAGTGAGAGAGATAAATTTAGATTTGAGTGTGCATTAATAAGGTGGGTTGATTGCAAAGATGCATGTTATATGTACATTCTATGAGAAAATATAAGATATTTATTAGAGTGACAATAAATTGAAGCATATCCTGCATGATACGATAGGAGGTTAGATGATCGAGTTTAGATTTTCAGATGGTGGGTTGTTATATCAACATGATAGGTTGTATGTTCCAAATGACATTGAGTTAAAGAAGAAGATTGAGGAAGTTCATTCCTTTATGCATGTAAATCGTCCAAGCAGTTCTAAGATGTACAACAATGTCAAAGAATTTTATTGGTGTCTAGCTATGGAGAGATATGTGGTTGCATATGTAGCCAAGTCTGACATGTGCTAATAAGTCAAGGCTAAACACCATAATCCAACAAGTACCTTGTAACCACTCCCTATTCCTATGTAGAAGTGGGAACATATTACAATAGATTTTATGGTGGGGTTACCTAGAATTTCACATGGTTTTGGCTCTATATGGTTGATCCTGAACAAACTAACTAACTATTCTCATTTTCTTCCAGTAAAGACAACTTGGGATGTACCCAAACTAGCTAAAGTTTACATAGATGAAATTGTTTGATGCATGAAATACCTATCACCACTATATCTAAAAGAGACCCCAAGTTCACATCTAAATTTTGGAATCAACTACATCGTTACCCAGATACAAGTTTGAAGTTTAGCACTATATTTAATCCTCATACTGACTGATATTTAGGGCAGGAAATCCAGACCCTAGAGGACATGTTGAGAGCATGTGTATTGTAGTTTAGTGGCAGTTTGGATAATCACCTTAGTCATATGGAGTTTGCCTATAACACTAGTAATCATTCTAGTTTAGGCATGGACCCTTACAAATCTTTTTATGGGAGAAAGTGTGGATATCCTATTTGTTGGTATGATGTTTGTGAAAGGCAAAATCTAGGTTTAGATTTGGAGGAAGAGACAACTAAAAAGATATTTATGATCAGAAAACAATTGAAAGTTGCACGAGACAGACACAAAACCTATGTAGAAAAATGTCATAGACCACTTCAATTTGAGGTTTGGGATGAGGTTTACTTGAAAGTGCCACAATGGGTGGGTGTACTAAGGTTTATAAAGCAAGACACAATAATTCCTATATACATAGGACCTTATCCAATAATCCAGAGGATTGGACCATTTGCATACAAACTTGAGTTGCCTCCTGAGCTAGTCAACTTACATGTTGTGTTTAATATATCCATGTTAAAGAAGTGCCATCTAGGTATACAGAATATCATAGATCCATATCCAGTAAAACTAAGAGAAGATACCTCTTATGACAAAGGTCGTATACAAATTCTAGACTGCCAATATGGAGGCTTAAAAGGAGAGATATACCCTTAGTGAAGGTCCTTTTGAGGAATCACAAAGTGTATGAAGCTACATGGGATTTATATTTAGATATGTGTAATAGTTATCCTTTCCTTTTCTAGAAATTTTGAGATAAATTTTTTTATTATAGGGGGAGATTGTTACAACCCATACATGGCTTTACTGCTAATTTGGGAGTTTAAGATAATGTTGGTGTTAAAAACACCTTTATTAAATATTTTTCATTAGTAATTGATTGATTTATGTTTTCATTATCTTAAAGTTGTTCTCTTATACTTGAATAAAACATGTATTGCAAATACATCAATGTTTGGACTTTAGTCAATAAGGTAATAATAGACACATGTGAGTAGAAAGAGATTTAAGAATATTTAAGAAATTAATTAATTATGAATTTTTATTTGATTGATTTGTAAAAAATTCTATAACATGATATAAAATTCAATTATGAATCCAATGCAAAAAGAATGAACCAATTTGGATTTAAAATGAGAGAGTTATGTCACTTTTAATTTTCACATAGAAATACCTTCGGTCAACAACCCATAGTTTAGCAAACTCAGAAACCAAAGGTTCAATAGTCGATTGTTCGAAAGACTTACAGACTGAAGGCTCATAGACTCACAAATCAAAAGCTCAACAAATAATGGTTCAGTAGACTCACAAACTAATGACTCTCTAGACTCACAATAGGGTTTGTCTTGAGTATGTACGTTTTTCCCTTGTCCTATTTATAGCATAGGATGGCTTCTCTTCTATCATAAGAAAAATATATACAAGGGAATTCCCCATCATATCATATTTTCACATGGTATTAGAGCAGGCCTTCCTATGATGTCCCTAACCCTAAAAGAGAGAGATAGATCAAAGGAGAGAATCCTTTCCTTATGAGAGACCACCGCCACATGTGTTGCTTGGATGACAATAGGGATCTCCTACCCTTGCTTCTTCTAGGATCCGTTGTTACACCCACATCCCACAGTTACCACTAATCATGATATTAGGGCATACATTTGAGTATTATAGTTAATACAAAGTTCACTCCCAACTTTTTCCCCCTTATTTCAAACTCTTTGTTTTCTTACATTCAATCACATAATCAAACTTACATGAGAATTAAACTTTGATTACTCTAATATGATCTCAACATTAATGATACACATCCATACATTCATTCTATTTCTCACACTTCCATGTAAATACACATGATAATCAGATACATACTCTATTATTAAGGAATCAAAGATACAAAAAACATCATTTACAACTCTCTCACATATATATAAGGACCTAGAGTGATAAGGACCGACTGAACATAACTAATCTCATACTTAACTCATGTGATATATTTACTCTGATGCATTGACCTTCTTCAAGTCCACATGATTTTCTTAAAAATTGTGAGTAGAGGGGTGATCCTACTCGCTCAGTGAATGAGTACTTCAAAGAAATAATCTAAAACACTTATAATTACATATATACTTTTGAACAACTGATATCAATTATAACAACAATAATCTTTAAAGAGACTAATCATTCACATACATAAATATGGCAAGATACTCTAGATATCTACAAGAGTGAATCAATATATGAACAATCTTGATTGATCACAAAGAGCACTAATAATTCAAAAACATACAAAGAATAATTGAATAAATGCACACACTTGTTTAACCTCTCATTCATCTTATTATGCCCTGAACCCACATGAGGTGTACCACAACATGTGAAAAATCGCAGCAAGCTACGATCTCACTGTACAAGTCTTAGAAGCATGCCCGGGTTCCTAAGCCTATCTCTTGAGTAAGATCCCGTATGTAGTGGGCCTCGACACGTCTGCCTCTCGGCGGATAATGGGAGCGGCCAGATATTTCAGACTCCACCTCTCAACTTGGGTACTCAGGCGGTGAGTCAAAGCACTCAGGATTATTGTGCATCAGTGGACCTACTAACCATTAATCACTCAACATGTAACATAGGTACCATCGACATCCCCTATTGGTGTTGGGTACCACACAACTGTAAGGAGTCTGCCCTACTGGTCAAGACCCCCACACCCTATTGGTGTGCTCCAATTTACCTCGATCTGGACTACCTCTAGTCAGGAAATCATTTCCTCCCCACAGTGCAGGCCTCATCTTGTGAGGATTCTATAGTGTTCAGGGCATCTAAATATCTAATTTACTCTTAAAATTCACAATTCAATCATCACATCAACATATATTAGTTCAACTTTGTAAACTATTCATTTCATAAACCATCTGATAACATTTACCACAACTGAACTGTTAAGCATAACCACATCTCATACTGAGAAACATTAATATCACAATACTTGATTCACCGAACACCCTATCATTAGGGTTTCATTTACCTCATTCACTTATCATATAACTCACATAAAGATTTAATACGTCATAACATCATTCGATAAAGATTGCTCTCAATAGTTTACATATGATCAAATATATATATGAAACCCTGTAATGAACTGAACTAGGGCTTCCATGCCATTTAGTAAAACATCATACATCAAGAATAACATTGAATAAAGATGTCTATTTGTAAACCTCCAACTTTCCATTCATTTAGGGTTTCACCCTCCTAATTGATATATCAAGCAAATAGTGATATCATAGAATGAAATCCAAGATCTTATCTGACATATATGTAACATGCACACAAATAAAACAATCATTCGTAACCAAGGAGATTCAACTAGGAAAACTTATTTATTCAATTATACAACAATTTCAGTCATAGACAAAAACCTTAAATTTCAGTATATTCATGTAGCCTCTACAATTACTTTAAGAATTCTTATTTAGATGGATTGCAATCATTTATAATGTGATTTAATAATCTAAAATTCATCACAATAGAGAAATACTACATTTCATATCATCTTGCAAAAGCTAGATAAAAAAGGCAACTTAGTTTGTACTCGCATACTAAGCAATTGAAGATTTTTGATGATTTAACTCATTTTATACAATCTACTACTTAAAGGAAATACCCGCTCACCCTAAGGTGTGAAAGCACCTTAAAAACGTAGCCCATCTCTAAAAAATATTGAATCCATATCAAAACTCTAGCAAATCACCAATTTCTTCTTCCTTTCAACCCTAAAGATGGTCTGCTGTAGGTAGAAGATGAACATCAGGGGTTAAGCTAAACCTCAGATTCATTGGATTAGGGATTTTGAGCAAGGGTAAATCAGGAGGAGGAAGAGTCGACGGTTAAAACTACTTAATAGGTCAAATCTATGACAACCCTTTTGGATTTCTGCCGTTCTTCACATTCTTCCCCAAAAATCACCCTAGAAATCACCTTCTAGGTCACCCTCTCATTGAGCAAGGTATCTGAGATGATAAAGAATCAAATTGCAGTTCCAACACACTTCTTTTCGTTGAAAACGAATAAGTATAGCCCGAGATATGATCGTTTTACGATTGACTATCCTAGGCAGCATTCGTTGAGGTCGCGACACATGATGTAGTGTCGTGGTCGCGGCATAGGTCGTGGTCATGGCACATGACACAACGTTGCGGTCACAACATAACATCACGGTTGCGACACTCTGTACATGTTTACTAAAAAGGGCATAACTCTCTCATTTTAACTCCGACTTGGTTAATTATTTTTTTGTTAGATTCATACTTTAATTTTCTACAATCTTGCAATATTATTTTGATATTCTCAAATGAAAAATTATTTATGAGTTATTTCCTCCAATGTCATTAACTCTCTTTTGCATACATGTATGGGTTAATGCTATATTACTCCAACTCGGATCTTTATAGTATGCTTAAATCATGATTATGAGTTGCCCAAATTTTTTTTAAGGTTACCAAAGTTAAGATAAAGCACAACATAGAATATTACTAACAAAATCATGACAAGCATTAAGATTATCTTAAATCTCTAGGATTACCAGCAAATCTAGGAACGAGTTGTAACAATTCTCCTCCTCTAATAAAATTTTATCTCGAAATTTCTAAAAGAGGAAAGGATACTTGTGAAACATCTCCGATTCTACTTCCCAAGTAGATTCTTCTACACATGATTCCTCCAAAGAACCTTTACTCGGGGCATCTCTCTCTTTTTAAACTTTTGAATTCTGTGGTCTAGAACTTTATTTTCAACATTGAGTGATTTATTCCTCTTCAAATCACAATATATTTTAAGCAAGCCTTCTCAATCATAATAAAAGAATTCTTTATGCCACAATCAATCATAGGAAAGAGAAAGAGAAACAACCATTTTGAATAATTTCATACTCTTGAGGTGAAACCTCAACATTGATAATCTGATCCAACTATTTCAATTCATACGTCTCAATATGTACTATTATTTTGTATTACCTCTGAGTCACAAAAGAGAGTTCACCATGTTATTTTGAATTTTACTATTATCCTACTCAAATAGCAAAGCACTAATGAGTTGGAAGACTAGATACAACCACAATTGTACAATACTGAGATGGATTACTGGTATGAATGACTACAACTATCAGACACCTTTAATTAACATATTGCTTGCACATGTACAACAGAAATCACACGTAAAACAAATTTACATCCCTTAATATACCTTCAAAAAATTATACTTCTAAAAACAAATTCACGTATTACTGAAAGTCATTGTTTTCTCTTATTTCTCTCCTCATTCATTACTACTTACTCCTTGTTACTTATCCTTACCATTTTGATCATATAGAATAAAAATCCCTAACATTAAAACATTCAAGGTAAGAATATATTATTCATCATTGTTTCTAACACTGCAAGACTTTATTTTAGATTACACTTTTCTCATGTTGCACTTCTCCTTTTGTTCAAATCACACCTCTTATATTTCAATCTATTTCTTATCCTTTACTCTGAATCATTTCCATATTGTTTATTTACCTTTCAGATTAGGTACCTTTAAACCCTTGATTACTATTAGTTCTAGTTTACTTCTCATAGTGCAAATCTCATGATCTTGTTTTATAGAAATGCTAGTATTCAAGGTCAACTCACTAGTGACATCCCTTGAACTACTACAACTCTAAACATTTTAGGGTTTGGTCCTTATCAGTAGCATGAAATTATTGTGATGTGACTTTGCTCCCTTAATTTGAAATTCAAATTTTGGATCTCACAAGTTTTACTAAAGTCTTCCTTATCTTATCAATTGAATTTCCTTTCTCTTACTTGGCCATTTAGATAGATTACATTCTCAATTTACCCTGCTAGGGTTTCATCATAATATTATGTGTCATTATTACATTCACTAGATGTCTCTACCATGGTGGTTATGCATCAGATATGATTCATTTTCTTATCACTTCATTCCCACATTGCTCTGATTAAGTAATTTATGAAAGAGAAGATGATTATGAGACTTAGAATTCTTATCTTCAAACATTCCCTTAATACATTTCTCATATGTAGGTTTAATTGGTTATCAACAAGGATACTTGACTAATTAGCACTTGCTTGAATCTCCTAACCTCTTTCTTTTATAATCTATATTACTCCATCATGTTTCAAGCCCTTCCTTACTTTCCATAATCCTCTTACCATATACTACTCTTCCACCTGTTATCTTTCATTTTAATTTTTCTTTTATAATCTATATTACTCCATCATGTTTCAAGCCCTTCCTTACTTTCCATAATCCTCTTACCATATACTACTCTTCCACCTGTCATCTTTCATTTTAATTTTTCTCTTATGATCATGTTTCTTATTCATGTGTATGATCATGTATACCATGTTGCACATATTTATTTTTATCCTTCTACTAATGTGAAGTTGAAATTCTAAATCAATAATCTCTATACTAGTTTCGCCTCATGTTTAATACATTACATATCCTTCATTTTAAATCAAACCGCTCATGCATGGGTCAAACTTAGTTTCTATTTCAATCAAGTTTTTCCTTCCTGGATATAGTCTACCTTTGTATGACTTATTCATTTGTTAAGCTACACTTTTGTTCTTCTTTTAGAAACTAGTTTGTTGTTCTATAGAGACTTATAATCCAAGGGTAGTAAGGATGAATGTATTAAACTTCATAATAAAGGTATACATTCCATGCTCTTAATTATGTCATGTAATCTTCATTCCTTAATCAAGCTCATCATTTCCAACATTTCTCTTTATTTCATCTATGTTTCTTATCCTAGTCTTATGATTTACATGCTAATCTAGTTCTCTTCACTTTAACTCTTCTAAAGACTCTTCACTTCTATGTACTTATTATAGTTTAACTCTTTCCTTCTATTTTCTTTTTGTTTTAGAGTACATAAATACATTTTACTCAATTATATGATCCATTCATTCTAATTTATTCTTTCTATCTTGGCTTTCCATGTAGTTTTCTCTTATCTTTCCTTGATTTCAAATTGGATAAAGTACACAATTAGTTATATAGTTCAATTCTCTTTATTCATCCTTTCTTCTTCATTTTGCATGTTACATACTAATGTATGTCTTGTATCTATATCCCTCTTCCTTCATTCCCAATTTAGGGTTTCTTATCTAAGGCCCCAAAGTTAGATCTCAGATATCAGTTTCAATTGATTCTTATGTACCTAAACTTTTCCTTATATTTCAACATTTTAGTGTATGTACATTCTCATTATGATTTGGGTCTACTAATTTATCCAGAGTCTTACCCTTATTCTATTATTAACAGGAGTCATTAGATCCCAGTAATGCACCCTGCCAGTCAGAACAGGTCAAACTTATAGTCCTGAAGCCAAGAGCTACTCAGGATTAACCAACTTCTATATATCTCAAACATAATAGAAAGAATATCCACTCAGGGTAAACTCATTTAAAGATAACTTCTAGTCTAGTTGATGCAAAAAATGTAAGCAATAACTAAACAAACTTCATAGTGTACAAGAATCTTAAAGGACCACATATATTTCTACAAACTAAATATTTAAATTCAATTATATAATAGAATTTCCATTGATATCCCATCAAAGCAACAATATAAAACAAGAGTTACATCACATTCTATTCTTATTCTAGTTTTCTAACCTGAATATTTCTAGGATTTATTTCTAGCCCATCCTCCCACTACATGCCTGGCAAGGGCATCCAAAGAAGAATAGACAGAGTAGCTTGATACTGGTCAACCTAGGTATCCAGATACGGGGACATGGTATCCAAACACCCAGACTTCCCATAGATATTAACGCACTACCTCGTAACTGCCACACTAATAACTCTGACTTTCTATCCTAATGGTCCTGACAACTCAGCCTAATCTCTGATACCAAGCTATTACACCCACATCCCACAATTACCACTAATCATTAGATTAGGGCATAAGTTTGAGGATTATAGTTAATACAAAGTTCACTCCCAACTTTTTCCCCTTATTTCAAACTCTTTATTTTCTCGCATTCAATCACATGATCAAACTTACAAGAGAATTAAACTTTGATTACTCTAATATGATCTCAACATTAATGATACACATCCATACATTCATTCTGTTTCTCACACTTCCATGTACATACGCCATGATAATCAGATACATACTCTATTATTAAGGAATCAAAGATACACAACATCATTTACAACTCTCTCACATCTATACAAGGACCTAGAGTGACAGGGACCGACTGAACCTCACTAATCTCATACTTAACTTCTGTGGTAGATATACTCTGATGCATTGACCTTCTTCAAGTCCACGTGATTTCCCTAAAAAATGTGAGTAGAGGGGTGAGCCTACTCGCTCAGTTAATGAGTACTTCAAAGAAACAGTCTAAAGCACTTATAATTACAAATATAATTTTGAGTAACTGATATCAATTATAGCAACAATAAGCTTTAAAGAGACTAATCATTCACAAACATAAATATGGCAAGATACTCTAGATATTTACAAGAGTGAATCAATATATGAACTAGCTTGATTGACCACAAAGAGAACTAATAATTCAAAAACATACAAAGAATAATTGAATAAATGCACACACTTGTTTAACCTCTCATTCATCTTATTATGCCCTGAACCCACATGAGGTGTACCACAACATGTGAAAGAATCACAACAAGCTATGATCTCATTGTACAAGGCTTAGAAGTATGCCCGAGTTCCTAAGCCTATCTCTCGAGTAAGACCCTGTCTGGAGTGGGCCTCGTCATGTCTGCCTCTTGACGACTAATGGGAGTGACTAGATATCTCAGACTCTACCTCTCAACCTTGGTACTCTTGTGGTGAGTAAAAGCCCATAAGCTTATTGTGCATCAGTGGACCTACTGACCACTAATCACTCAACATGTAACACATGTACCACCGACATCCCCGATTGGTGTTGGGTACCACACAACTGCAAGGAGTCTACCCTATTGATCAAGACCCCCGCACCCTACTGGTGCACTATGGCTTACCTCGATCTGGACTACCTCCAGTTGGGAAACTATTTCCTCCCCACAATGCATGCCTCATCCTGTGAGGATTCTACAGTATTTAGGGCATCTAAATGTCTAATTCACTCTTAAAATTCACAATTCAATCACCACATCAACATATCTTAGTTCATCTTTGTAAATTGTTCATTTCATAAACCATCTGATAACATTTACCACAACTGAACTGTTAAGCATAACCACATCTCATACTGAGAAACATTAATATCACAATGCATGCCTCATCCTGTGAGGATTCTACAGTATTTAGGGCATCTAAATGTCTAATTCACTCTTAAAATTCACAATTCAATCACCACATAAACATATCTTAGTTCATCTTTGTAAATTGTTCATTTCATAAACCATCTGATAACATTTACCACAACTGAACTGTTAAGCATAACCACATCTCATACTGAGAAACATTAATATCACAATACTTGATTCACTGAACACCCTTTTATTAGGGTTTCATTTACCTCATTCAGTTATCACATAACTTGAATAAAGATTTAATACATCATAACATCATTCGAGCTCTCAGTAGTTCATATATGATTGAATATATATGAAACCATGTAATGAACTGAACTAGGGTTTCCATGCCATTTAGTAAAACGTCATACATTAAGAATAACATTGAATCAAGATGTCTATTTGCAAACCTCCAATTTTCCATTCATTTAGGGTTTCACCCTCCTTATTGATATATCAAGCAAACATTGATATCATAGAATGAAATCCAAGATCTTATCTGACATATATGTAATATGCACAAAAATAGAACAATCATTCCTAACCAAGGAGATTCAACTTGGCAAACTTCTTTATTCAATTATACAACAATTTCATTCATAGCCGAAAACCTTAAATTTCAGTTTATTCATGTAAACTCTACAATTACTTTAAGAATTATCATTTAGATGGATTGTAATCATTTATAATGTGATTTAATAATTTGAAATTCATCACAATAGATAAATAATCCATTTCATATCATCTTGCAAAAGCTAGATAAAAAAGGCAACTTAGTGTTTGTACTCGCATACTAAGCAATTGAAGATTTTTGATAATTTAACTCATTGTCATGCAATCTACTATTTAAAGAAAGTATCCACTCACCTTTAGGTGTGAAAACACCTTAAAAATGTAGTCCATCTCTGAAAATCTCGAATCCATATCAAAACTCTAGCAAATCACCAGTTTCTTCTTCCTTTCAACCCTAAAGATGGTCTGCTGTAGGTAGAAGATGAAAATTTGAGGTTAAGCCAAACCTCAGATTTGTTGGATTAAGGATTCCGAGAAAGAGGAAATGAGGAGGAGGAAGAATCGACGGTTAAAACTACTTATCAATTCGAATCTACGACAACCCTTTTGGATTTCTGCCATTCTTCTCATTCTTTCCCAAAATTTACCCCAAAAATCACCTTCTAGCTTTCCCTCTCATTGAGAAAGGTGTCTGAGATGATAGATGATCAGTTCCAATGCACTTTGTTTAATTAAAAATGGATAAGTATAGACTGAGATATGATCTTTTTATGATTGGCTATCTTGGGTAGCATTCGTCACAGTCGCGACACACGAGGCAGCGTCGCGGTCGCGACACTCTGTACATGTTTACTAAAAAGGGCATAACTCTTTCATTTTAAATTTGATTTGGTTAATTCTTTTTTTGTTGGATTCATAATTGAATTCTCTACAATCTTACAGTATTATATTTATAATATTCTCAAATGAAATATTATTTAGTAGTTATTTCCTCCAATGTCATTAACTGTCTTCTTGCATACATGTATGAGTCAATGCTATATTACTCCAACTTGGATCTTTATAGTATAATTAAGTCATGATTTTGAGTTACCCAAAAAATATTTAAGGTTACCAAAGTTAAGATAAAGCACAACATAGAATATTACTAACAAAAGCATGACAAATATTAAGATTATCTTAAACCTCTAGGATTACCAGTAAAGGTAGGAACGAGTTGTAATATCCGTCTCCATGGAGCGTCTCCATCAAATCAACAAAAACCATCCACCTTGAAGTTGTTTCTACTAGATATACATGGGCCGCCATGACACATCCTTTATTTGTTACTTATGGAGCTGTTGTTGCTATTTTGTTTGTCATCATCCTCTATGATGCTACAAATCTACATTACCATCATCTATATTGTCGTGATCATCCATGCCACCTCTATTGAGATCCCAAATCTTGGATAAAGATCCTCTTTTTCTACTGATATTGGGGACATGTCATACCTATATTTCTGTGATGGAGATCTAGAAGGGTTTTTCCATCCCTTTTCTATTGTCTTAGGGCTTTCAACTACCGTATTATCGCTAACACGACACGTCATTGTTTGAAACGACTTGTAGGTAAAGTTCTACTTCGTTTGTAACTTGGTTAGAAAAATCTACCCAGCTACAACACGACTTGTAGGCTGAGTTATGATTTGTTCATGACTTAGTTAGCAAAATCTACCCCGTGACATGGGGTGTCACCTAAGATCTGCCCTATTTTTATCTCGAGATCTTTCAATTAGTTTGCTACATGACACATGTCTCCCCAATGACATAGTGTGTCACCTGCTACTACTTCTACATTTTGGTGTGCTACATCATCTACGACTATTGTATTACATGGGGGATGCTTCTATAAATGGTGAGTTCATATCCTTATCCTTACCGGTGACACTTATCTTCCTTTTCTAGCAATTTCTTTTGTTCTTTACCCCCACCCTTTCCAGCCCTGCACACATATCGCATGCCTCCTCAATGAGTGTATGACCCCCACCCCATATATATATTGTGCATATTCACTAATTAGATCCTTAATCAGATCTAATTTCTATTGCGGGGGCTTCACACCCTTTTTTGGTCGTACTAAGATCCACATAATTATCTATCTGGATCTATGTAGTCGGGTCATGTTTCACGCTGACTGTAGTTGTCAGTTGCCTCCTCCAAATATTTGCCTACATAAAAACTACCTCTACCATTATTCTTGACTCTCCACTCCAACCACTATTTTGACTTGT
Source organism: Alisma plantago-aquatica (assembly GCA_963693085.1). Taxonomy (NCBI): domain Eukaryota; kingdom Viridiplantae; phylum Streptophyta; class Magnoliopsida; order Alismatales; family Alismataceae; genus Alisma; species Alisma plantago-aquatica. The sequence continues at coordinate 434,279,851 of OY856412.1, read as the reverse complement.
TTTATGGTTGGCATGAGGGGGAGAATGGAGTATGATGAGTAGAATGAGAGTGAGTTGGAGGAGAGAATAAGAGGATTATAGTTCTACTAATATATGAATCTACATGTTACTTTATATTCTGCTATGTGGATCCTTATGCTGTCATGTGGATTCTTCATGCTAGTTTTGTTGCTGATATGTGGTGTTATATTGTCTAGAATGTGGATCCTACTGCTAGTATTATTGATCTATTTACCTTATGAAGAGCTTGAGAAACTTATTCATGGTCATCTCTACTACTTCTATGGAGTTATCTACTTCACTTATGCTATATGTTGATGATTTTTTGTTCGACGACATCACCCTTGCCATATTTTCTATGATTAGCATGCTTTATTTGTTGCTATTTGATTGTCCACTATATTTCGTCTGTGCTTTATTTCCACTTTGACTCTCTACTTGTTCGTGCTCTATTTCCACATTGACTCTTTGTCCCTACTCTCACATGTCAAGCATTACTACTACTATGACCCAACACTCTCTAGACTATGATGTATTGTAATGTAAACTTAATGATGAGAGAAGATGATAAAGATTTCTATTGATAATTTCACATATATATGATGGAGTTTCATCTACATTGGATCTTGTAGTCATTTATCTACTTGCTACTTCATGCACTGATCTTTTATCTGTCTACATTGTCTACTTTCTGCTACTATGTGATAGCACTCTCTGACTGGTTCGTGCCTTATGCTTGTTGAATCTTTTATTGTCCATGCTTTGTATGCACATTGACTAATTCTTCTTGTGTACCAACACTTTTTGTTCGTGTTCCAACACTCTCTGGTCTACTTCATGACTATAACGGATGAGATGAAGACCATGATACCTACCTTTTTTTTGTTTACTTCTGCTCTAGATGTCACTTCACACTGATCAAAGAAGCTCATGCTACCTGACTGCTCACCCACTTTGGGATTATCTATTTGAGGGTGATTATTGGAGTATATGAGTAATTTACTGTAACATTGAGGAGGGGGGAGAATCCTTTATGGGCTTAGTTTATCTTTCATTATTTTTCTCTAGACTTTCTGTCTATTTACAAGATGACTTGGGATTCTCCCAAGCTCCAGCTTGAGGGGGGTATTAGAGAGTCTATTTAATTAGTTTATTAAGTTATGGGGTCTATTTGTAATATGGGCCCAATTGTGACTTGGCCCATTAGGGTTTGTCTCGAGTCTATATGCTTCCCCCTTATCCTATTTATAGGAGAGGTGGCTTCCCTTATATCATAAAAAAATATACACAAGGTGAATTTCCCATGATATTGTATTATCACATAAAACAATGGCTCAGGAGACTCACAAATTAATTGTTTTGAGTTGTGTCGCCGCCCAACACAACCCATCACAAAAACAACCATAACATTTGCTATACATATCAGAATTCGATGAAAGTTGTCTGTTTGGATTTGTTTTTCGATCACCTACAGAACTATGGCCCTAAATTATAGAAAAGCCAAATGATATCACAATTTATATGGTGGATTTAGAGAAGAATGTGAAGAACGGGAGGAAATGATAGTTTTAACATAGATCGACCTTGGTAAGTTGGTTTTATCTATAGATTTCTTCTTCTCTTCATTTTACATTACTTTGAATCTTATGATTGATGTACCAAAGATTTTATTTTACCTTTCTTCTTCATCTTATACCTCTAAAAGGCTTCATTATTGTCTGTTAAATGAGTGTTAGAGTTGTTTCTTGGAGCTTTGTGCTCAAATCCAAGCTTAATAGAATGGAGTTTGAGTTCACCTAGTTCAAGATCATGGTCCATGATCTAGAACACATACAAGCAAGTTGAAAATCACTATTAGACCTTTATTTTTACATTGACTAAACCAAAAGTGGAAATGAACAGGTAATCTCTTCTACAAAAGTTCCTAGTCTTGATTTATTGAGCCCAAGCATGAGATTTCAGTTGACTTATTGATTATTTCAGCATACTCATGATGCCATAAGCTGTTTTCAACTTTAGAATCAGTTACTATGAAGTTGTAGTGAATGTTAATGGTAGAACTAGATGCATTGGAATCTTGGGTCTTCCCTAGTTTCTACAATATTGAATCATATTATAAATTTGTGATCTAGTAAATGATTGTTTCCAGTCAGATACTTATGAAGTTTAGGGAAGAGTCCAATTTACAAAACATAAGTATACTCAGTTCATCAACTCAAGAACATCACATTAATGGTTATAATGATTTAATTCAAGTTTAGTGTTCAGAAAGTAAAAATGGAAGCCTTGAGTATAAAGTTAGTCTAAGAACAATATTATTTACTAATTATCAGTGAAACTAAAGAATAAACTAGACATTGGATGCCATGAACACCATATAATCCATCACGTAGGTATGTACTATGAAGTAGGAGGCATGCCTACCATTTCATAGAGTCTAGGATGAGGTAGCTTAAGCATGCCCAAGAGCTACCATGTACTAAGCCGAATGAAGATGGTCTCCTTAAATGAGTAAGGTACCAAATATTAACTATGGAATTTTGGGGTACCCAGTGCAGTTCAGTTAGTTTGGGTACTACTCAGTAGGTCAACCCTTGTGGAAATACTAATGTAGGTAGTAAGGAAAAGTGCTTTGACTCTCCACCTGAGCACCCAGGTTTAGAGGAGTAGTCCAATTTATCCGAGCAACTATTTATCCACCAAGACTATATGTGACGAGACATGTTGTAGGCTAGGGAGATAGTTTAGTAGACTAAGAGTCCTGAGTCTACTCTAAGTTTTGTATGATGAGAACACAACTTTCTATGATACATATACATGTTGTGGTATACTTCATGTTAGTCTAGGGCATAATAGAAGGAATAAAAAATAAAATATTAGATTTAGTTTATTTATTTACTGTAGTTATTATCATGATTACTACCACGTTGGATGGTTTACAAGTTTTAACTACTATGCATGTATTCTTCTATATTTATTTTATTAATACAATACATATAAATTACCATGGTTTCTTGTTGATTGTTTATGAAATGATCTAGTGGATCATATAATATAATATAATATTTTTCAAAAAAGGGTCCAACTCTATAGGAGGAGCCAGAAGCTGATTTTTAATTAGGAACAAATCATTTTAGGTCTTAAGAGGATGAAATTTCTTAGTTAGATGGTCTCTTATCCTTCCTCTAGATCTTAGGAATGAGAGAGTGAGAAATGAAAGCAGTTTGTAATACGTTATACTTGGCGTATATAAAGTGAGAATTCTTAATTCAATGTAAAAGTCAAACTCTATGGTAAAATTTCATATTTTGTATAGATGAAGTGTTATATGTCTAGTTAATGATGTTTCTACACAAACAAATAAAATTTTATAAAATTGTTGGAGATAGCAATTATAAGTGGATGGTCATTGTAACCCCTCTTTGGTGGACCTAAACCCTGGTTAGTGGGTCTGGGTCGCTTCAAAGAACCAATAAAGTCACTAGTCATAAAGGCTACCTTAAATCTGGAAATTTGTCTGGCACCTAATCTATGATCTTCGGTTATGGCCCTAAACTGAATCAATTTTGCTATCATATTTCCCAATCTATGATCCTAGATCATGACTTTGAACAAAACTGGTCCCATGCTCATATTTGCAAGTATTTTTTGGTACTAGATCATGACCTAAAATTGAACCAATCATGTGCTTGTATTTCCAAATCTCTGTGAGGTCAAGATCATGTGACCTAAAATTGAACCAATAATGTCCACCATAAATATTAAGATTTCTGATCCCTACATCTAGTATTAGATTTCAAATGATCATACATTCTATCATTTCCATAGTTTACAATCCTTTTCTTAGTAGGGATGCAGTTCAAAATAAGATTGATCAAAATAAGTGAGAACTAGAGAGTCAGTGATACTCACTCATTGACACTCTAGTGAGTAGATGATGAACCAATGAAGGAAAACATGTTGGAAACCATATTATCATTTGATGATCTCCTGAATCCCAATCTCAACTTATTTTGACACTCTTCCTATGAAATTGTCCTACAAGTTAAAAAATGCTCTAGGGAGAAGATAGGTAACCAATACAATCAATGGTCATAAAGGTCACCTTATTTAAATACTTGTATGACGCCCCAATCTTCAATCTTGAGCAATCAAAGCCCTATTGTAGTAGGCAAACTCATCCAATTTTACCTTTTTAGCATCATGGTCCTGACCCCAATTTGGTGTGCTCCTATATTCACTCAAAAAAGAATAAGAAAACAAAAACTAAATTGTTGGAAAAAGAGAGACAAACCACCAAATGCACCAATATTTTTTCACAATTAAGTAGTTTCCATGGTTTACAATGATTATATGATCCTAATTTTAGTAACGTCTAATAAATCACCATCATTTCCACTTTTCACGTCCATATTTTCTCATAAAGTCATGAGTTAGTGAGAGAATCAAGCATGCACTGATTGAAAAACTAGAAGCGACGAAGAGAGTCACTTTTGCAACCAATAAACTATGTCAGGCTTACTAGAACTCTAAGGGAATGAATGATTGGTTAGATATAGATAAGTGTATCAGCTAGAGGGTAGCCTTGTTTTGGGGAAATCATTCACTCCCAATCTTGTTTTTATTATGAACAACTACTTCTTTAATTCATCCTTAGAAGGAAAACACATCACTTACGGTTTCCACCCTCCACAAGGTTTTTTAGAACATCTTTAAAGAGCCCAACCTTTTTGGCCTTCCATGGCCAAAAATGAGGGTCAGAATTGGCTCAAGAGTCTAGTTCTCACTCTTATCTTGAACTTGCCTTGAGAGGGGCAAACGGTTGACACCCATTTTTGCTCTCTCTTAGCAAAAATTTCCATGTCAATTCTCAAGATATTATAGATTCCGTTCCACATTCCACTCATTTTTTGCATCTTTTTCAATTTTTTTTTGCATATTTATACACCTAATTTCACCCACTTTACCCACTTCGAACACTTCTATAAGGAAATCTTTTTGTCAGACTCAAACTACAACTCTCTCTTCATATATTGTATTTATCATGTTTTCTTATAAATAACCCACTTGAATTATCCTCAATAAAATAGTCCTTTTTCCTAGTAGATATCCAATTGTTTTTTTCCTGATAAATTTTAGGGATAATCCTAAATTATCTCTCCTTGCAATTTTTCTAAAAAAATTCTTGAAATTATTGGAAAACTAAGAAATGAATTTCATTCAACATGAGACACCCGACGCATCCGACCGACATGGAGAATTGCCTTGACACATGTGATCCACAAATGTGGTGCATCAAGGTGATCCACTGCCTCTTCCAAAAGGTTCTATCTATAATCCCAAGTCATAGTTCCACCCTTAAATACCCCACCCATATCCACTGTATTATGGGGCCCTTTCGTCTCTCATAAATCTACCTAATAGGTAATCATTAATATAGATGATAGAAGTCTAGAATTTTAGGAGTTATATTCTTATAATACAGTTAGTGGAAAGGGGGTGATATGGAGTGTATGAGAAGTGTGTCCTAACCACATAGTGATCATTCTCTTTGTTAAGTGAATATGGAGTACTTAGATCTCAGACCTAGGGTTAGTGGGGTAGAGGGATAAGTGAGAAAAGAAGAAAAGTAGCTAAGGATCCACCAGCTGGACTTAAGAGTTTTCCTCTTCTAGACTCATATATCTTATTCTCTCTACACCTTAGGTGTTTTTATACATCCATCACCATAGAAAGAGATAAGAAGGGAGAATAAGAAACCACAGAGATATTGCCAACAAAATCAAAGTATTAGGCATAAATATTTCCAAACATGATACCAAAGCTACATATTTTGCCCTAAAACATCTCACAAGAGGACGGGACTTAGCTACTAATAGATAAATAAAGAAAAAGAACAACGAAGAAGAACAGAGAAAATCCATAAATGTGGGTGTGGAAGCTCCAATATTAAGCTCCTGTTGTTGCAATATCAAGCTCCTCCTCCTAATGAGTGATTTGGCATGGAAAGTGGGATGGATATGATTAAAACCCTAGAAAACTAGGGTTTTTGGGGGAAGGAGAGGAGTAGTGGAAATGGAAGCGGGTAGGTGGTGGATGAGGGGGCTACTAATGACTAATGGGAGCTAACGTTAACTACAAACTACCACTAATGTTTATATGATATTATGGGGGGTTTTAGAGTCAAATGGTAAGATGGTAGTAGGAATCCTTAGGGTTAAGTGGGTAGCACAACCTTGGTGGTCACTAAGGTCGTGATGGGTAGATATAGGCATGATCATGGTATTTGGGAACAATCATGGTATTTTTTGGGAATGATCGTGGTAGAAGTGTAAAAATTCTAGGGTAAAAGTGAAGTGTTGGAGTGTTGTGGCATGGTTATGGTAGGTACCATGGTTGTGGTGAAGTAAAGGTAGAATGGCCACAGTGGTTTCCACAATCATGGTAAATTATGGAGGAGCTAGTCATTCTATTGAGCATGGTCATCTTTATGAAAGTTCCATCACATTTATTGGCACAACCGTGGTGGGTTTGTCTTGCCACGACCATCTTGTAAAGAACTGACATGGTGGTTGAGGTGCTTTACTCCTTGTAGAACATGTGATTTCTTTTGATTTTGGGGTCTTGTAGAAAGGTTGTGGCAAAGTATCACATCTATTTTGGGGGGCTTTTTGATGCATTGGAGTGTTGAACTTGTCCATCCATGATGATTTTTGCTCCAAGATCAATCCTCAGTCACTTGGGGTAGGTTGGGATTGTTATTGGCCTCAATTTGGACTCATACATGCCGAGGAATCTCTAAGATCAACCTACTTCTCTCCCTTATATCAATTACTTCCAAAGAACCTATAAAATAATTTAAAAAGTTTCCACAAGTGTATTTCATTATATAACCATTTATTGGTTGCGTATTAGAACATCTTAATGTAAATATAAGGCAATAAGACAAAATATGAAGACCCAATCCAGGTCTCCATCACCACCCCAAGCTAAAGACATACTTGTCGGCCCTTACCATCAAGCATTCTACAATGAAATCTCTTTTGCAATTCAACCATTTTTCAAATGACAAATGCAGTCACAAACATGATCATTGACTATATAAGTTCAACCTTAACTATATACATGCAATCCATCTCTCTCATCTCTTCAGTCATAATTCAAAATTGACCAAAGAACATAGCAAAAAGACTTCCCATACAGGACATCAAAACTCATGTAAGTAATATGGCATCCACAAGGCTCTAGGTAAATTCATTTCATATGTAGATTCGTCCAAAGCAACTAGGAATTTGGTTTCACTTGCATGTATTTACTCCTATAGTTCAATCTGTCCTAATTGACCCGCTTGGCTATGGATATGGGCACGGCCATAGGGGTTGGTTTTATGTTTCATAGCTCAATAGGTATGCAAAAAGAAGAGAGGGGTAATGGAATGAGATTGGGGTTATATTACATAGGAGCACCAATATATATTTGTATTTCATTTACATGATATTAAAACATCTTTTATTTTCTTTTTTGCATTGTCCATTTTCTTTTGACCCTTATGTAGATAGGGTGTATAATGGTACGAGTGAAACATATGGGAGGAAGGGTTTTCCAACTCATGCTTTTGAATGGTGGACAAGGCTTGATACTTTTCTAGAATTAGACATCTTTTCATGAGGTGGTGAGATAATAAGTAGTGGAGGAATAATGGACTAAAAGAGGGGTCAAACCATGTGGATTTCCATATAGGGGTACCTACATGCAAGCTAGTCCAATAATTATCACAAACCAAGGCAAAATCATAATGAATGAGCATTTATGTCAAACCATATTCTTTTCTTTTCACAAGAAATGATCAAACCCTAAGCATATATGACTTGCTCTTATTGCCTCTTGGAAATCCAAAAGAAGAGAAGTGGGAAGTATGTATAAATTCAAGCATGAACTCTATCAGTAAAAAAGTATACAGGGGGAATGAATTTCACTCATCAAAGTCATTCAATTTATTTTAAGTCAAAAGATATATAAATTAGGCTAGCACATATTTTAAAGCAAGATATTTTAGACTTGGGCATATTTGAAAAAATGGTGCCAAATGCCCCTATTCACATCAAGATCTTACTACAAAGTGGGAAATGACATGAAAGGGAATCCTAACTAAGAACACATAAAGAAATTAACAAAACTGCATGTAACACAATGAAAAGATGGCATGGAGAGGAAGTGCATCTTTTTTAATAGAATTACAGAAGAATGCAAGGAAATAAACTACATGGCATTCTAGGATTCAAAGATGCAAATTGGAAGAGTAAACTAGATAAGTGTGGGGATCGATTAAAAATTGAGAATGCCAAGAAAAATTTAAAACAAAGGAACATAGTAACAAGGGCATAGTGTCAAGATGGGAGAAGATTTAGGTGTCCCTCAAGGGGGGGGGTCCAAGGTCAACATGACCACTTTATAAAGAAGGACCATTGTGGTTGGTTCTCATAATGTCCATGTTGAATAGAATGGTTGTGGTGGGTGATTTCTTATAGATCTTTAGTTCATTCAATTTTTTCTTCTTCTCATACTGGATCTTCTCATGGTTTTGACACTCCACGGATCATTCTTCAATCTAAATTCTTGTTCTAAGATGTATCAAAAATAAGAAAATTATCAGGTGTGGTGTTTGTGTGTTTCTTAAAAGTACACAAACAAATGTATAGTATAATTAGTGTGAAGCATAAGGTTAAAATATCACAAACTGACATGGGTTGCCTCCCACTAGTGCTAATTTTTTTGCTTTCATCCAAACATGAAGTTCCTTCAATCAATCATCAATTTGCAAATTTTGGAGTCATTTTCTCAAAATAGATGGACTTCTCATCAACATTCAACAATTACTCTTCATCCCATTGGTCATGTGAGTCTTCCAAGTTCTCTTCATCTGCCTTGTCCATTTTCTCATCTTATGGTAATTAGGTCTTGAAGATGTTGAGAGTCAACCTAAAGTTCATGCAAATGACCATCATAATGCTGGTGTGCACATGGATATCAACATTGGCAATAGCCAAGAAGGGCCTTCACAAGATAATGGGAATCTTCTTATCCTCCGACTCATATCAAGAACAATGAAGTCTTTTGGGAACACCATTGTTGTTTTTGTGTCAAACATCACTAGCACATCATCCACCTTGGCCCTTGGAATTGTAATAGGCTGGTTAGCCAATTGGATAGTACAATTCTCTAGTTTCATATTTCCTAAGCCCAAGTCGAGATAAACACTATAGGGTATAAGATTCACACTAGACCCCAAGTTAATGAAGGGATTTTTAACGTGATAGCTACCAATGTGGCATGGAACAAGAGGGTATACATAGTCCTTTTTATTTAAGGGGATGTCATGTTGCAAAATAGAAGTCACTTGCTCAGTGGGATTCACTTTCTTGGGCATTCTCCCTATTGTCTTTCTCTTGAAGGTACACATATCCCTTAAGAGATTTACATAAGTTGGAATTTGCTTGATTGCATTAAGAAATGGGATATTGACCTTCACTTATCTAAAGACCTAAAGAATATTATAGTTATGCTTCTACCTCCTCTTGGATGAGGTCTCATCCAAACAACCGGGGAGTTGATGCATGTTTTTGCTTTTCTTTCTTGAATGAATAGGGGCATCTTGAAGTATCAAAGGAGGAACTTTGGAATTATGGATGGAACACTTGCTATCATAGTTGTAATAGAAGGGATGTGATGAATCCCAAATGGAGATAAAGGGAAAACACTTGGAATCACAAAATCCATGAAAAGCATAACCACTAGGATTTTCTTTTCTCACATATCAAAAAGTCTCTTAGTGTCAGTAACACATGGCATCATGATATCAACACAATCTTAGTTCTCACAATGATTGTTGTCATGGATCTATTTGTTACCCAAATCCTCACTCTGAACGGCTAGAAAGCCAGTGGAAAGAGGACCCCAACGTCCTTCTCTAGAATGGAGCACATTCACATAACATATGCATGAATAAAACAACAACATAAACAATAAGGTATGAACAACAAGGCCATATTAAAAGAAACTAACTAGTGCCTAAACATCAAGATCATAGTCCCTTTTTAGATTCAACACTCATGTAGATTGTATTTAAATTTGATTGCGAGCACAATAGATATATAAGCAACATATCATACCAGAGAAAAAGCAATGATCTTGTATACTTGATACCTAAAACCATAAAATAAGTACACATCAACACAACTACTATGTACATTCTATGAAAACATATAAAATTGTAGGTTTAGGTAACATATTTGCTTGGATAAAACTTATGTCACTACAAGAATAAAGCAACAACATTAAAGATTCTATTTTAACATATAAGAATATTTTGAGTGCACTTCATTATACAAACAATAGAAGAAAGCCTTTGACCAACTTCCAAAAGGAAAGGGTCCATGAGGGTCACCCAAACCAAAGCTAAGAATTACACATGTTTCTATGTGAGGTACTACAAGACTAAAAGTCAAGATTTAACCCTATTTCAACACGAGGAACCTCAAGACCAATGACAAGAGTGAACCCTTTTATTTCAACATGGTCTATCCTTACTTGATAAATCAAGTAGGCACACCCAACCTTGTGTCTTTACCCTACGAATACATGCAGGTGCACAAGTATTGTATAATGGACAAGTTCATTTATGTTTACATGTTTGTTAATGTAGTATAATCAAGACAAAACATAATAGTCATAAGGAACATATAGCTCAAACAAGTACATATGAAAAATCATTTTTAGACATATTAATACAAGTAAGTTTCAATGACACTAGTTTTAGACAATAAGAGGATAAAATGTATCTTGATTAAGGAGATCTAGATTAGCAATTTGACCAGAGAAGCTTGAACTGGATCTTTTTTTTGGTGAACGTAGGGTGTTACCTTTACTATTGCATCAAAACTATAATTACAAGGGCGTAACTACAAGAAAGAAAAATAGAGCTGTACAGAAACGGAAACTAACTATAGTAGCTATCTATATCCTTCTTCTGAAGAACCCAAATCTTCTTACTGTCAGTATGGACCCCTCTAAAGATCCTCACATTCCTCTCTTTCCATAACAGATAAATCACCCAGCAGGCCGTGAATTTTTCCTTTCCCTTCAACTTCAATAGATCTTCAAAGGAACTGAACACAAGCAGATTACTTCTATCAATCCTCCAAAGGTTCCAGAGCTGAACAACGTATTGACAATTGAAGAAAATATGCCCCACATTTTCCACATTATCCATGCATAACGAGCACCTTGAGTCCATCTGAAAACCCCTTCTCTGAAGATAATCGATAGTAGGGATTTTCCCTAGGAAGCATTTCCATAGGAACACAGAAATTCTTCTAGGCACGCCCTTCCAAATCCATTTGCCCCAGTTCACATTAACATGTTTCTTTCTAACAATATCCCAGTAGTCTTTCAGCTTACATATCTGTTTATTATTGAAGGAAACACAATCATCAGTCAGAAACTTGAGACTCGTACCCTTCAAGATATCTTCCACAACATAGGACCCTCTGAAATTAGGAACTCTCCACTGTCCATCTTTAATGCAGACTTCAGCTCTGCAATTTATCCCTTTCCCCAATCTAAACACAAGATCGGAATTTACCAAATCTATTAATTTTCGCTTTCCTTCCAGCCAGGGATCCCTCCAAAACAGAAACTTCTTACCATTACCCAAACACAGATTCGTTTCATTAAGAAATACATCTCTTTGTTTGAGCATTTTCCTCCAGAGTTAAGATGAATGAACTCCGAGCACCACTGACCAAATCGATTCATTCTTGATGTACCTCCCATTGATCCATTTCAACCATAAACTCTCCTTTTCAGTAGCAATATCCCACATGTTTCTAATCAAACCTACTTTGGCCCAATCATCAATCAATCTGATACCTAGGCCACCTTCAGTCTTTGGACAACAAATGGTGTCCCAGGACACCGTATGCATGTGCTTTTTCTCTTCAGAATCATTCTACAAAAAATCCCTCATCATCTTTTCAAGCTCCTTAATCACTGATTTAGGTAAAGGAAAGGCTGAAGACCAGAAAGTACTATAAGCTGACAAAGTAGAAATAATTAACTCAACCCTTATCGCCTGAGACAACAAATTTCCCTTCCAAGCTTCAATCTTCATCTTAACCCTGTCAATGATGGGATGACACATGCTTTTCGTCAACCTACTCGAAAAAAGAGGCACCCCCAAATATCGAATAGGAAAATCACTGACTGGGATATCCAGGATATTACCCAGGCTCTCCTTGTCAACTTTCTTACTTAAGAACAACTGACTTTTGCTGCTGTTGAGTTTGAGACCAGAGACCTTAATAAAAGTGTCCATGATTCGTTTAAAGCACACAACATTACTCTCATTTGATTCCAAGAATAGAAGTAAATCATCAGCAAAGATGATATGAGAGATGTTCACATCACCTATCCTAATGGGCTTCAAGTGACCGACATGAACATCGGCATTAATGATAGCTGAAAACCCCTGCATAGCGATGACAAACAACAAAGGGGAAAGAGGATCCCCCTGTCTAACTCCATTAGTAGCCTCAAAGCTATCAGTAGAACAACCATTAACCATCACCTTATAGGTAGCAGTGTCAAAAATTTCTTGAACCCATCTTAACCAGCAATCAGGGAATCCCATCTTTATCAAAAGAAAGATTATATAGTCTCTTCTCACCGAATCATATGCCTTGGCCAAATCAGCCTTAATGCACATACTGTTCGACACACCAAACGAACTAAGTATCTCATTCGCCAGAAGAATAGCATCCCCAATCTTTCTACCTTTAACAAAAGCAACTTGATTTAAATCAATAATCGAGGGCAACACCACAGCCAAACGATTAGCAAGGATCTTCGCAATAACCTTGTAGATAACGTTGCATACAGAAATCGGCCTAAAGTTCTTCAAACTTACAGCCCCAGGGATTTTAGGAATAATAGTAATAGACGTGCTGTTACATTTCTTAAGAAGCCTCCCTGATTTAAAGAAATATAGAATAGCCGAGGATATCTCATCACCAATAGTGTCCCACATCACTTTAAAGAACACCACATTATATCCATCAGGGCCAGGGGCCTTGTCTTCGTTAAGACTCAGAAATACCTCTTCCACTTCCTTCTTAGTAACAATAGCTCTAAGATGATCAAACTGTGCATCACTAATCTTAGGTAAAGCCCAAAGCTCACTCCAAACAACTTCATCCCCCAGAGTATTATTGAAAAGGCTACAGTAGAAGTTTTTAATATTATCCCGAATAATTTCACCATCATAAGCCCTATTCCCCTGATCATCTTCCAAGACATTGATATTATTATACACTCTCCTTATTTTCAAAGAAGCATAGAAGAATGCACTATTCCTATCTCCAAGCTTAAGCCATTTGATTCTGCTTTTCTACCGAAGGAGATCTTCTTCATTATTCAGAGCTTTGATAACATTATCTCTAAGAACAACCATCCTTCTCTGCTTATCTTCATCAGTCGGATCATCATCAACCTCCCTCTGAAGCAAGAACAACTCATTTTCAAGTTCCCTAGCTTTAGAAAGCAAGTTACCAACTATATCTTTGTTCCATTTCCTCAGCGCACAAGTAACAACATACAAACGTCTGTAGATACAGTACATAGGTGTCCCATTCACCACCGTATCACGCCAAGCTTCAGCAACCACCTGCTTAAACGAATCATGCTTCACCCATGCATTAATAAATCTAAAGGGCGATCCACCTTTCTTCTTCAGCCCAAGGCACAACATAAGGATCTTATGATCACTGACAACAGTGGGCAAAACCTCACCCCAACAACAAGGGAAAGCAGAGAGAAAGTTCACATCAGTGAAGATACGATCAATTTTCGAAAAAGTACTAACACCATGCCTTCTATGACTATCCCAAGTGAAAAAGAAACCTTTGGTATGAAGTTCAATCAGATTAGAATCTGCAATGGCCTTATTAAACTCCTCCATGCTCCTGTTAGAAGGTGGTTGCTTCCCCATCTTCTCCTTCATTAACTGAACAGCATTAAAATCGCCTAAAACACACCAATTTCTAGGAGTCAACCTTCTGATATGAAGAAGAGAATTCCACAAAAGAACACGATCCTTATCCGGATTAGCACCATAAATAGCAGTTAGATGAAAATTAATCAGGTCACTTCCCACAACACAGTGAATGCATTGTTCATTCTTAAACATCACATTGACTTCAATCTCTTTGCTAACCCAAACAATCAGAATACGGGTATATGAATAGTATTCCCCATTATCCACAAACTTTCCATTAGGCCAGATTCTTCCCACAAAATTAGCAAGATCATTCTTCTGTAACCTAGATTCCAAAATCAGATACATATCCACCTTGTTCCGCCTAACCTCATCCTGAATGTGAGGTATTTTATTACCCCCACCTCTCACATTCCAGGAAAAAACACAAAAGGAATCAGTCATTGGGAGGAAGAGGAGGAGGTTCCCTACCCATCGCAGCCGCAGCCACCGATGTATCCATCTTCTCATTCGTGATTTCACCATCATCGAAATTGGACAAAGGGGAATACTTGTTCAATGACTCAGGAATAGCTCTGATAGCACTCTTAGCATTCCCTCTTGGAATAGATTTACTCCTCTTCTTAATCGCCTCCCACCCAGCTTCCGGAGTGACAACAGGAGTAGCCCCCTCCGAGCCGGTCGTCCTCAGTAGAGGCATCACCGATACTTCATCTGCCGACCTCTATCAAGGCATCACCGATGCATCATCTGCAATCAAAACGGCCCTCATGTCTTCCTCAGTTATCTTATCAACAACGTCAATGAACACATCAACTTCCTCCTCAGCAATTGCCTTCTTTGGAATCCATTCTTTGTGCACTTTCTTCTTCGGGCCTCTACCCTCCTGAACCTTCCGATCTTCGCACAACGATGATTCATGCCCATATAAGCCACAGGTCGAACACTTTCTAGGCTCCCATTCGTACTCAAAACTGGAATGGTATCAATAAGACCATCATCACTAGCTATTTGCATTTCCTTAGGATAAGAGAAGTCCGATGAGATAACAACCTGAATCCTCGCGTACTCCAGCCGTCCGAATTCAGAAGTCAGTTTGTCAGGTTGCAGAGGCCGTCCAAGAACCGAGCCAATGTTGCTGAACATCTCTTCATCCCACAGTTCAAGCGGGAGGTTATAGATCTTCAACCATATGGGAATGTCCGTCAGCTTCATCTTTTCAAGCAGTTCCCCTCTTTCCCATTTCTTTATGATCAGAGGTTTCCCGGCAACGAACCATGGCCCCCCATCCACCGCCGTGAAGAGGTCATCGTCGTTCTCAAACATAACAATGAAAAATCCTCTGCCTCTCGATCTGACTTCAATGGACCCTTTAGCCTTCCAAATCATCGATAGATGCTTTGCCAACACCGACCAATGTGGCTTCAATCTGATAACATAACCTGCAGTTGTTCTCCTCCACCTTGCAAGATTTCGTTCCGCTATAGCTTTAGGGTAGACCAGTTTTCCGTCTGTTATCTTCACTTCCTTCTTGCTTAAGAGGACCGGACCTGCAACTCTCTTCTCCTTAAAAAGACCAGACCAGTCCAGAGGCTCCTTCGACACCGCAACCCGCGTCGTGACTGTATTCCCTTTCCGCTGTCTTTGCTCCGGATCGGATCTCCCTAGATCTGGAGGGTCAGACGCCGCCGTCGCCTTGGCCGTCGCCCCCTCGCTCGCTCCTTCAGACATTGCTCCGTATTTGTTATTAATGTCTTTAACAAGAGTAATACAAGGAGATCCTAAGTTTATAAATAAGTATTATTTGATTAACATCAACAATATCTAATCATTTAATCTTCATCAAGGTTGGATGTTTCACCTAAGTCTATGTTTCATTTCCCCATTAACGATTGCAACATCTCAAATAGTACTTGTAAGGTCATTATCATATTCCATATTACATAATTGATTCATTATCAAATTAAGGTGAATCATCACAAGTAAGTCATGAAGTTCAAGATTAGGGCTTCATGATCTCAATAGAGAAATAATAAGATTTGGTAAGATCTAAATGACTTAAGTACTACAAAGTTCATTTAAGTCATGTTTCATACAATATAGTTAGTACAATGCACAAAAATGATCATAAAGAGATTTTTTGCTACATAACATCAAATCCACTAATTTGGGGAAATAAGGAGAGATATTAGATCAACATTTTCACATGGTTTATAGATATAGCACCAAAAGTTCATAAACATCACATTTTATGATAGTTTACACATCATAAAGTCATAAGTAGAGGAAAAGTACGACCAAGTTTGATTTTTGGTTCAAAAGATAGACATTGTTACTGATCTTAAGTCCAGTATACATTCAAGCATCATTTGACCATGATTAAGTATAAGTTTCGATGATATTAGAAATAAAGATCACATTAAGCATCATATACAGAGAAATGATCATATTTAGGGTACAAAATGAGAATGAAATTCAAATATCAAATGAAAGTGCATCAAAACTTTATTGATTACAGCCATAAGAACAATTGCATTTGTTATTTGATAATTATTTGAAATAATATAGCATATACGATTTAAAAAGAGAAAAAAAAGCCATTTTAGGTAAATCAATGAAAAGCTGAGCAAATAAAGTTCATGAAAGTATTTTTAGTGGATATATCATGTTTTTAGATTAAAAAACATACATTATATGTCCAAACTACCAAAGGCTTGATTTACTATAATTTTTACAATTTTCTCATTTTCTAGAATATTAGAGAGAGAGAGAGAAATTTAGTAATTACCTTGGGCAAAAAAAGGGAGGTCGTGGGATGAGGATCCACTGTGGACCTTGGCTAATCGAGTGCCCCCAAGTGTCATATCCATAGAGAAGGAGAGGGCAAGAGAAGTCGAGGAAGGAGAGGGCCCAATGCCATGTGGTAGCCAACGATTTGTTGATCCCATGTCCATGGTTGAGGGAGAGAGATATAGTTGTGAGTAGAGGTCCTTGATTTGGGTTGATAGAGACAAGATGCCCTAGATTTGAGGGCCAAGAGGTCATCTCCCTCACTACATACTAGTCGTGAAAGCAGACAAAGTTTTCATGGCTATCTTCACTGACATGACATGTGGAAGGGAGATGAGGCACTGATAAATACATATTTATCTATTTTATTTACATCTTTTAGATATCTTTTTAGGATTGTTTTGTAGTTTATTTTCCTAGTTTTATAATTAATTTTCTTAGTTTATATTTTCTCTCTTAGTTGGATTTTTAATTATATATACTTAAATTTTTTAGGAAAATGGCCCTATCGCTCCAGTGATTAAATATTCTTGGTATATATTTGCACAATTTGCAGCAGTCCTAATTTATATACCCCATGTAAAAAAGATCATAACTTATACATTCCATGGCGGAATTTAACACACAAATATATGTTGGAAAGAAAATTGAATTTTCTACATACAAAATGTATATTCAATGACTTTACTACCAGTCGGATGGCTTCATGAGCTGATCATTTTTCCATTTTATGAATCAACATCAATGAGAGTCTCATGGTCAACTATTAAAGAAGACAACTCAATAAATCCCTTCCTTTGTAGGCAGGAAATTATTGCCAATGTTTCTCGTTTGATTATAAAAGTTGGACAATTCCATATACTTTTATGTGGTGGAAATAATTCAAATAAAGATTGGTCAAATGTTGAAACAAAAAAATCATCAATGCTGTCAAGGTTTGAGCAACGTGACTTTAGACTGAAGCAAGTGATTAAATGCAGTTGACTGACTGGCATCAAAGATGAGATAATCTAAACAACACAAAAAACATTCCTATAGGGGTTTTAACCCCCTTTCTCCCTACAAAAGGAGGGGGGAATCTAAAGTAAAGGGGTATCTATTCTTCTATCACATTTTGTGTCATTACTTGTGGAATTCTTATATCTTGCTCTAGCTTTAGCTTTTATTTACATTCTTGTTCTTGCATCTTGCATTTTGGTTCTTCAATAAATATTTCTAGTTCTTTCTTCATTCTTGGTGTTCTTGATTTGGGCAAGGAATCAATAAGGGTGGCCATTTCATTGTCACTAGGCCAATATCCTTTGGGGTTCTTCTTCTTTCTAGTCTATGGCTTCCTTTCTTATTTCCTTTGTTCCATTTTTAATTTCTATGGATCATGAGTAGTTCCTATGTTGGGGCGTGGGGAGTAGCCCCATAGCCATAGTGCAAATTAGACCAATGTCTACATGATTTTATTCATTATGGTATTTTTTTTGGATAATCACACGTTTAAAATGACTTGATCTCTTATTTCATCGAGTGTTAGTATTGGAAAATGTGACCGTTGAACCCAAGGCTCGGAACAACCAAACAAATACATAAACATCTCGATGAGACCTCAACAGGATCTTTATTGAGATGATCGGGCTAGGATCTATAAACCATGAGACCAATGGGTTCGTAGGGAGTTTATCTTTTGCAAATGCATTTGCAAATGTTTTCACATATCCTCTTCTAGCTTGTTTTATTTATATAGATTCCATTGATCTAGTTTGACACAGACTATATTAGTAAAACACATAAACCCGATATTATTTATTATTTAATCACTCTAAAATTTTATTTGCTTGTTCTTTAGTGTAAACTTTCCATTATCTGTTCATAGCATAATCAAACTCTCAAAAATGGATTTTTACTTCCTTGTTCTTTAGATCAGATTTGAATCTCAATCATCCTCTTGTTCTCCATCCCTTGGATTGATACCTATCTACACTAAGTTGACTTGTTGTTACTACAACTTGACAACTTGATTAGAAGGTTAAATTCTAGGACTTTTTCTAGTGATTGTTATATGTAAAACGACACACATCAATTTGGCACCATTGTCGAGGATGACACACATTGTTTTTCAAACTCGATCACTTATGCATATTCAATATTTCTACTTTCTTTTTATAATTTTAGTTTGGTTCCATAATTTTTAGTTTGTTTCATAATTTTCTAAGCTTGCTTATAATTTTTGGAATTGTTCTACAATTTTGTTCATTCTTTATAGTTCATTTTCTGTTTTTTTCTTATAATCTCTTTGATTTACTTTGAAATTTTTTTGGTCTTGTCCATAATTTTTTTTCTTATATTTTCATAATTTCTTTTGCCTAGCGAGACCCATTATGGTAGTGTATCTCTTTCTCTCGAGTTTCCATTCTAGCAACACTACTTTCAAGTCTATTTTTGTAATTTTTTGTCCCATAATTTCTTAGCATTAATCCCTATATTTTTTCTTTGAAAATTCTTAACTTATTTTCATTTCTTTATTTCCTTACAAAAAATAAAAAGTTGGAGTGGCTTCCGCCACAGATTGGGTGATGTGTGAGATGTGGCTCCTCATATCATAACACACTGGAGTGTTCCAAAATATCTCCTCAAGAAGAAAACAAGTGACTACTCTTCCTTACAAATAATACTACACCACATAAGGAGAAATGTGAAGCACTGCACCTAGCAAGCAAAGAAGAAACAAACCATCATGCAAAACAAACTCTTTCTGATCAAAGAAAGGTCATGAGTGCCGAGGCAAGAGCAAAAGAGTCCGTTGCATAAGAAGCCCAACACATGGTAGTAGAGATGCAATACAACTTTCATCAGGTGATGGACATGCGTTCTAATGAAATTAAGGTTTCCGTAAAGGAATAACTTGATTTAGTTCAGGAAACAGTTGTATGGGGCCTGGAATATCCATATAAGTCAGAAAATGAATGGGTGGGAGTCTATATGGATAAATTCATGAATCAAGAGTCTTTCAAGAAAAAGGTTAAATACTGGTGGCTCAAAGAATGTCCCAACAACCAAAAGCTCCATCACCTTCTTGATTGTTGGCCCAAATTCACATGTTTACAATGATCATCCAAGCTTGATTGAGCTTATTATGGACCATGTACCATCACTCCCTCAAGATACACTGGTGGATCCTTTTGAAAGGCTTCCTCATCAAGAGCACTATGCTCCACCTCAACCACTTCTTGTTCCACATCTGGTTGAACCTGATGAGGTGATTCCACCTCCGCAAGAACCTTACATGCCACCATTATATTGTGAGGTGACCCCTTTTGAGCCCATTAAGTTGGGCACATGTTATATGAAAGGAATCAAATCCCCCCTTCAGAATAGTAAAGGGATGATGCCTCCATTAACCTTCATATTGATGAAGTGTTAGATGAAGAGGATGCACATCTACATACAAAGATGCACCAAGCTAATAAGATCATTCCTCCAATGTTGGCACCATATCTGTTACATGTAGATCTAGGTCACAAAGAGAAACTTGAGCTGGACCCTCATCTGATCTACAACTATCGACTCTACACATAATGGATTCATCTTATGCCATCTTCCCTTTGGAAAAAGATGACCCACCTCAGGTATTTGGGGAGGTATCAACTACAATGACAACCAATGAATCTTATCAAATCCTCCATCCACACACATTATCAACAATTTCTCCACTGCTGAAGGAAGATCTATAGATCCTTTTGGAGGAACTATGGGATGACATGAAATATGAAGACCACTTTGAGCTTCCACGACCACTTGACTACTGGGTGCACTATGAAGATCCACTAATCAAGGTTCCAAAACCTCATACACATTCCATTGAACTGGACATTTTTTGAGCCACCATCCCCTGGTGATCTTCGTACTTTTCTTTCCTCCATTCTAAAATTAATTTATATTTGGGATGAGTAAGGTTTTAAGATCGAAGTGGAGGTATGTGGTACATACTCATTCCACCCACTCTATCTTAAATTTTTTACAATCTTCATTGTGTTATCTAGTTTTTTTTGAAATTCCTTTAGTTTTGGCCCTTATCTAGCCGGTCATGCCTTTATCTAGTTGGTCATGATGATATGCATGTTTATTGATATACTCCCTTGAGTGATGCAACTTCTTTTGTAACATAAATCATAAAATCTACCACGAAAAGAAATTATCCTATCACCTACGATATAAATTAACACCATTCCTTGGAAAAGATGGCAAGATGTATAGGACTGATAGGATTGAAAAATAATGCTTCCTCATCTAAAGTTATAGATTGACTTGAAAAATGTCTCGATTTAGTATAATTCAGAATTTATCGACCCAACATATGATACTCCCAACGTGCTTAAATTCAGAAAAATGAGTTGGATAGAGAACAATCTTTTTACACTTATTCCATCACCTTCTTATCTCTCTGTAAAGAAAAACAAAAAGCCAATGTGCCAAACTTCAAGTTTGAGGTGGCAGACCCCTTTTTCCTCTACCCCTCATAAATTGAATAGGTACATACCATCAAGAAAAGATGTCAAAAATAACACCAAAACATTCGTTCAATGTAACTGCTAAAAAGGACTCGAGTTAAATAGAAGAGAGGTCGCTTCCTCCATACCTCCTTCACTCCAATTTTATGCCAAGGAGAATCTACAAAACCCCATCAAATCCTTAAGCCCTGTTCAATACAAATAACTTGAATGAATATCAAGAGTACAAATGTAAAGGGAGTATGAAACCGGTTTTATTACAGTTTTGAAATGGAATCAAAGTCTGAAATAATCTTGAAGTTGGGGACATAAAAATTATTTTTTGTGGATCTGAAAAGTTAATATTGCTTAGTCATATAAGGTAGAAGGACTCAAGTGGTGTTATGTAAGTGAGGATGATATCCCTAATATATTATGCGGCAATGTTTTTAATTTAATGTTGCTCGAGGAAGAGCAATGTTCAAGTTTAGGGTAGTTGATAAATACATATTGATCCATTTTATTTACATCTTTTAGATATCTTTTTTAGGATTGTTTTGTTGATTATTTTCCTAGTTTTAGTATTAATTGTATTAGTTTAGATTTTCTCTCTTTAGTTTGAATTTTAATTATATATTCTTAGATTTTATAGGAAAATGGCTCAATTACTCCAATGATTAAATATTCTTGGAATATATTTGCACAATTTTCAGCAGTCCTAATATATACCCGTGCCTAATAGATCATAACTTCTACATTCCATGACTGAATTTAACGTACAAATATGCATTGGAATGAAATTGAATTCTCTACATCAAAATGTATATTTTACCACTTTCCAACTGGTCAGCTATCTTCACGAGTCAATCGTTCTGTTGTATCGGTAATTAACAACAATGAGAGTCACATGGTCAAATATTAAAGAAGACAACTCAATAAATACCTCCCTTTGTAAGTGTATTGTAAAATTTTACTCCTTTGAATAGAAAAATTGGCCAATTTCATATACTTTTATGTGGTGGAAAAAAATTAAACAAAGACTGGTCAAATTTTGAAACAAATAAAATCATCAATACAGCCCAGGTTTGTGTAATGTGACTTCGGGCTGAAGCAAGTTATTAAATGCAGTCGATCGACCAACATCAAAGATGAGGAAATCTAGAAACCACCAAAAGCCATAATTTCCCCCCTCCTTTTCCCCTATAAAAGGAGGGGGACTCCAAAGAAAAGGGGAATATCTTCTTCTATCACATTTTGTATCATTACTTGTAGAATTCTTGTATCTTGCTCTAGCTTTAGCTTTTATTTACATTTTTGTACTTGCTTCTTGTAGTCAAGTTCTTCAATAAATATTTCTAGTTAATTTTTCATTCTTGGTATTCTTGCTTTGGGCAAGAAATCAAGAAGGGCGGCCATTTCATTGTCACTAGACCAAGATCTGTTGGGATTCTTCTTCTTTCTTGTCTATGGCTTCCTTTCTTCTTTCCTTTGTTCCATTTTCAATTTCTATGGATCGTGAGTAGTTCTATATCGAGTTGTGGGGAGTAGCCCCATATCCATAGTGGAAATTAGATTAACATCTATATGATTTATTCATTATATGGTATTGTTTTGGAGAATTGCCCATTTGAAATGACTTGATATCTTATTTCATCGAGTGTTAGTCTTGGGAAATGTGACTACAAAACCCAAGGCTCTGAACAACCAAAAAAATGCATAAAGATATGGATTTGATTATGGAAGGATCTTTATTGGGATGATCAGGATAGGATATGTAAACACCAGGACCAATGGGTTTGCAGGGAGTTTGTCTTTTGTAGATGTATTTTTGAATGTTTTCACATATCCTCTTCTAACTTATTTTATTTCTATAGATTCCATCAATCTAGTTTCATGCAAGCTATAGTGGTTAAACCCACAACCCCAATATCTTTTATTATAAAATTAATCTCTACTTTTATTTTCTTGTTCTTTAGTGCAAACTTTCCATTATCTGTTCATAGCATAACCAAACTCTCAAAATTAGTTTTTTACTTCTCTGTTCTCATGATTGGATTTGAATCTCTACCATCCTCTTTCCCTCCATCCATTGGATCGATACCTAGCTATACTGAGTTGACATGTTGTTACAACAAGTTGACAACCTGGTTAGAAGGTTAAAATCTAGGACTTCTCCTAGTAATTGTTGTGTGTGCAACAGAACGCATCGGGGACCCACAGCGTGCATGGAGTTTTCACCTGAATTTTTCTTAGACCACACGAGATTAAGGGTTATCTTGGCCAATCATGAGGTGGGATGGAAGAGGAACACCCAAACCCAATATTTACAGTGGTGCTAGCAATCTTTACGGAGAAGGAGGAGTATGAGTAGAGAGATCTAGTGCAGAAAAGCAAATGAGGGAAAGTGGGAAAAGAAAGAGGGAAACATTTCAAACAAGAAGGATGCATCAATTCTGGCATGGAATGTCTTGATAACAGAGCAAGATGGGTGACCATAGTTTCCTTCAAGCCCCTAGGCAACTAGAGGTAAGGGATGACTTGGCTATCCTTGGATCAAACCTGGATCTAATGGGAGAAACATGTGATCCAAAATTATCCATGATATATAATTAGACTTAATTTAGAGAAAATTCATCTCATATGAGTGAGAATGTGCATAACATTAGGAGAGAGAAAAATCCAATATGCCACAATTGTCTCTTTTACTTTAGGGATGTCTGAGAACTTTATCACTCCTTAAAACTATCAAAACAGTAACTTTATCATTGCGAGTATGGATAGCTTATTATTCATGTGGTGGAAGTGGTGGCGGTGTTTGATGTTGTTGATGGTGAGGTGGAGGTTGAAGAATGTATGGTTTTTGGGGTGGCTGTTGGGGAGGCGGTTGTTGAGGTGGAGGTTGAAGGATGTATGAATGGTGTGGTGGTTGTTGATGTGTATATAATGGTGGCAGAGGTTGTTGGTAGTTGAATGGTGGTTGTGTTGGTGGAGGAGCATATAGAATGTAAATATCTACTTGCATTGGTGGTGGGACATAGGAGTTTTGAGGGGTTACCATTTATCCATTTGCATTGTTTGAATTGCCATGGTTTAGCACGGAAGTATCCCCTCCTCAAGGAGTGCAAGAGTCAAGGTTAGTTGATCTGGCCTTTGTCCAAGCATATCAATAGTTTGTCCATGAGTGGAGAGATATTTCTTCACTCCATCTAGGCTCCTTAGCCTACCAAGTACTTTGTATTAAAACCTTGATTTGTATATCGGGACTTGATGTTGCATTAAATGCCCTTGTCCCTCTTCACCTTCATGCTTACATAAGAGATTATGTTTATTTATCCATTCATAATTATAAGATTAGCACATATGACATTGGCTTTGTGGTTCTCAAAGGACTACATAGTTTTCACTTCTTACTGAGGGGACTCGATGGATTGCACAAATGGTTAGAAGCACCTCCCACTTGACTCTTCATGAGATTAATCATGTCATCTAGAGTATTCATAATTTTTGGGTTGTAACTGTTTGAAGTAGGAGGTGGTAGTGTAGATGAGGCAAAACCAATATTCCTATCATAGTAATTTTCTACCCTAGAGGCTCTTTGCCTTGAATTTTCAGCCAAGTGTTCAAACAAAGGCCATGATTCCTCAACATGTTTGGTCATGAATGTTACACCACAAGAAGAGTCAAACATAGTTTAATCCATTTGGGACAATCCAAAATAGAATGATTTCACAAGTTGCTATAGAGGGACCTCATGATGGGGGCAATATCTTATCAACTTTTAAAATCTCTCCCAATTTTCATGGAACTACTTATGGGCCAATTGACTGAATGAGGTAATGCATCTTCTCATTTTTGTACATTTGGATATTGGATATAACTTCTTGAGGAATTCATTTTTCATAGCCTCCCATCTCACCACTTTAGTTTTATTAGAATACCACTCATTAGGTTAGTCTTTTAGAGAGAATGTGGATAGAGTAAGGTGGTAGAATCATCCATGATATCAAGAGTATTAAATGTGGAACAACTCTCCAAGAATGAGTCAATGTACTTGTAAGGATTTTCATTCTCCAAACCATAGATAGTGGGAAATAACCCTAATCGAGCAGGTCGAATTGAGATGGCTTGCCCCAACATTTTCTCGACCCTTGCTGCAACTAGTGAAGTGTAGTTGCCCGACATGAAGTAGTCAAGTATGGGCCTTGGTTGAGGTGGAATTGGTGGCTTAACATGGTGTTTCTTTTCATGGTCCCCATTGCTTACTTGCATGCACCTACTTCTTTGCCTTCTCCTACCTATTTTAGGGTATTTAAGGAAAGGCTCGACAAATAAGGAATGAAGACCAAACATGCAATGTCACCTTCCTAAAACACAATCAATCAAAGAAATACAAGTTAGGACAACAAAAGATAAAATTGTAACAAAGAACTAAGAATGACAATTACAAGGATAACTAGGAAAAGTTAAAATAAGCAATTATCTAGGTCTAAAAAATCCACTTCCTAGCAAAGACGCCAAAAAGCTTGGTGTAGTTGTGGCACACCTGGATAATAAAGTCCCAAAATGAGTCACACTCTTAATACAAATGATACGCTAGCACACAAGCTCAGGGTGTAGTATAGTAGAAACAAGTGCAGCGTCTAATCCCATATAGAGTGGGGGAGGCACTAGAGCTAGAATTTTATTTAGGTTTCTAGAAGCAAATATTAGGGGTTTTAGGGTTTAAAGTCTAAGTTGGAGTGATTGCACTGGGTCAACATGCAAGAAAGGAGGGAAAGAATAATATCTAAGTTAATCTAGCAATTAGGGTTGAGAACATAAGCAAGATAAGTATTACAGTAAACTAGGATAAATAAAGGCAAGAGAAAGCAATTAACTACACTAAACTAGAACTACACTAACAATGCAAACAATGAACTACAATATCAATGACAAATATAACTAACACTAAGAAAGGCCCTCACCTAAGCAAGGAGATTGATCACTAACTATTCAATTAATACTAGATGGAAAGAGAATGATCTAAATTCACTATCAATATCTAGAAATAAGGCAATTAGGGTTCTAACAATAATGTGGATAATGGGCTATTTGGGGGATATGCAAGAATAAACATGTAAGGAATCTTGGAGGCGACAGGCGTAGTAGAGGAAATAACATTTTTATCCATGTATCCCATGAGAAGGTCTCATTAATAATAATATATTAGGAAGTAGGGATGTGAGGTATCCTTGTTGCAAAGTATATTTGACAATGTTTCTTACATAGAGATATAACTGCATGAAGGTTCACATATAATTCTTGATAACATTTCCCAACAAAAGTTCTAGATAGTAGCATCTTTACATAGCTCACATAGACGAAGGGAGATCCATCTCGTGCTCTTAGAGCCGAAAGATCGGAGCAATATTTCCATTGGCAATGTGCTAACATTGCACTTTCTCTCCTTTGGGTATTAACTGCTAAAACTCACATGAAATTTTGTAACCAAAAGATTATCTATCATTCCCCATAAAATAGGAGAGGCAAGGAAGTAGGGTTTCTAAAAAAACCTGGGAAATTAGAAGGCATTGACTACTTTCAAGCAGTTAGCTTGCTCATAGCTAGTCAACATACTGGATAGTCAAGTTGGGTGACTTTAATGTAGCAAATGATTACATAATAAGTCATCTGACTGAGTACTTTACTCTTATTGGACGAATGGACCGGTCAACTGAATGATTGGGATGATTTTGTGCAATCGACCGACTAGATCGTCCATTCGACAAATTAGACAGATCTTTTCTACTTGGCCAACTAGACTATCCAACTGACAGATTGGGCTAATATCAACTCAGTCAACCAACTAGAGTTTCTAATTGATTGATTGGACTATCCACTCAAGTGATTAGACTTTCCAGTAGATTGATTGAGCTTATATTCAATCTATCAATGATTTAACTAATTATTTATACCTTTTAGTAACCAATTAATCTTGTATCCATGATTGCATTCCTCTTCTCTATGTATCTTATGGGTATGACCCTATATGCTCTACATTACATTGGTAGTAATATAAATAATTGTATTATGACTTCGTAGACAATGAATGATATCAAGAACAACTCATTGCCACCAAAGTAGTTGGAGAAGTTAGAGAACAACTTCAGCCTAGTGTTTTGATGAGTGTTACAATTATCGTATAGTCCCTTTCTCCATGATATCTAGATTGAATCTAAGGTGTGGGAACATCATCCTCTTAATATTCAATCTGCATTACTTGATCTAGAGTAGACTAAAAAGTATCAAAATCTTATTTTTTCCCTGAAATTTTTTGTATCTTAAAAAAAGATTTTGTGGTTGAGATACACATGAACTCAACATCACATATTGACTCACACAAGCATGGACATGCATTTAATAGTCTCACTCATCAAGTGGTTAGGATATGACTCTAATAGTAGGTACACATTCCCTCTACATCACTCATAATAACCCACATGTGTCACAGTACGCCCAAGCACTACATGTATGGCAACTCTTATTTAAGGTTACTTTGAGTAGTGTTAAAGTATATAGAACAACATTTGATTGTTGTAGTGACTTTAGGTATAAGGTCCACAAACACCACTATCACATTGATATATGATCCTGACTGCCATTTCTAGCTCCCAAGGATCATACTCAAGCTGGGTCTGTTTGGTACACTTGATTGACTTGATGTCTAATATCACTATTAATGAGGAGTAGTCATTAGTCAACACACATACTAGTCTTAATGTATTATTGTAGTCCTAATTTCCATAATAATATATGTGTAGGGACTTAGACAAGAATGAACACACATGATCTGGTCCTCAATGTGAATCAGATTCCATGGAGTGATTCTTTATTATATTTATTCAGTATTTCAAATTAAAGCAAACACATGAATTAGAATTGTCTTTATTAATAATCAATTCAGTGTGCCATTACAGTCATCATATGACTGACTCTCAAGGCATACTACCAACATTATCCCAGTTGCACTAGAGACAATCTATAGTGAATCTAATATGAAGTAATCTAATATTACGATCATGCTTGTGTTATGAAAGTGCTTTCATTACAAGATCAACAACATTGCTTTTGATTGGTACTATGCAAATCTTCACATCTCCTCATTGTACTATCTCTCATATGAGGTGACAATACGCAACATATGCTTGTAATTATAATGTAATCTAGGTTCCTTGCTTGTGAAATGGCTCCATTTTTGTCACAATATACATCTACTGCATTGTCAATGAATGGAACCACTCTTAGATCACTAAGGAACTTATTCATCTATACAATTTCTATTGATGCACTGGAGGTAGAAATGTAATCAGCCTCTATTGTAGAATCAACAACTATCTCTTGCTTGGAACTTTTCCAACTCATATCTCCTTTATTGAGGCTAACCACAATACCTGATAGTGATTCATAATCTCCCTTATGGGTTAGGAAGCTTGTGTTGGTAATCATTTACCACCAATTCTTTCTCACCACCATAAATAAGGAATTGACTGTTACTTCTTCTCAAGTACTTAAGGATTCTCTCAGAGTAGTCCAATGACCTTCACAGGGATTTGACTAGTACCTACTCTTCATTCTCAATGCATGTGAGATGTTGTGATGTGGACATTCCCATGATGTGGACGTCAGGAGTCTGTGTAGAAGATTGTAACATCTCAAGATTTGAAGCCTCACACAAAATTGATCTTAAAGGAATGATTGGACCACCTAGATAGCCAAGGTGAACCTCTTTTTCAGGTAGTACATGAATAGTACTTGATGGTTAAGTAAGCTTGACCTAGAGTAGTAGTGGGATGGGTAAATTATCATGAATTTGATCCCGAGCTATGTGCAAATGAGTGAGGACAAAGCGCGCAACCTAGGCCATTAATTGTCTGTGGGGCTAGTCTTCATTCTTGAAACTATACTAGAGACTTGGGTAGTGTCACATGCATCACATAATGATTGACAATGGAGACCTAGAGTGTGATATCCTTATAAAAGCCTTAATTGGGAGGATACATAGGGAGTTTAAACCTTACATAAATGAGGCCAACCCATGAAGAGGACGCAAAGAGTTTAAGTGGGGGGATTTTAACATCCTAGGATTTGATGCCTCAAATAAATGATCTCGAATGGAAATGACTGGACTACCTATATTACCAAGGTACACGTCCTTTTCAGGTGGCCCATTAATAGGTACTCAATAGTTAAGTGTGTTGGGCCCACAAGAGTACTAGGATGAGTGATTGGTTGAGAATTTGATCCCATGCAGTGCATGAGTGAGGACAAAGTACTCAACCAAAGCTAGTGGTGGATTGTGGAGCTATTTGTCACTCCTAAAACTTTACTAAAGCCCCAGGAAGTGGGCCTGATCATTGCATAGTGATTCGAAGGGTGGTTAATTATATCTGGTCAATTCAGAGGAGACACATGGAGTTTATGGTACCTTACATAAGGGGGACAACCCATGACTTCACTGACACATGAAAATGAACTTTGCATTTTATCCTTGTCTTGTATCTAACTTACATTAGAATCGTCAAGTTTTGCACTGAAGTGCCTCTTCTCTTTTCACCAAAGTGCATCTTAAATTGCATCAAGGTGCTCTGTATGCTAGGAATGCCCGTGATGGGGATCTTATATAAGGTTCATTCATTATCTTCACTTTTTACTCTTGAATACTCTTTACTCTTGCTCTTAAAGATGAATATAATGTGATATGTTGATTCTTAAAATAACTAGTAAAAAGGAATTCATTTATACAATTATAACTTTAATATAAAAAACTATAACATGATTAATACATTCTCACATAACATGTACATTGTACAAAATGACATATAAACTATATTTAAGTATTAGATTTCACATAGTGAGGGAGAGACATATGTCATTTTTAGATATTTAGTTGTACCTCTTATTGTGATTTTTGGTTGTGATGTTCATCATCATTCACCTATGTTTTATTGAAATGTTTTGGCACCCCTCATGAGTACATAAATTAGAGGAGAAACCATTGTAGGTCAAAACCCATTATTCCCTACGAGCATGATGTGGAAATATCACTAAAGATTGAGGTAGGCTTGAGACATGTTCAGTGGATAATAAACCTTAATACCCAATGGAGGCCTACTTTGATTTTACCTTACAATTGGAATTTTAGGTTCAAGTCAACTTATTAAGGGTATATGAATATATTAGTCCAACTGAGTAGAACGATTATGTATATTTACTGGTTTTATCCCTAATAAAGTGTTTTTGCTTTAATATTTATGTGATCAATTAATAATTTATTTTTCTAATCATAGGATTTTTAACCTTACATATAATGATACTATATAATTGTCAATATTATCATTTGGTGTTGGTAGATAATACTTTACTAAATTACCGATACACTATCTCGAGTGGATCTATTGTCACCAATGGGTTTTTCTTTCTTCTGATATGAACATTTGAATTATTAAGGTTAACAATAACCATCTTCTTCTAGTGACAACATCCCTTGTAGTTGCTATAGTAGTAATTTGAATCCTTAATTTAATGACATGACTCTAATCCACTGAACATAGATTAGTACCACACTAATGGTGATAAACCAACTAACCATTATTTTAAGATCTAACTAAAATCACTACTAATTTTTCTTTTGGTAACACATAAAACTATTGAAAATTAACATGTAATAACCTTAGGATGCATCTGCTATATTGAAAGGTATAGGGTTTACATTTGTTTTTAACCATTATAATGTCTTAAAAGGTAAAAATTAAACTATTTTTGACATTTATTTACATCATGCTTATGATATAAATTTCCCTCATTCTTTCTGTCACATCCCAAGAATAGAGGAAGAATAAGAGACCAACTACTAGCTAGATATTCCTAAAGTAAACGTATCTATTCTGCTACTCTTTCTATTAATCGTCTTCTATATCCTCATAATGATATCTACATCTACTTAAAAAGATTTTTAGTAGGGTATGATATACTGGATCAATGTATTGAAATTCACAAATAGTTCATAATAAACCAAACATAATATTTTAAAATAATTACACAAAGGAACAATACAAACATGATGATTGTATTAAATTTAAACAGGTTTACATTTAAATATAATACAAAATGAAAAGGTACTTAATATATCTACAAGTATTAAATAAAATGATTTTTATTATTGAGCTCACAATGTCTAGTCTTGGTCCCTATATTAGCTGGTCAAATAAGCAAAACTCCTCTAAATGTTGAGTACTCAAGTACAAAGTCAATACACTAGGCTTGAACTATCTACGTCAATACTTCCACAAGGGAGACTCAAAGATATAATCTAAATTGAGTTCAAAAATAATAAATTGGGTACCGTAGAGATCTCTAGTTATTGTCTGATAAAATAAGGAGATCATCTGTGCTAAGATTTATCCTACATATCCTAAATGTATGAGATAGATATTTGATATTGGACTCTTCTAATCTGTATGAATGGTTACTCCATCATAGTATAGAACCTTGTTATGGGTTCTATGGTGTACATGGCATCTAGAGTCCATTCGATTCATTAGTTTCATTGTACAATCCTATAGTAAACACTTATTAGTAACTATATAATTAAGTTACTATAATTTCTTAAAATTTGGATATTGTAATTGGTGTCCTAATTTCATGTTATATACCACTCATACTGAACACTGATATAACTAATATTACTGAAAGAATATTTACATTATCATCTTGAATCATAAGTAGGAGTATATGAGCATCTCATGAGTACCTTTTTTGTAGTAAACCTAGTTACTAAAAGTATGGCAAACTCAAGTATATTTATGCCTTCACATTTGATTATCTTAGATCGACATAGAATTCAAATTTAATCATTTTAAGATTATATTCCATCATAAACCACCATCATTTAGTTATTTCATTCAATTATATCATGATAATCTCAACTAAAGGATTTAGGACTTTCACACAATACAATAGTACAAATAGAACAATTTTCAATGATTCACACATTATTTCTATTTTCTATAAAATCTTGACTAATCATTTAAAGAGATATGTTATATTTACTTATTACCTATGCTCTTTGTATTACTTGTTACTTGTGTAATTTATCCCATATGTCCTAGCTGTATTATTATTTTATTCTTCCTATAAAAGAGAAGGCATTGCATTATTTTTTACTCACTTTATAGCAACGACTATATTCTATATGTCGTATCAGACGAATGCAATCCCCCCTATAATCCTCTACCCTAATGCTTCCCCTCCCACCCTAACCCTAGCCTCCGCCTCCACCTTCCCCCTCCCAACCATGCTGCATGATGCCACTCGCCTCTCCTTCCCTTCCCTTTCCACCACCCTTCCCCTCTCCTTTGCCCTACCTCCACCATATTTCCCTCTTGACACCTTCACCATCTTCCCCTCTCACCGCCTCCACCCCCTAGCAGCCCACTGCCACACCTTCCCCTACCCATGCTGCCGCTGCCACCCACCTTTCAGCCACCTCCTCCTCTTTCCACCAAAATAGCTCACCACCCCATCTCCCCCTACTAGCCCCTCATGTCCACTTCCCCATCTTCCCTCCACCATCTTTGACCCTTGCCTCCACCATTTTTCTCATCTATTCCATTTTCTTCCTCCTACGCCTTTGGATGTCTTTTCCAGTATAGTATGTTGATGGTCTAAATAGGCTACCCCTTTCTTGTTTGTGCCTCATCGTGGAGTAGATCTCTCCCTATGATGATGTAGGTCTATCTACAATATGTACTGCCCCTTGTTTGTGGGATTTTGAGATCTGATGTGTTAGTTCTACTGCAATCCTATTTTTCCCCTTTATGGGTTTCATCAGATCTACTAGTTTTGGATGCCATCTTCCTATGCACATGGGCACTCTGCTCTCTCCTACCTTCCGGCTTCTACTGTCTTCTGATATCTGCTACAACTTTTTTGTTGATCTATCCATTATGGCATCTATTGAGCCTTCCCATTCTCTGTGTGTCACCACTATAAAACTTGATGACTCCAATTCTCATATGTGGTCGACATCTTTATTTTTTATGTGAAAGTGCAAGGTCACTACTCACATATCATAACTGACCCTCAACCTGATCATGATGCCTCAACGAATGAAAAAACCAAGCAAGCTTATGCACAATGGAGTAAAGATGAATTGGGTGTTATGTATTGGATTGTGAATACCACTGAGCCAGAGATCAATCAGTCCCTTCTCTGCCTCCATGATGCCAAGGCCAAGTAGGATCAACTTTCCCATGTCTACTCCCATCAGCAAAATCCCAAGAAGGTGTTTGAGATTTTCAAGAACCTAGAAAAGAAGGAATTCTACACTGCTTTGTCAGTTGAAGATCACTACAATCAGTGCTCTGCCCTATGTAATGAATACAAAATCTTCCATCCTTTTTCTTTTGATATCATAGAAGCTAAGAGACAACATAACAAAATCCAACTCATCCCATTTCTTGCCAAGATTCCTTCCTCATTTTCTGGATTTGTTGACCAAATCCTCTCTAGTGATACTATGCCTACACTTAGAGATGTGCTTAAACATATTCAACGTTTACCATTTGTAACTTCTATTTCGGCCATCGAACACCCTGCTCTTACTGTACGTTCTATTGATACCATGGCCATGGTCATGGACGTGACCATGGTGGCTGTCACCCTCCTAGCTTGGATTGTACTTCTTCAACTACACAGGGTCACAGTTGGCCCAATGACCCTCGCTTCTACAATTTCTATGGCTATCACAATCACAATAAAGACTGGTGCTGGATCAAACATGAAAATCTTACTTGGACTAATCAAGTCACCTGTGACATGGGTGAGGATTCTCCTTCTACTTACCACCCACCTGCTCAACCCTCTTCTGCCTGGCTCCAGCCTGAGTTTGAGAAGCTCTTCTAAGAGCACATGTCCAACCTACCCTCTACTTCAGAGGCTGAATCGTCTTCCCTGCTTGTTGCTCCATCTACTGGTAAAAATAAATGGTGTAATGACTCTAGTGCTTCAGTCCATATGTTGGTAACTCTAATTTATTTTCTACTCTAACAAGATCCACATGTATCCCTCTAGTGATGATAGTTGATGGCTTTCGAACGTCTGTCTATGGAATTGGGACAATTCCTTTATTTCAGAATATGCATATGAAATTTGTCTTATATGTTGTGAGATTTCCTTTAATCTTCTTTCTATTAGTAAAACTATGAAGAGCCTTCAGTGCTCCATTACATTTGACCCTTCCAGTTGTGTTCTTGAGGATCTATGCATTAAGACGGGGATTGGTTTAGTCCATTAGGGACCAAATAATCTCTACTACCTAGATGGGCTGACATCAGTAACTGCTATGCTTTCAACTTTTGTGACCGGGATTTAGTGGCACTACTGTCTTGGCCACCCGTATGCTTCTAAATTGAAACATTTATTTCCTATTTTAATTGATAATATTTTTTTCTATAAATCTTGCCAATTTAGAAAACAAACTCGATCTGTGTTTCCTACAAAGAAAGAATTAGGTTCTAAATGCATTTTTGATATTGTTCATGCGGAGATATGGGGTCCTTGTTCTGTTAGAAGTCATTATGGTGTTAAATATTTAATGGCATTTATTAATGACTTTTCTCGAGGGCTAGTTATACTTAAATATTGCAACATTTTTATGGACATCATCACCACCTTTTTTTCTAGAGTATCAAACTCAATTAAATAAACCCATTAAAATCTTTTACACTGACAATGCCCTTCAATTAATGCAAAAATTTGTCATCTTTTTTTGTTCACCCCATGGGACAATCCATCAAACTTCATGTCCCTATACTCCAATAAAAGGAGTTGCTGAATGAAAAAAATCTACATCTTGTAGAGGTTTCTCACACCATTCTTCTTCATTATCACGTTCCTCAACATTTTTGGAGTGAGGCTATTTCTATGTCTTGTTATCTTATCAATCACATGTTGTCCTCTATTTTGCAATATTAGATTCCGTCTAACATTCTCTTTCCTGATGTGTAGCTTATTTTTGTTCTATCGCACATCTTTAGGTGCACTTGCTTTGTTAAAAACCTTCATATAGGGATGACAAAACTTGACCCTCGCTCCACAAAATATGTTTTTAAGGATATTCCCAAACACAAAAAGGATATCATTGTTATGATCCTATACTACGACAATGCTATGTCAATGTGGATGTCGTATTCTTTGAATATTGCCGACTATTCTAATAAAGGGGCTTCCTTATCCTGTGATATCTTGGCACCTACTTTGTTACATGAAATTATGGATATCGATCCACCTTTTGAACTGGCACCTGAAGACGCCCGTTACAAGTCCACAAGAGAAGACCCAAGCAGACTATCCCCTTTGTGGCCCCTCAAGAACCAACTCCTCATTCAGAAATAGATCACAACACAACCCAGATACACTCAGACTTGCACCTCCCTATTAGCCTTTGGAAAGGTGTCCACTCACATGCTCAACATATGATTAGTCATTTCTATTCCTCTACTAATCTAGGTTCTAGCTTGGCTTGCTTTATAACTGTACTCTCTGTTGTGTTGATTTTGAAAAATGCTACAGAAGTAGTACAAATCCCTACATGGTGACAAGCGATGGAAGTTGAAATGTAGACACTCACTAATCACAAGACATGGGATCTTGCAGATCACCCTTCTGCATGTCGTACGGTTGGATGCTAATGGATCTTCACTATCAAATATCAACTCGATGGCATGATTGAGCATTTGAAAGCACACCTGGTGGCAAAAGGTTATAATGAAACTCGTGGTGTGGACTAATTTGAGACCTTTTCTCCAGTCGCTAGACTCAATTCTGTTTGTGTCCTCATCTCTATTGCAGTCAACAAAGATTGACCTTTATTTCAGCTGGATGTCAAGAACACCTTTCTTTATGGAGACTTGCAAGAAGAAGTTTACATGGAGCAAGTGCCTAGCTTTGTTGCTCAAGGGGGGTATTCTTTGCAAGTTTGCAGATTGCAGAAATCAATTTATAGCCTAAAGCACAATCCTCACGACTGGTTTGACAAGCTCAGTCTAATCCTCATAAAATTTGGCTTTCTTCGTTCTCATTCAGATCACTTAGTGTTTATTAGGAAAACTATGTCTGGTCAGGTCATTCTTATTATCTATGTAGATGACATAATATTATCTAGCAGTGACACCTCTGGCATTTAGGCTGCAAAAACATATCTAGAACAACACTTTGTCACCAAGGATCTTGTTAAATAGAGATATTTCTTAGTATTGAAGTATCTAGATCGTCTACAAGTATATGTCTCTCCCAACACAAATATGTTCTAAACCTATTGTAAGAAATAGGTATGCTTGGATGCAATCCATCCAACACCCCTCTGGATCCCAACACTAATTGGGATGATGAATCTTCTCCAGCTTATGTTGACAACCACCAATTCAGGCGATTGGTTGGTAAGCTCATCTACCTTACTATCACAAGAGTTGATCTTACTACTGCTGTTGGGTTAATGAGTGGGTAACATGATAAACCACGATAGTGTCACTGGGATGCTGTCTGTCACATTTTGAGACATCTCAAAAGCTCTTCAAGGAAAGGCCTATTGTATAAGAAACATGGCCATTGCAATCTTTTCTGGTTCCATAGATTCTGATTATGTAGGGAGTAGATGTGATCGAAAATCTACATCCAGATACTGAACCTTTATAGGAGGCAACTTAGTTACACAGAATAGAAAAAAGAAGACAATGGTTGCTAGATCAAGTGTAGAGGAAAAATATCAAGCTATGGCTCACACTGCATGTGAACTTCTCTGGGTTCAAAGCCTTCATAAAGAATTTGATATATCTGATACTAGTCCTATTCTGATGTTCTAGGACAAAAAGACTCTAATTTTATTGCAAGCAACCCTACCTTTCATGAGCAAACAAAGCATATCAAGGTAGATTGTCACTTCATTTGGGAATTTTCTCTTTCTGTCTACATCTATACTCCACATCTTAGTATTGAAAGGCAAGTGGTGGACATCTTCACCAAGATTCTACCTAAAGCTTGATTCAAGACTCTAGTATACAAGTTGGGCATGTTCGACATCTATGCTCCAACTTGAGGGGGAGAAAAGATATATGTTATATTTGATTATTATCTATGCTCTTTGTGCGTTCTTTGTGTTATTTGTTACTTGTGTTATTTATACCATATTGCCTAACTATGTTATTGTTTTATTCTATTATCCTATAAAAGAGAAGGCATTGTACTCCTTTTTACTCACTTAATAGAAAAGACTCTATTTTCAAGTTCCATCACCTTAGGTTAGATCCTTATTTTTGGTAACAAATATAGACTTTTCCAACTTGAATTTAGAATGGAAATTCTAGATTCCATTTCTACTAGCTTTTCCTATATGTACGACAAACATATATGAGCATGGAAGAAATGGGGAAGGAAGAGAAGAATCTTAGCTAAGATTTTGTTACTGATTTCATCCTTGGATTCGGTATAAAAGAGAAGAGGGTATAATTACAAAATAATAATATTAGATAGTTAGACTAGGATTGTCATGTTGTTGAGTTATTCTTATTATTTCTTTCATCTATTCCAATATCGCCTCTCAAAATATAAACTCTTAGTTATCATATTTTTTAAGCAAATAGTATGTTTTTGCTTAGTTTTTTATTAAATTAAAAGACATATCAACTTTTGTAATTGGTTGAACAAACCATGGTATTGGCACAATAGTCAGACGACTTCACCAATAGTTGGCATGATTAACTATGAGAAGTAAACTGAGTCATCACTGAAACAAATCATTTTGGGGCCTCACTTTGTTGGTCTCATAAGTTTGAAGATTTATGACATTTATTAAGTCTATCTTTTCATAAGTCGGTTGACTAATTGTCTCGGCAATGGTTAGGATGACCTGGTTCCAAAATGCCATCACACCCCATCAATGCTAGCTAGTTTTTTGACTAATCCAAGGTCATACAAATAAAGGTTTTTTGCTACAGTTACCTATTCTAGAGGTCCCTCAAGGTGTCTGTCAACAAAAATATCTAAAGTAACCCCATTCTTGTACTACTTAGTTAGAATATCACTCTAGTCGATTGGAAAATGTAGTCAAATTTTAGTTAACCACTATAATTGAAAACTTAACCTAATTTACCCCCAACTGGAATATTCTCCCAGGTTTAGTTAGTACTCTTAATCCTTTACTAATCGGTATACCTTTTTTTTTGGATAACTTGGGAACCACCCCCGAGGAAGCGCCACAATCGTGACCCTCCTGG
Source organism: Alisma plantago-aquatica (assembly GCA_963693085.1). Taxonomy (NCBI): domain Eukaryota; kingdom Viridiplantae; phylum Streptophyta; class Magnoliopsida; order Alismatales; family Alismataceae; genus Alisma; species Alisma plantago-aquatica. The sequence goes on along the minus strand of OY856412.1, from coordinate 434,241,224 downwards.
CAGTGTAATCCCCCAGTCCCCCCTCAACTACCCGCACACTGGAGGGAACATTTAAATCGTACAGTGGGCCGGCCTGCACAATGGGATAATTTGATTCTGAGGAGCACAACCTGGGTTTCGAACCCGAGTCCCTTCATTGGGGAGCTGGGCTCTTAACCACCCGAGCTACTACCTCGCCGGCATCGGTATACATTTTGATACAAATTCCTTTGCATAACAAAGTATGATGTTTCCAATTCATTTACTTGAGCTCAACATACACACACACAATATATATATATATATATATATATATATATATATATATATATATATATATATAGACACACACACACAGACACACACACACACACACACACACATATATATATATATATATATATATTAAACATTTTTAAAATTCAACCAAACTACAATTTAGTAAATTATATTTCACTATTATAATTATACTACTAAAATCAAATTATCAATTCAATCTCTTTAATTAGGCAAACATGATGAAAATATACTAAATAAAACTAATAACTGAGGTTAAGTTTACTTAAACCTCAGACTAATAATAAATCTAGAATTTCATCGTAACGATTCCCCCTCTAATACAAAACTTTATGTTGAAATTATTCAAAGAGGAGAGGATAATTGTTACTTGTCTATGACTATTACTATCATGACGTTTTATTGACACCATGATTACTCCAAAGAACATTCACTAAGGCATTACTCTTCTATTGAGTTTCCAAATTCTTCAATCTAATATTGGATTAGGCTTTCAACATGGGAAAAATCCTCTTTAAAATGTACTGGTTGTGGACTATGATCTTCTCTGCTCCTAGATGGTATTTCTATAAAATGGATATGTGATACCATTTGTAAATTATCTACTCTAGTTGTAGATCAATCTTGCATACCATAATTCTAATCCTCTAATTCATTATATATGGTCCCACGTATCTAGGAATTAGCTTGCCTAACTTTTCATGCATTATTTATTTTTTCTATGGGTGACATTTTCATATAAAATTCATCTCCAACATCAATTTCTTATGGTTTGTGTTGTTTATCTACATGGATCTTCTTTATGTCATGTGCCACCTTCAATTGTTGTCTGATCACTAGCATCTTTTTTATTGCCTCTTTAACCAACTCTAGACCCCAAATACATCTCTTTCCAACTTCATACAATAAAAAGGGAGATATACATCTACTCCCATTAAAATTCTTCATAGGGAGCCATACCCAAACTAGAATAGTGATTATTATTGTATGCAAACTACATAACACTTAGATATTGATCCCAACTGGATTTGAACTAGAATGGACATGCACTTAGCATGTCTTATATTGTCAGAATAGTGCTATCATGTCTTATATTGTCAGAATAGTGCTATGTGACTGCCCATCTGTCTAGGGAAGTGATAATATACTAAGATTTAGACCTCTTCCTAAAGAATGATTATTGGTTCCAAAATATGGATATGAACTTGTATCATTACCTGAAATGATGGAAACTGGAATTGCATGTAAACAAATCACTTCATCGATATGAACTTTTCCTTACTTTAGTGCATGTCATTTTTATAGAAAGAAAATTGATAAATTTTGTGAGTCTATTGAAAATCATGCCTATCAAGTCAAAACCAGGTGATGACCTACGTAGATCCAACACAGTCTATAGTGATGTGTTCCACAACTTCCATGTATGGATAGAGATTTGTTACTGCATGCCTTATGGTTTATGATGCTTAGATTTAACTTATTGACACACATCATACTTAGATACCTACGCAACCACATCACTCTTCATACCTAGACACCAATATTGTACCCGAGTTTAATGAATGTCATAGAACAATGTGGGTGCATTGCTGATGCGCATAAACTACACATCTAAAATGCAAGTGCACATATCAGAGTAATATAGGACCAAAAGTGGCCCCGATATTAAACATGGGGAAACGTACTCCAGAGACTACTACTAACTATCACTCAATCAACTAGACCTATGAAAAAGGTGTTTGGTTGATTAATTAACTAATTGCAAGAAGTAAAATGAAATTAATTGGTTTGTGATCAAAGATGGAATGGATTCCTTAGGATTATGAATTTACCACAGTTCACATTGCAATTAACATAGTTTCATTAATATAATTCCTCCTAACCCTGGACAAAGGGACCTGTAGCAAGAATTACCCACTCTTGCTGCGTAATTCACTACCTAATATTATATAAACCCCACTCTCATAGAGATTTAATTATTAGTAGGTGCTTTACCGAATTCTCTGGGTTATTCCCTTCATAATTGTAAGTCCTCTATCGAGGTGCGATATAAACTATGTAAATCTATGAGTTTTCCAACCCTTAATCCCTCTATCAAAGCAATCAAGAGTCTAAGAAATTACATGTGGTGATCATGCACAAATAATTCATAAAGCAATCGTAGAGATATGTCCAACAATTAAGATAAATATAGATATTAATTCATAATTGTCAATTACAATGCACAATCGGGCTACTCCCGGGTCTTAAGGAATTAGGGGATTAGGCCTGCATGATTTTAGTGTCTCTACACTAATAAGAGAAATGTGTGAAATGAAGTAGGTGGCTTATTAAGAATCACAAGTAACATCCGAATCATTTATGTGAAGATAACCATGATGAACCTAACATGGTGACAGTGAATAAATGCATGAGTCCTAATGCCTAATGTTATGGGTGGAATGATGCATGCACTTAAGATTTCATCAGAACGGTGAAACAACAAAGACTACATCATGTACACGATTTAATCTACCTTGGAAAATAGATTCAACACTAAGTTCAGTTGTTCCTCTTCTACCTCTTTATCTCATGGAAATTTCCATTTTTTTTCATTGGCCCATTTTTTTACATAATTGAAAAGTATTCTTAGGCTTCACTATAGAAAATCACACATTTTTTTATTTTATTTTGAGAGGTATGAATGTGTATCCCTATATTTTAATTTTAGAATACATGGTGTAAGAATGAATGATGCAAAAGATATGCTTTCTACATGGTGTAAGAATGAATACATGATGATATGCACATAAGCTTTTCTCTCCTTTTTTTCCAATTGTAACTAATGCAATAGAAAGAAACTAACTATCATAACACCTATCATCCTATGCAATGCAATCAAAAGGAAACAATTTAGGTTACTTGATCATCTTAAGTGTTGGATCAAAATGGATGGCAAAACAGATGGAATCACAAGATTAAGAGAAAATGACTTTCTTAAGTGATGATATGCCCCTCTATGTTAATGTGTGTACAAGGAAACCTTAGAATTTCTTTCTAAAACTTCAATTTAAGATACCATTAATTATTTGGTCAGTTCAGGATCAAACCCCATCGTCATCCACTTTTCATGGATAATTAGTACTTCCATTCATATCAAATGTCCTTAAGCTGACTAACCCATACAATTCCTTTGGGTGATGCTGCCTTAAGAATTTGCAACTAAGCTTTTGAAGATATGAAAAATATATATTTTTTTATTCCATTACAAAATCACAGAAGAGCACACTCTATGAAACAACAAAAATAATGCAAGTAATGCTCCACGATTACACTAGATAGTTGTGGATTCTAAAACTCAAAATGATAAAGCGAAAAAGTAAAAATAAAGACAGAGTTGTTCCAACACCCCCTAATCTGGAACTTGACTATGTCCACATAGTCAAAATCCAATCATAGAGGTGGAACAATGGTACCAGTTGCTTTGGAGGGTGGTGGCGGCGGACCTAAGCTTGAACATGACTATGTATCATAGTCAAAATCCAATCAAAGATGTGGAACAATGGTACCAGTTGCTTTGAAGGGTGGTGGCGGTGGATGCATTGGTGGCTATGTGGATCAAGTTATGCTAGCATACATCCCTCTTCTTAGTGGTACCAAGTTGTGTCTTGGCGGTACCAAGATATGACATCCATTATCCTTCTTTGAGCTATATGAGTCGGTGCCACCGACATGTGTGTCAGTGGTATTGATGACCTTTTTCTATAGTTCTATAAATTTCTGCTGAGAAAAGTCAGTAGTACTAACTTGGGTGTCGGTAGTATCGAATTTCTTTCCTGGAGTCCTATGATTTTTCTGAGAAAAGTTAGTAGTACTGACTTTAATGTTGGTAGTATCGACTTTCTACATACTTTAACCTGATAAGGACTTGGTAGTAACGACTTGGGTGTCAGTAGTACCGACTTTGACTCTACCTGCACACCAAACAAGAGCATCAACATACCTTTTTACATCAAATAAAATCTAACAAGAATATTATGAAATGTAACCAACTAAAAGACCTAAACAAACAATAAATAAAAAAATGAGAATGGGTTGCCTCCCATAACCACCCTTGTTTAATGTCCTAGGCTCGACAAGCTGAGTTTTCTTGTAATGCCCGGGCCCACTACCCTAGGCTCTAGTAGAGTTTCAGGAATGATGACTGGCCCCACAGACCACCACTAGCCTTAACTGCGCGCTTTGTCCTCACTCACGCACATGCCAAGATCAACTTCCTGACAGGTCACCCATCCCAGTACTACTCCAAGCTGAGCACGCTTAACTATGGAGTTCTATAGTGATGGGCTCCCGAAAAAGGAGGTGCACCTTGGTGATATGGGTAGTCCAATCATTCCTTTTAAGATCATGTTATCCGAGGCCTCAAATCCTGGGATGTTACAATCTCCCCCACTTAGACTCTTGACGTCCTTGTCAAGGCTCAACTATAAGGCCTCATAATCTCTTCCCCATTTCAGTGCAGGCCCATAATGGCCCATGGACACCCAGCTCCCGATCACGGAATACCAGCGCAAGGGTGGCTACGTCAATCATGGACAACCCTTTCCTACATGCCTGGACTACACGGCTCAAGACTGGCATGCCACATGCCCATGTAGGGCCCACCTACTGGAGGGGAATTGGCTCTGATACCCTTTGTAACGACCGGGCCCACTTCCCATGTCTCAAGTAGAGTTTCAGGAATGACGACTGGCCCCACAAACCACCACTAGCCTTAACTTCACGCTTTGTCCTCACTCACGCGCATGCCAGGATCAAATTTCCAACAGGTCACCCATCCCAGTACTACTCCAAGCTGAGCATGCTTAACTATGGAGTTCTTTAGTGATGGGCTCCCAAAAAAGGAGGTGCACCTTGGTGATATGGGTAGTCAAATCATTCCTTTTAAGATCATGTTATCCGAGGCCTCAAATCCTGGGATGTTACAATAAAATTTGTAACGACCGGGCCCACTTCCCATGGCTCAAGTAGAGTTTTAGGAATGACGACTGGCCCCACAGACCACCACTAGCCTTAACTGCGCACTTTATCCACACTCACGTGCATGCCAGGATCAACTTCCCGACAGGTCATCCATCCCAGTACTACTCCAAGCTGAGCACGCTTAACTATGGAGTTCTTAGTGATGGGCTCCCGGAAAAGGAGGTGCACCTTGGTGATATGGGTAGTCCAATCATTCCATTTAAGATCATGTTATCCGAGGCCTCAAATCCTGGGATGTTACAATCTCCCCCACTTAGACTCTTGACATCCTCGTCAAGGCTCAACTATAAGGCCTCATAATCTCTTCCCCATTTCAGTGTAGACCCACAATGGCCCATGGACACCCAGCTCTCGATCACAGAATACCAGCGCAAGGGTGGCTACGTCAACCATGGACAACCCTTTTCTACATGCCTGGACCGCACAGCTCAAGACTGGCATGCCATGCCCATTTAGGCCCCACCTACTGGAGGGGAATTGGCTATGATACCATCTGTAACACCCGGGCCCACTGCCCTAGGCTCTAGTAGAGTTTCAGGAATGACGACTGGCCCCACATACCACCACTAGCCTTAACTATGTGCTTTTTCCTCACTCACGCACAAGCCGGGGCCAACTTCCCGATTGGTCACCCATCCTAGTACTACTCCAAGTTGAGCACGCTTAACTATGGAGTTCTTTAGTGATGGGCTCCCAAAAAAGGAGGTGCACCTTGGTGATATGGGTAGTCCAACCATTCCTTTTAAGATCATGTTATCTGAGGCCACAAATCCTGAGATGTTACATTTCTTCAGCCTGGTTTGTCACGATATGGTTGTAAAGATTCATCTAGAAGTCTAAACCACACTTTATCATCATCTATCATGAGTGTCAAGTAGCCTCTACCCTCGGCGGTAATCACATTAGTCGTAGATTGGAACAACCTTACTAACAACATCTAGGATCCTCACATCCCGTGCATATCCATAACCACAAAATCTACAAGATAGATAAACTTGTCAACTTTGACTAGCACATCCTCACATATCCCGTACGGCCTCACAATTGATCCGTATGACAACTCGATTTTCATGGATGTTTTTTGGTTCCTTCAATCCCAACTTTCAAAATGTAGAGAGAGGCTTGAGATTTATGCTCGCCCCAGAATCACATTGTGCTTGTTGGAAATGTTTGCTGCCTATAGAACAAGAAATGTAGAAATATCCTGGATCTTTTCTCTTCTAGATCATGACACTCACCACTTCAACAACACACAAGACATCTATATCTTTTGTTAATCTCTTCTTGTTGATGATATCTTTCAAGAATCTCCCATATGCTGGAATTTGTTCTATCGCCTCCACAAGTGGAATGTTGATGTGAAGATTTTGGAAGATGTTTAGGAATTTCTTGAATCACTTTTCCTCCTTCTTTGGCTTTAGACTATTCGGGAATGGCACATCTGGCTTCTCTATACACTTGTGTGGAGGAACATATGGCACATTAGGGATCTCCTCCCCCAAGCTTTCTTCAACACCACCTTCTAGAATGGAATTTGGCATGTTTCTTATGGTTGGGATGACATGTGGCTGCTCCTTTTATTGAGGGTGCCTCCTTATTGACTGCTACTATTCTACTACAAAGTAGAACCTTCACCTACTCTTCTTGGATAGACACCTTTTCTGGAACTGGAGGCAGTGACATGACCATGGTGGAACTTTGAAGTTCTTTGTCTTACACAACTAGTTAAGATGGGGTATCCTTCTCACTTCTCACTGACCCTCTATCTACTAAGGTGCATGTGTGGGCATACCACACTGGTGTTCTGCATCCCCTTGGTTTTCAATATAGGTTTTGGGGAAACAGAACCTTAGGCACATACACCCAATCTAGCTCTAGAGTGTTATGATTTAGTGACTCCTTAGTAAGATGTTCTAGCTCATTGATAATAGAGACACACTTCAATTGGTTATGTTGATGAGCCGTCTTTGTATTCTCATGATTTCCATACTGAATGGGCTTCTTTATGGAATCCACTTCTGCTACTAGCTGAGAAATTTGATATTGAATATTGTGGATTTGTGCCTCGTGATTTTTATGCATGCATTTGTATGGTCTAATAAGGTCTTCTTCTTCTGACTGACTAGTATTCTTAGCAAATCTTCAATTTTATCTATCTTACTGGGGCCCTTATCATGCTGATACTGCTGACGTAGGTACATGCAGTCTTCCTCTTCACCTCTAGACGAGGTGCCAATTTTTTGCTCAAGCTTCCTTATGAGGTTTTCCAACTTCTCACTCAGTGCCATAATGACTCTAGACTCTCCAAAACTTTTGAATGTTGCTAGATATTCTCTTTCCTCACCCCATGATTGTTTTTTAGCCATGTTCTACAATATTTCATGGCACCTGGTCACTTTATTATTGAGGAAAAATCCTGACCGTATGCTATCCAGTGAAGTTCTTTCTCCTTTATGTAGCCCATAGTAGAAGGTCTTTACTTGTCTGTAAAGGTCAATACCATGATGAAGAACTTTACTTAACATGTTCTAAAATCACCCCCATGACTGTGAGCATGACCCTTATGCATTTTTCTTGAAAATATAACATTTTCCCACTATCTCATTCGTCTTTTGGGGTAAAAAATAGTGTTCAAAGAAGACATCAATCATTTGGTGCGACGTTTCTGTAGACTCTAGTGATAGGCTAAGAAACCATGATTTTGCATTATCTGCCAGTGAAGAAGGAAACAACTTCAAGTTTATCACTATTGCTGGAACCTTATCAATCTTCACCATGTCACAACTTTCTACAAAGTTGTTGATGTGTTCCATTGGGTCCTCTATGCTATGACCATGGAATGCATGCAATTTTATCGATGCTACCAACCCTAGGTCTATCTTGTAACTGCCCACATTAATGGCCCGCCTCTTGATTGGCCCCAATAGAGCTATAGAGGAAGATGCCTTTATCTTCTCCCAGACTGTCTGCTCTTCAACTTCCACATTTGCGTCACCCATTTTCGTTTATTCTAGTTGAGTCGGCTATGTTCTTGGAGTTGGTGTGAGTCCTTCCGTAGATTCACCGTGCTCTCTTATCCCATGTAAGATTTTGTCTTAGCTAGAACTCTATGGATTTGACTCTCCATAGTTGGTGGTTCTAGTCTGAACCATGCACTAGCACCTAAAAATAATAAAATCAATGTGAGAACAAGATACTAGTGGTTGAATAAAAATTAGAATTTTCAGCTTTAAAAATGATGAAAAAGAAAAATAAAAGTGTGGCCTAGTGTGACCGATCACAACGCTCTTAGTGATGGAGTTACCATTTCCCTGGTAACGACACTAAAAATTGATGCGCGCAAACTACACGTCTAAAACGCAAGTGAACGTATCGGAGTAATATAGGACCAAAAGAGGCCCAAATATCACATACGGGGAAACGTACTCCAGGGACTACCACTAACTATGACTCAGTCAGCTAGACCTATGAAAAAGGTAATTGGTTGATTAATAGACTAATTATAAGAATTAAAACTAAATTAATTGGTTTGTGATCAAAGATGGAATGGATTCCTTAGGATTACAGTTTTATCACGGTTCCCATTGCATTTAACATAATTTCATTAATATTGATTCCTCCTAACCCTGCACACACAGACCTGTAGTAATAATTACCATCTCTCATGGTGTAATTCACTACCTAATCTAATATAAACCCCACTCTCATAGCAATTTAATTATTAGTTAGGTGCTTTACCAAATTCTCTGGGTTATTACCTTCACAATTGTAAGCCCTTTCTCGAGGTGCGGTATAAACTATGTAAATCTATGAGTTTTCTAACCCTAAATCTCTATCTCAAAGCAGTTAACAACCTACTAAATTACCTATGATGATCAGGCAAAGATAATCTATGAAGCAATCGTAGAGATATGTCCAACAATTAAGATAAATATAGATATTAATTCATTATTGTCAATTACAATGCACAATCGGGCTACTCCCCGGTCCTAAGGAATTAGGGATTAGTCCCACATAATTTTATTTGCTCTACACATAGAAAAGGAAGACAAAAATGAGGAAAACATAAAATAATAATGAAAAACCACAGAAGAAATACTTCCCAGATGATTCCTCCAGACGAACACAGTGATTTTCCATCTTTTGATTGCAAATTAGGCCACCGAAAGTGCTCAAACCGCCCGTAACATATTTTTCTCCTCTCCTTTCTCTCTTCTCAGCTCTCTTCTATCATACAACTGAATATTACGTGATCCCTAGGTATGTTCACACTTTTTCTTAGTCATAGGATTGACTTAGGAGGTTATTAAGTCCCTACTGTTGGATTAGCAATGGCCTTTAATCTAGCCTGATCGTGACAAGTCAGTACTACCGACAGGGCGTTGCTAGTATCGACACCTTCTTAGATTTGCAAAACCTTGTACGATATCAATAATACCTAGTAGATGTCGGTAGCATCGAGAGTTTTCCTAACATTCCTTGTTGAATTTCCAATAGAAGTCAGTACCAGCAACTTGGCTGTCAGTAGTATCAAGATCTCTTTGAAGCGGTCCTGTTAAAGTGTCTGTAGTACTAATTTCTCTATCAGTACTATCGAGTTTCCTCGATTCAACCATGTTTCTTTCCTTCCAATGTCAGTACCACTGACATACATGCTGGTATAACTGAGCTGACTTGATTTTTGTGGATTTACCTAAAATTAACAAGAAAGAACATACACTCCCAAAAATAATGATAAATCACTATGAACAGTAAAAATATGAATATTTTATGCAATTAAGTGTCACAGGACAATGATAATAAATCACACACAAATAATATCAAACTGAGCAATAAGTGCACAAAATACATAGTAAATAGCCCGTGAAAAATGACAATCATTCAGTGCATCAATTGCATGCATGAAAGGGTGCGCTTCTTCTATAATTGTCCTATTCATTTCATCATTCTTTGGTAACATAATTTATTATGTTCATATAACAACCCGTCATCTAAATATCTTAGGTATGATCTTTTTCCTCCTATCATCTCATACATGATTTATATCAATTCATTGTCATTATTCTAAAGTTCTTTTACATTAAAGTGCTTTGACTTTCATATGTGAAACCAATCCACTTAGTTCTGAGATAGATAACTCAAGGTTCATATTTTTGAACATAATTAGTAAATCACTTTCTTCATAAGGCTTAAATTCTACTAACATTAAAGACTTTTTACTCTAAATATTTGGTAGTATATCACCCTTTCCAGGATGGTATTCAATGGTAATGTCATAATATTTAACCACCTTGAACTATTTGCATTGACTCATGTTCATACTTTCATAGCTCAAGATATAATTCAAACTAATATTATCTGCAAAGATCTAACATGGATCACCATAAAGGTAGTTACATTAACTCTTCAAAGGATGCACCACAACTTCCAGCTTAAGATCAAATGTAATTTAGTTCTCTTAATTCTTTTTGAGTTGTCAAGATGCATATTCAACTACCTTTCCCTCATGCATAAATACACATCCTAAAACTCTTTTGGATGCATCCTAGAATAAAATTTAACCTTTGTTACTTTTAGTAGAACTAGAATATGCTTTATCATCAATCTCTTCTAAAATGTCTGAAAACTTTTCTCACATAATTTTGACTAAAAAAAGGAACATCTTTAGCTATTAAGAATGAAAGTGGTGTCACCATAATAATTAATTTTTTTGTAAGACTCATGTACTAACATATTAACCCTAGAAAGTTTCTGACCACACCAAGACAATTTAGATTCTTCCCACTAAAACTTAAAAAAGCCACTCTCTTAGAATCTACAATGACTATTTGTCTTTATATGACATTTCTAATAAAATTAACTTTAGTTAAATAGAAATAACATATATTGAACTTGGCGTATATTTAGTGTTGTCTCATAAAATAAAAGGTTATCCTCAAATTCTTCTCTTATTTTTCTACATCCACGGAATAAACCATATCATCAATTAATACCACTATGAACTGATCCATATAGGGTCATAAGACTTTGTCATCATGTGCAGGAAAGTTTCAGGGGAATTTTTAGTTCAAAAGGCATAACTACAGACTCATAATGCTCATACCTTATTCTATAATATGACTTGGGTACAGTTGATGCCTCTATCCTTAATTGATAATATCCACATCTCAGATCCATCTTCAAGAAAATTGTTTCTACATCTAATTGGTAAAAAATGTCACCGATGCTTAGTAATAGATACTTATTTTTATGGTGATATAATTTGAATATTTGTAACTATAGACAAATGCATAGTGTTATCCTTCTTCTTAGCAATGATACTATAGAATCATAAGGTGATGAACTTGGTTCAGTTAACCCCTTATCCAATAATTCTTATAATTAAGTCTTCAGTTCTGTCTATTGGTGGCATTTGGTAACATGGAATTTCTATAAGACAAATTCGTGGTATGATTTGTATAAGGAGCTATATCTAGTAATTCATCTAAAAAGTCATATTGAAATTGCACACCAATGACACATCTACACTAGTATTACCATTATCTGACTTTGTATCTACGACACTTTCTTAAAACCCTCAAACCCTTCCCTCAACATCATATCACCTACAACAACTAATAAAACACATATGAATAATAGTCTCCTATCTCAAGCAAAGACATTGGAAAAGACACCTTGCTTAAAGATAACTTCTTTCTTCCAACAATCCAACTAGACATGACATGTTATAAGAAAAATGCAAACCAATATAACATGGAAGGAATTAATATCTATAGGTATGAAATTAAGTACTATTTTTCCATCTAAAACTCAAAAGATGGTTAGGAAATAAATATTTTCAAATAATATGGTCTCCTAGTTGTACTCTTAAGAACAATTAATAAGATAACTCTTTAGTTCTATGGTCTAAATCACTGACTAGTGGGTGATTAATGAAAGGATGTATCACACTAAGATATATTATAAGTGTCACGAATATACTATTTAAAACAAGCATCTCACATGTGATGCATCTATAAGAGATAACTGCTTCATATGGTGTTAGGGAAAATAAATGACTAGTGTCTCATCTCCTAAAATGCTCTCATCACTGACCATTTTTTTGTAGGTGTTCCCCTCTAGAACTGGAATATGTTGAATAACTTGCTCCTTTAACTCGAGCATGTCTCTCTATTATCTAAATGTGACTAAGGGTATTTTTCTATTGTGTACTAATGGTTAAGACAATCTCTCTTGAAGTGCCCCATCTATCTACAATAATTTCATACTTGGAAGCCCATCCCCCAACACTACCTAGAGTGTGATTAGCCACATGTATTACACATTGTTGTTTCATGTGTTTCATGTGAAACCTGTCAAGTCAACTTATTACACAAAATAATTCCATGTAATCACACTACCAGTCCTTTCGCCTTCCACTCATTTTCAACAGAATAGGCATCACATTAAGAAGCTATACAACATGATTTTTTTAGTGTCTAACAAATCAATAAGGCAAAAGATTTTCTCCAACCATAACATCCACTCACATGCTACAAGAGGATATAGTATTCTAGAAAATTTTGTTCCACCCAACTTCTTTACTGATTCACAATATCGCATTAGATACTTGTTACATGAATAATATCCCTTGTGATACTTGTACTTCTCCTTAGTCTTTTTGTAAATGCACTACATTTTCTCACTTTTTACAACACCTATCTTCCCCACCTCCAGCCATCAAATGAATATTAGGAATGTGAAGCTTATCAAATTGTTTTTCATGATGTCCTGTTCCTACCATCTACATATCCATTACAAAAACCATTGTTAGGTAAACATAGTTCAAAGATGAAAACATCAATCCTACTATACCCATATTACATATGTCCTAAACCTATGCTCTGGTACAATCCAAACCACCACTAACCATAAGGACCGCACCAATGGTGAAATTAAAGTAATTATTTTGTTTAATGTATAACTAAAATTTGTCTTAACTTTTCTTTCATTACAAACATAGAACTAAAAAGATTACTATGTAATCATAAGAAACATCCACTGGTGTTGAAAGCTAAATTATTCCAAACTATTTTAAATTTCCAACATAACTAAAAGCAAGAAGTAAATTAGTTTGAACATTTAATTTATATGATGTACAAGTTATACAAAATTACTTATTCTCACTCTCACATGCCCGAACCAAAGGAAAAATATGTGACTATCTAGTATCTAGATATTCCTCAATTGAATACATTTATTCTATTACCTTTTTTGATAAATGGATTCACGACCCTCTTGTTGATATGTACTTGTATCTTATTTTTCTATTTTAGTAGAGCATGGGTTATTAGTGTAGTGTGTGGGATTTTACTAACTAGTCATGATAATATATTATAGACATTAAGTGAAACACATGTAAGAACAATGCAAACATGCTAATTGCACAATTAAATAGGTAAGAAAAGCTCATACAACACGGTGGGCTACTAAAATGACAAACTGCAAGTAGTAGACAATTGAATTTGATTATTAATATTCATATCCCTTTAATTATTCCATGGAACCAAATGAAGTGTGTTAAAAATATATGAAAGCATCACAACAATACACAATAGTCTATGTATATGAAAAGATCTCCATGATCGGCAATAGGGTTCACCATGTAGATGGCTATATCCATTTCTCAGATAAATTGGACTCTTTCTCTTTACTTGGGGTACTCCGATAGTGAGTTAAAGAATTTGGGTACTCAATTAGATAATTAAAGAAGTAGGCTTTAATATCTATGTTAATGGTTCCACATGGTTGACGCACCAAGTAGAATTTGACCGAATTGTGAAAATTGTATTTGAGTACCATCATAATTTCCAATTATTGTTGGATGTCTAAAAGTAATAAGGAGATCATCATTGGGCTTAACCCCATTACCCAACTAGTATGCACAATCTATGCCATATTCGACTATTTCATATTAATATGCATGTTTACCCCTTCACGATGTAGGCCTTTATGATGAATTATATAATGTTCAAAGCATAAAGAGTCAAATTTATTCTCTAATTTCACTATACAACCATCTAATATAAATGTATTAGATTAACTCTATGGATAAGTCATACCACATACTTTTTGCATTTCTATGTTGCCACTGGTATGTTGAGTTTCCATATTGTATACCATGCATATTAAGTAAAAAATGATATATTTGAGAATATTGAAAGTATTTATGCATTGTCAACTTGAATTCAAATCAAGGAATAAAATGAACATCTTGAGAATACTTTTTGAATTAATATTTGTTATTATCAAATTTAGGTAAACCCACCCCTATTGGCTCTTTTGTATTTGGCTATCTTAAAATATCTTGAATTTGAATACAACCATTCTAAGATCAAATTCAACTAGATACTTATTATCTAGCCATTTCATTAAATTATACCATCAAAAATCTCAATCGAAGCATTTAAGATTAATACAGTTTAACATAGTAAAATGATAACTTTTGGTTCTACATATATCATTTGGATATTTGGAAAACCTTGGTTAATTAGATAAATTACACTCAAATTAGTTCAATTCCTTACTTCTGGTAAAAAATTTAGGGTATCCCAACTGGAATATGGAAGAAAAGCCCCAAATTTCACTACTATTAGATTCTTGAATACATAGATCAAGCATATCACAAAAATAAAATAAAATGGAAAAGAAGAGAGATTCTTAGCTTAGTTTCTTTTACTGATTTCGTCCTTATCTTAGGTGTAGCATATAAGAGAAAGGATTACAAAATGTTCACTCTACATGATCAAGATTGGGTTTTCATGTTCTTGAGTTCTTCTTCTCTTTTTCTCCCATTTAACCTAATATGGCTTCATAAATAATCAGAGCTTGAATCTAGGTTTAGGTTTTGGTGAATAGTGAGAAATTATTTTTGTTTTGTATATCTATACTTATAAAGTTACTAAATTTCAAGATATATCATTTTTTATTGACTAAACAAACCCTATCATGAGGCCAATAGTCAACCAACTTCTTCTCCACTTAGCCTGACTAATGGGTGGCAATGACTTGACTAATTGATGCCAACATCACTATGGGGCCTGGCTTGGTTTGTCCTATAAGACGATTGATTTGCAGCCTTCATGTGATTTAAATTGCCATATGTCACATGACTAATTACCTCATTGTGGTTGGCCAGCCTTGTTGCCAAATGTTGTAGGGGTCATCAGTTGGTCAGACTAACCCAAGGTTAGTCAAATAAGGTTCCTCACAACAACAACCTAAAACCTCTCAATGAATGCCTCCCAAAAACTATCTAAATCTTCACTATTTTTTGTACTAGTCTGTCTAACTATCATATGAGTTGACCAACTAATTCAATTAGGTATAAAGAAATTTACTTAAGCACTCCAATTAAATACTTAACCTAATTTAGACACAAATGAATATTCTAACTACTATTTTCTATGGTCTACTATAGATTCTTTCTTCATTAGTTAATATGTATAATTTTGATATAAACTATCTATTAGGAAACAGATAAGGTAGCGGAAGCATTTTTTTTTAATTCCCGATCCCCAAACTAGAGATATCGCTTCAAGAATGATGTATCTAGAAAGGAAGGTTGTAAGGTTTATACATGGTCCTAGAGAAAGTGTAGTGACTTATCCTTGCAGCACCCTGCTTCTTCTTCAAGCATCACTTGAGCAGTCATCAACAATGAACTCCTAGTACAACACCACAGATTGCGGTTGACGACGTTCTCCTAGCTGATGGAAATTTCCTCCATGCCTTAGTAGTAGTCCATACAGACCATCATAAACTCCACGCTACACTATAAGAGCCAACGGGTAGGAGCTGTCCCTTCAAACGCCAGCGTGCTAATGCTAACTTTCTCTCCCTTGTAGTCTTTCCCTTGTTGTCCCTCCCTATTATGGGTAGGACTTGATCGGAAATCTTAGTTACCACAAGTAGAAAGGACAACAATTGTTAGAGCTTGTTGTGTTGCTAAAAGCCTATATTACCCGTTTATACACGATGGCCATGGTCAAGGTTTCCAGTTCATCTAGGAGTCAAAGAGACATAATTTCATGAATATTCTAGAAGTTGTAAATGTTGAACTGGGCAATTCACTGTTGAACCAGTCAGTTCATGTCTCTTTGACTCCTAGATGAACTGATTGGTTCACCGTGTTTCTAATTCACAAACATGTTGGTTTTCAATGCAATGATTAATGCACAACATGACATCAACATCAATCCTTGATCCAATCAAATTTATCATTGAACTAGGTGGTTTAACACTTGAACCGATCATTTTAGATCTTGAACCTATCGGTTCACTAAGTGATCCAGTCGGTTCATGCCCTAGTTCAGGAAAAGTTCTACTAATTATGTTTAAATTGACCTGACACTTGAATTGATTGGTTCAACACTTGAATTGGTCAGTTTGCAGTCATGTCAGTCCACATTCAATCGTTGTTGTTTAAATTGAATACTGAAACACTTTAGTAATCAAGTTAAATATCATTCATGAATAAACTCCTATTTTAGGTGCATCTCATGTGTGTGACCCTATAGGCCCCAAGTTACGTTGCCAATGAATGTCCATAACTAATTTATGACATCGCAAGAAATGAGAGGTATCTAGCAACACATCATGATACTGAAGTAGTTGGAAAGTTGGAGAACAACTTCAACCTACAATCCATGATTAGTGTTACCATGATCGTATAGTTCATTTGTCTCTGATATCCTGATTGAACTTGAGGCATGTAATCACCATCTTGTCAATGTTCAATCCATGTTCCTTGAACTAGAGCAGACTCACTAAGATGCACATGAGCTCACATATCACAAATTGAGTTGCATGAGTATGGTCATACATTTCTCAGTCTCTCTTATCAAGTGGCCTGAATATCAATCTTCTGTAAGAGGGACAAATCCCATCTACATCACTCACACTCAATCCCCATGTGTCACAATGTACCCAAGCATCACCTTTACAGTAACCCTTATTCAATATCATGTTGGATGGTATCAAAATACATTGAACAACATGTGATGAGTGTAGTGACTTCAAGTATAATAACCACAATCACCACTATCACTATGGAAGATGATTCCAACTACCATTCCATGGTCTTCATGTATCACTCTCAAGGTGGGTCTGTATGATTCACTATTCTCTAACATGTACCCATGTGTTTGGTTTGATATCATATATCATGAATGATGAGATTCTATCATTAACCAACACACTCTAGTCTTATGTATTAATGTTGTCTATTTAACTTATATAGTAATATCCGACTAAGGGCATAATAAGAATGTATGTACTCTTATCATACATATGATCTCATTGTTTAGGTCCTCAACCTAAAGACATATGTCATCGAGCAACATCATTCTTTAGACATCTACTATGTTTGTGCCATCATCTCATGATTGAGACAAACATAATAAATGAAATTACCTTTATGATTATCAAATCAAGTATTTAATGCCCAATTGCAATCATCTATGATTGGCTCTCTGGGCATACATACCAATAGACTTCCACTTGCACTTAGAGATAATCACCCACGAGTATTATTCCAAGTGATCTTCAACATATCCATCATATTTCTGCTGTGCAAGTGCTTATGTAGAGGGTTATAAACATTTGGTTTTAATCAATATTTTGTAAGTTTCACATCTCCTCAGTGTACAACTTCTCGTATGTGATGGAATTTCTGTAGTATGATATATAAGATTCCTTGCCTATCTAGTAGCTCCATTTTTGTCACAATTTCTACTATGTCATCAGTGGTTGGAACCTCCCAAAAGTTCATATACATGAACTTCTTGATCCATACAATATCCTTTGTTGTTCACAAAACAACAAGGTACTCAGCTTCTTTTATAGAATTAAACAACTCTCTTGCTCAAAACTTTTCCAACTTTCAGTTATATTTTAGGGTTAAACACTATTTTAGATTGTGATTTTTTTTTGTCATTTTGGAAGCTTGCGTTGGTGTAACCCTTTACACCCAACTCTTCCTTATTAGCATAACTAAGAAATTATCCTTTTAGTGCTTCTCAAGTACTAAAGTATGTTCTTTATGGCAGTCAATGACCTTCACTAGGATCTGACAGATCTCCTCTCGTCATGTCCAATAGATACAAAGAAAGGGGATTGAGTACATAACACAACATACATGATAGATCCAATTGCGAATGCATATGGCATCTAACTTGTATTTTCCATTCTTCATAAGAAATGGGACACTGGTCTCTTGAGAGATTAATCCCATGGGATATGGACAAATTTTCTCTCATTGAGTCTTGCATGTCGAACCCTTTCAACATCCTGTTAATGTATGTGCTCTTTCTTAGGTCAAGAAGCTCTCTAGATTTATCTCTATAAATATTGATACTTAAGATATAGGATACTTCACCTAAACTCTTCACAGAGAAGGTAC
Source organism: Alisma plantago-aquatica (assembly GCA_963693085.1). Taxonomy (NCBI): domain Eukaryota; kingdom Viridiplantae; phylum Streptophyta; class Magnoliopsida; order Alismatales; family Alismataceae; genus Alisma; species Alisma plantago-aquatica. The sequence goes on along the minus strand of OY856412.1, from coordinate 434,222,485 downwards.
TTCCTTGACATGTTTTAACATTTGTAGGTTAAGGACGTTATTCCCAATCATTATGTGGAATATAAATATGCTCCCACGAAATTCTTGTAATCATAGTTTTCATCTTTATTGTGACTGAAGTCAAACTCTTTCACTATCTTGTCAAATTGAAGATTCTAGCTCTGAGATGCTTGCTTCAATCCCCATATTGACCTTTGTATCTTACAGACTTTATTGCATTAATGGACTTATAAAACCTCCAGGCTATGTCACACACACATCTTGATAACTATTCCCATTAAGGATTGTGGTTTTAACATCTATATGCCAAATCTCATAGTCATAATAAGCTACAATAGCAAGCATGATCCCGGTGGATTTAACGATGGCAAACGGTGAAAAGATTTCATCATGTTCGATGCCTTGAACTTGTTTGAAGCCCTTTGCAACCAATATGCTCTTATAGGTTTGTACACGACCATCCATGTCAGTTGCCTTCATGAAGATCCGATTACACCCTATGGGTTTTTGTAAAGAGGCGAGATCACCTCTTTACTAAAATTTAAAGGAAGTACAAAACTACCATCTTTTTAGAAAGACAAAAGATATTGAGGGATGCATGTATAATATTCCAAGTAAATAAGCATGCACCAGATACATTATAAAATATCAATAGAAGTGGAAACAAAAGTACTAAGCCTATTACATGGCTTTCGTTGTTCATTACATGATTGTTACCAAAAGAAAAAGATAAGAGAAAATGATCTAGCTATAGCAACCTAGACATCCTTTCAGATAGCTTGAGATCTACTCATGAGATGACTTCCTTCAAACTTGTCCTTCTCCTTACTCAGCACCAATACCTGGGTGGTTGGGAAAGCACCCAGCAAAAGGGGAAGAAAACAAGGTATGTGTCACAAAACTAGTCTAGGATAACAAGATAAGTAAAGCAAATAAGAACATGCTAGGGTTCATCATAAGATTAAGATAACAAGAGTATGAGGCTATATTCAAAATAAACTTGCCATTAACAATTATATTAAAAAGGATTTGCATGTAAGATAATTTTGTCTACCTAACTAAGTAGGGTTGAGGCACCTACCAGACCTATAACCTATAGGTGAGGGGAGAATAATACATTCCCATTCATCTACACAATTATGTAGGGAAGAATAAACACATTCGCCAGGGAGATTAAATACATGCCCTCTATGGGTGGTTGTACATAAGTACCACTACTTTGAATTAAATAGAACATAAATCTACATGCTAGAAAAGTAGTCATTGCAAGAGTAGTCATAATATTCAATAAGCATGGCAGTGGGGTATAAGACCCAAATAAGAAGAAATTATAATATGATTTGAGGCATGAACAACATTAGGATTCAAGAATAGAAGATTTAGGGTTCAATTAAGCCTCATTAGGGAAATATAGGGTTTGGCTGCAATTATCCCAACATAGGGTGTAAGGAATGTACATAGTGATATCAATTACTAACTTTCACCACTTTAATTGAGTCCAAGTTCCACTTTGCCTATTTTCAATGTATTAACATGTATTAGAGTACATAGTGCACATTAATGTATAGAAACCCTAATTTCAGAACTTTTTAGCAAAACTCAGATTTAGATTTTGAAAATATCACCAATGAACTTATTAGGTTCTCTTGATGAAGAAAACATATTTTTATGTTAATTTTGGAGTTATGATGATTAAGATGTAATTTTAATAGATTTTATGCATTAAATTCAGTTTACAAAAACCACCCTTCATCAAACCATGAAATCAGACATTGAAAATATTTTTATTAGATAGATATTAATTTTCCAATTCCAAAACATATTTATTTGTCAAATTTTGATACGCGGATTAGAAGATATGAATGTTTTGATACTGACCAATAGGAAATTGCCACATCATCAAACCGATTGAGATAATTGAAGAGAGGGGGAGAGGGATTAAACACCATTTGACCTAAGATCATGTTTGAAGTTTCATATTTAACCAAACTAGAGCTTCTAGAGAAGGTAAAGCAACAAGAAACCAAAACTCTAGAAGAACATGGTAAATAGAGATGGAGATCATTGATTTTAAATATAGAAGCATGAGTTTTAAGCATGTAGTAAGCAATGTATGAGAAGGGGGTTAACAAAACTTGCCTCTAGGAAGGTAAGAAGGTCCAAACAGTAAGGATAGTGAGATTAGAAGGTCTAGTTGCTCCAAGACAAGCTACTTTCTTGAGCAAAGATCACCTTCTCCACTTTAGAGGTGCAAACCCTAGCAAAAGAGCATGGAGATGAGATGTTTTAGGGTTCTAGGTGGAGTTTCACCGTGAAAGACCAGGGTTTTGACCTATAAGAATGTGGGAGGAAGATTATTAGGATGAAAATAAGGAAGGGAAAGGAGGATGCTTACTAGTTTTGGTCAAAATCACCAAGGAGGAGCTTAAGAAATCCTAAATAGAGAAATTTGAAACCCTAGGAGCCTTCTTCACCAAGGTAGGCACCCTCTTTTACCTTGGGACAACAACTTCATGGACAAACATAGAAGGAATGATTCTATAAGCTATAGGAAAGAGAAGGAGAGGATTGCTTCTTAGATTGGGAGGTGGAAAGGGGTAGGCATGGCTTTATAAAGAAGGGGGAAAGCATGAGGTGTCTATAGGACTTTCCATGTGTCCTTAGGCTAAGACTTCATGGCCATGCAAGAGGATAGCTCATAGGGACTTCTTGTATATCCAAGGTCAGTCCTAAAAGCCCATGGATCTAGGCCATCCCCACCATCCTCCAAACAAAGAAATAACCCCATTGGTTGATAGCTTTTAAAGATAAGCTCATTTATAAAGAGGGTAATCCCTATAATGCCCTTGGAGAGAAACACCTTAAAACCAAGGTGGAACTAGGTGCCCCATGGTTCAAAATCTTGAGAATGGTAAGGGCATATCTAAGGATTAAAATTTAGGTGATAATTTGCAAAGAAAACCTCCCAATTGCATAAAAGTCCAGAATGTAGCTAAAATTGCATAACTTGCACAAACAACATTCAAATCGAACCAAATTTGATACTGAGGCTCATTTTATGTTTTCAAATCACATAAAAAAGTTATACTAAAGGTTTAGAGCACACTGATTATGGTAATTAAGCTTTCACTGAGGTATTTATGCATAAACCCTTATATTGGTACAATTAGTGAATAAATGTTCACTAAACCACTATAAATTCCACTAATTAAACATGAATGACGTAAAGGACAAAAATGGAAGGGAAACTTGGGAAAAAGGTTTACATGGAGATTAAATCTAAGATTCATTATGTTACAACACTCCACCCCTTAAAAAGTATTTCATCCTCGAAATCTCAAGCAAAAAGAGGGGTGAGCATGTAACATTTCATCTTTCAACTCCCAAGTGGTTTCTTCCAGACCATGATATTTCCACAAAACTTTTACCAGCTCAATCTCTTTGTTCTTCAGCTACTTTACTCGGGAGTCAAAGATATTCACAAGTAGCTTTTCACAGGTTAGATTCTCATGTATCTCCAAAGGCTCAACAATAAGCACATGAGAAGAGTCCTTCACATACTTCTTCAGCACAGAGACATGGAACACATTATGAATCTTATCATAGGGAGGAGGCAAAGCTAAGAAGTATGCATAGTCTCCAAATTATTTAAGATTTCAAATGGTTCAACATAGCGGGGACTCAACTTGCCTTTAACTTTAGATCTAGCAATAGAACAGGTAGGCTTGATCTTCAGAAATGCATAGTCACCCACTAGCAAGTTAACACCAGACCTTTTCTTGTCAGCATACATCTTTTGTGGGTCTTAATCAACTTTCATGTGTTTCTTTATCAACTATACCTTTTCTGTCATCATTTTCATGTCATCGGTCTTTACTAGAGAACGTTCACCGACATCATCCCAATGCAAAGGTAAATGACATGGTCTACCATAGAGAGCTTCAAAGGGTGGCATACCAATACTAGCTTGGTAGCTATTGTTGTAAGAAAACTCAGCTAATGGTAGATATCGATCCCATGCACCACCCCAATCCATCACACAAGCATGAATCAAGTCCTCTAGAATCTGATCTGTTCCTTCAGATTGACCATCAGTCTGCGGGTGGTAAGTAGTATTGAAACGCAAGTCACTACCCATCTCCTCCTAAATCTGACCCCATAAACGAGAAGTAAACTTTGGGTCACAATCAGAAACTATTACCTCAGGTACTCCATGCAGGCATACGATCCACTCAACGTATAACTGATCCATATCTGCAACTTTGTAATTGGTTTTGAAAGGCAAGAAATGAGCAAATTTTGTAACCCGATCAACAACCACCCAAACAACATCATAACCTTTCTTGGACTTGGGGAAACTAGTAACGAAGTCCATCGTGATCTTCTCCCACTTTCATTCTGGAATTTTAAGAGGATGAAGAAGACCAACAGGTCGTTGATGTTTGATCTTGACTTGCTGACATGTCAAGCACTTTGCAACAAATAGAGCTATATCATTCTTCATGTTCTTCCACCACACACTTCGTTGTAAGTCCTTGTACATTTTTGTTGTGCTGGGATGAATAGTGTACTTGGACCCATGAGCTTCACTCAAAATATTCTATCTCAGATCACCTATGTTGGGAATCCACAACCTTTGTCTGAAGTAGACAACACTATCCACTCTGATAGAGAAGTCAGATTGCAGTTTCTTGGTCAAGGCCTTCATCTCTTCCAGCTCAGAACTTTCCAATTGTGCAACAATGACTTCTGAGATCCAGGTCGGCATAACAGTCAAACTAGCCATATGAACACACAACTTGTCTTCATCCACTGAATCTATAGGATGATGTCTCCAACTAGTCACATGTTCAAGGTTTTCCCATATTGAACTTCTCAGAGCAGCACAAACAACATCCTTCTTGCAACTTAAAGCATCAGCTATGACGTTTTCTTTACCAGGATGATAGGTGATGGTGAAGTCATAATCTTTGAGATATTCCATCTACCTTCACTATCGTAGATTCAGATCCTTCTATGTCAATAGGTACCTCAAGCTTTTATGGTTGGAGAAAACTTCAAACTTCACACCATAGAGATAGTGTCGCCAGATTTTCAGAGCATGAACGATGGAAGCAAGCTATAAAACATATGTAGGCCAATTAGCTTCATTCTATTTCAATGGGAGGGAAGCATAGGCGATCACCTTTTCATCTTGCATCAAAACACACCCTAAGCTTTATTTAGAAGCATCAGTGTAGATGACATAGGGTATGCCTTCAACATGCAAGGCAAGAATGGGAGCAGAAGTCAAACACTCCTTCAACTTTTGGAAACTGTTCTCACATTCTGGTGTCTAAGAGAACTTGATTTCTTTTCATGTCAGCTTGGTTAAAGGAAAGGACAACTCAAGGAAGCTCTAGATAAACCTTCGATAGTAACCTGCTAAGCTGAGAAAACTAAAGATCTCTGAGAGATTCTTTGTAGCTTTCCACTTGGTCACAACTTCTACCTCTGTAGGATCAACAACTATATGTTTGGAAGAAATCACATGACCCAGAAACATCACTTCCTTTATCCAGAACTCACACTTTGATAATTATTCATAGAGTTTATTTTCTCGTAGTGTTTTGAGTACAATCCACAGATGCTCGCGATGTTGTTCTAATGTCTCAGAAGAAACCAAAATGTCATTGATAAACACCACCATGAACTTGTCAAGGTATGGGCAGAACACTCAGTTCATCAAGTCCATGAAGGCAGTAGGGGCATTTGTCAAGTCGAAAGGCATGACCATGAATTCATAATGCCCATAGTGAATTCTTAACACCGTCATCGGGACATCATCATCCTTTATGTGCATCTAGTAGTAGCCACTTCACAGATCCATCTTGGAGAACACAGTGACTGACTTCAACTGGTCGAACAAGTCGTCGATGCGAGGCAAAGGATAACGGTTCTTCACCATCACTTGGTTAAGCATGTGGTAGTCCATACACAAACACATCAAGCCATCCTTCTTCTTCACGAACAGGACATGGGCTCCCCAAGGTGAAACACTAGGGCAGATGAAGCCCACGTCAAGAAGCTCTTCTAGCTGCTTCTTTAGTTTGACAAGCTCGATAGGGGCCAAGCGGTAAGGTAGCTTCGATATTGTTGAAGTTTTAGGTACAAGCTCGATGGAGAGCTCCACCTCCCAATTGGTGGAAAATTGGGTAACTCCTCGGGAAAGACCTCCGGGAAGTCCTTCACCACATCTATGTGGTCGAGAGAAGGAATTGTAGCCTCCATGACTATATAGGCTAAGAAAGCTCTATACCCTTGTGAGACTAGCTTTTCAGCTTTGATGATAGAGATAACAAATTGCTGATCCTCTCACTTCCTACCCTTGACACACAATCTTCCCTCAATAGGATGTGACAAACTAACCTTTGATTCTTCACAAAACAAAATAGCTTTTTACCTCTTCAACCAATCCATTCCCAGGATGACATGAAAGGCGGTCATGTCGAGCAAGATGAAATTCAAGGGAAACATTATACCAGATATACAGAGGTCCATGGTCAAATTTTGGAGATACAAAGAGCATATCTTACCACTAGGGGTTTTTACAACTAATATATGATCCATATACTCAGATTCTATTTCTAACATAGAAGCAAGCTGACAGGATATGAAGGTAGTGGATGAGCCAGAATCAAACAATGCCTTTATAGGATGCACATTAAGATGCAAGGTACCTTCCATAACTTCATTATCCTCAACTTCTTCCTCAACATTGAGAGCAAACACTCTCCCATTCTGCCTCTCCACTGGCAGTCGCCTCGAGTTCTGGTTGTTGTTGTTATTATTCTGTGGATGTGGATTCTGCCTTGGCTACTGTAGCTATTGGACATTATTCTGTCCCTACTGGAAATGGGGGCAGAGTGGTTGGATATGCCCAACTTGGCCACACTCGTGGCAGGTTGGAGGAGATCGGTTGTCTCTAAGAGCAGGTGCATTGTTGATAATACATCTCCCTAGAGGATGGTGGCGAGAGAACCTATTACACCAATCACATCCACGATTCTCATTCTGGGTAGGGTTCATCCTCTTATTTTTGTTGTAACCATTACTGTGTCCATAGGATTGGAATCTTGGGTAGGACTCGATGACCAGGGCCTTATCCACCATCTCCTGGAAGGTGAGTGGAAGATGCGAAACAAAACTTCAGCCCCCCTGGTAGTTCAGGCCCTCTAAGAACAACGTTGCCCTTCTCTCGACTCCAAGGTCGGTGGCGGAACATTCCAGAAGTAGGAACCGTTGGATGTAGTCAGCCACACTCATGCTTCCCTACCTGAGGCTATAGAACTTGGCTTCCTTCTTCCTCAGGAAGGCAGGACAAATGTACATTTCCCTGAAGAGCTTTAGGAACTGGTCCCACTCCATGGTAGAGGTGTCTTAAGTGCGGACGACACCATTCCACCAGATACATGCCGTTCCATCCAGCACATACAACATGAACCAAACCTTCTGGTGAGGAGGGCATGCCATACCCTCGAAGGTTCAATCCAAAGACAACACCCAAACATCAACTTTATCCACCATGTTGTGTTCACTTTCACCCTTGAAGTAGGGTGGCTGCATCTTTATGAAGTCAGTGAGGGTGAACTCCCTCAACTTGATGGCATTGGCGGCCACTGTGTGGAGTTGCCGCATTATGGTGGAGAGCAATTGGCACAACATTGCCAGCTCTTACTCTGGTGTGAAGGCGGGGGTGCCCGGGGTGGTAGGGTTGACCACACTTTGGCCGGTAGGAGTCACATGAGTGTTTCCCACATTGAAGTCATCAGGGTTTGACTCCTTTCCCTTGTTCCTACTGTCGAACAAGTCACCTATCCTGAAAGGTAGGGTTAACATATTAAGTTCCCAGGAGAATTTGAATCATAGATGAGAAAGGAATAGAAGAATATATGAGATAAGAATATCTAGAATGCTATTGACTAAAAGCATACTATTTTGTACAATTCATATCAGCTCAGGCTAGGCCGGTATCATATGGACACGGGAGTCCTCGCAAACCAAGCTAGTGGTGCGAAGGAAAATATTGCTAGCCCCCAAAACCTTGATCCATTGTAGACACCTTTGCTTCAACTTCATGTCCTAATAGTTGCCTAAAGGCTCTGATACCATGCTGTAAAGAGGTGAGATCATCTTCTTACTAAAATTTAAAGGAATTACAAAACATCCATCTTTTTAGAAAGACAAAAGATTTTGAGGGATGCATGTATAATATTCCAAGTAAATAAGCATGCACCAGATATATTATAAAATGTCAATAGCAGTGGAAATAAAAGTACTAAGCCTATTACATGGCTTTCATTATTCATTACATGATTATTCCCAAAAGAAAAAGATAAGAGAAAAGGATTGAGCTATAGCAACCTAGACATCCTTTCAGATAGCTTGAGATCTACTCCTGAGATGACTTTCTTCAAACTTGTCCTTCTACTTGCTCAGCAGCAGCACCTGGGTAGCCTGGAAAGCACCCAGCAGTAGGGGAAAGAAAGCAAGGTATGTGTCATAAAACTAGTCTAGGATAACAAGATAAGTAAAGCAAATAAGAATAGGCTAGGGTTCATCATAAGATGAAGATAACAAGAGTATGATGCTATATTCAAAAGAAACTTGCCATTGACAATTATATTAAAATGGATTTGCATGTAAGACAATTATGTCTACCTAACTAAGTAGGGTTGAGGAACCTACCAGGCCTCTAACCTATTGGTGAGGGGAGAATAATACATTCCCAATCACCTACACAATTATATAGGGGAGAATAAAAACATTCCCCAGGGCGATTAAATACATGTCCTCTGTGGGTGGTTGTACATAAGTATTGCTACTTTAAATTAAATAGAACATAAATCTACATGCTAGAAAAGTAGTCATGGAAAGATTAGTCATGATATTCAATAAGCATGGCCGTGGGGTATAAGACCCAAACAAGAAGAAATTATAATCTAATTTGAGGCATGAACAACATTAGGATTCAAGAATAGAAGATTTAGGGTTCACTTAAGCCTCATTAGGGAAATATAGGGTTTGGCTAAAATTATCCCAACATAGGGTGTAAGGAATGTACATACCTCTCTTAGTGATATCAATTACTAACTTTCACCACTTCAATTGCGTCCAAGTTCCACTTTGCCTATTTTCAATGTATTGACATGTATTAGAGTACATAGTGCACATTAATGTATAGAAACCCTAATTTCAGTACTTTTTAGAAAAACTCATATTTAGATTTTGAAAATATCACCAATGAACTTATTAGGTTCTCCCAATGAAGAAAACATATTTTTATGTTAATTTTGGAGTTATGATGCTTAATATGTAATTTTAATGGATTTTATGCATTAAATTTATTTTACAAAAACCGCCCTTCGTCAAACCATGAAATCAGACCTTGAAAATATTTTTATTAGATAGAGATTAATTTTCCAATTCCAAAACATATTTATTTGTCAAAATTGGATAAGCAGATTAGAAGATATGAAATTTTCAATACTGACTAATAGGAAATTGCCACATCATCAAATCGATCGAGATAATTGAAGAGAGGGGGAGAGGGAGAAAACACCATTTGACCCAAGATTAGGTTTGAAGTTGCATAGGTAACCAAATTAGAGTTTCTAAAGAAGGTAAAATAGCAAGAAACCAAAACCCTAGAAGAACATGGTAAATAGAGATGGAGATCATCAATTTTAAACATAGAAACATGAGTTTTAGGCATGTAGTAAGCAATATATGTGAAGGGGGTTAAAACAATTGCCTCTAGGAAGGTAAAAAGGTCCAAACAGTAAGGATCCCAAGATTACAAGGTCTAGTTTCTCCAAGACAAGCTCCTTTCTTGAGCAAAGATCACCTTCTCCACTTTAGAGGTGCAAACCCTAGCAAAAGAGCATGGAGATGAGATGTTTTAGGGTTATAGGTGGAGTTTCACCATGGAAGATCAGGGTTCCGACCTATAATAAGGTGGGAGGAAGATTAATAGGATGAAAATAGGGAAGGAAAGGAGGATACTTATTAGTTTTGGTCAAAATCACCAAGGAGGAGCTTAACAAATCCTAAATATAGAAATTTGGAACCCTAGGAGCCTTCTTCACCAAGGTAGGCTCCCTCTTTTACCTTGGGATAGAAACTTCGTGGACAAACATAGAAGGAATGATTATATAAGCTATAGTAAATAGAAGGAGAGGATTGCTTCTTAGATTGGGAGGTTGGAAGGGGTAGGCATGGCTTTATAAAGAAGGGAGCAAGCATGAGGTGTCTATGGGACTTTCCATGTATCCTTAGGCTAAGGCTTCATGTCCATGGAAGAGGACAGCTCATAGAGACTTCTTGTATATCCAAGGTCGGTCCTAAAAGCCCATGGAGGCTTCTATGCCATCCCCACCATCCTCCAAACAAAGAAATAACCCCATTGGTTGATAGCTTTTAAAGATAAGCTCATTTATAAAGAGGGTAATCCCTATAATGCCCTTGGAGAGAAACATCTTCAAACTAAGGTGCTACCAGGTACCCCATGGTTCAAAATATCGAGAATGGTAAGGTAATATCTAAGGATTAAAATTCAGGTGATAATTTGCAAAGAAAACCTCCCAATTGGGTAAATTGCATAAAAGTACATAATGTACCTAAAATTGCATTACTTGCACAAACGACATCAAATCGAACCAAATTTGAAACTTAAGCTCATTTTATGTTTTCAAATCACATCAAAAAGTTAAATTAAGCTTTAGAACACTTAATTATGGTAATTAAGCTTTCACTGAGGTATTTGTGCATAAACCCTTATATTGGTACAATTAGTGAATAAATGTTCACTAAACCACTATAAATTCCACTAATTAAACATGAACGACATAAAGGACAGAAATGAAAGGAAAACTTAGGAAAAAGGTTTACATGGAGATTACATCTAAGGTTCATTATGTTTTAGTTTTACACCTTCAGGTGGATCCACCAAGGTCATAACTTGTTGGTGTATATGGACTCCATCTAGGAGCTCATGGACTCAAGTCATTTCTCAATATCTGGTCCTCAATAGCTTCTAGATAGGTTGTTGGCTCATCATCTATGACCAACACATCACCTTCTTGAGTTATAAGATATTATAATCTTTAAAGCTCAAGGCATGCTCTACTAGATCTATGAGGTTTTGTGTTACATGAAGAACTTGAGATTCCACAACAACTTGTGACTCTCCTTGTGTTGGTATACATGTCCAGAGAGCTAGTCATATGCTGATGGTAATGGCATATCTTGTAAAAGATTTGATTGATAATAAAGGCAATCTTACAATTTATTCTATTTTTTTAAGTTATGAGATAATGTTTTATTGTAATAAATGTCTTATTACTCAATGACGTATGTGTTCAGATTGATGACCTAAAAAACAAGATCATACGGATGTTAAGAGTATATACATTCCTGTTATGTCCCTAGTAGGATGTTATTTTGGAAGGTTGATAGACAACAATAATACATAAGACTAGAGTGTGTGTTGGTTGATGATAGAATCTCATCAGTCATGATATGTGATATCAAACCAAACACATAGATACTTGTTAGAGAACAATTTTTATTAGACAGACCCACCTTGAGAGTGATACATGGAAACTATGATTGGTAGTCAGTTGCATATCTCATAGTGATGGTGGTGATTGTAGTTCTTAGACCTGAAATCACTGCGCTCATCACATGTCGTGCAATGTGCTTTGACACCATCCACCATGACCTTGAATAAGGGTTGCCATAAAGGTGGTGATTGGGTGATTGTGACACATGGGGATGACTGTGAGTGATGTAGATGATATTTGTCCCTCCTATATGAGTTTAATATCCTAGCCACTTGATAAGTGAGACTGAGAAATGCATGAACATGGTCATGTGAGTCAATATGTGATATGGAGCTTACATATATCTCAGACAACCTACTCTAGTTCAAGGAACATAAATTCAATTTTAAAGAGGATGATGATTCCATGCCTCGAGTTCAATCTGGATATCAGAGACAAAGTAACTATTGAATGATAGGACTGTGAACTGACCAATTCAAGTGTTGAATGGATGGATTCAAGAATTAGGTCCATTTGTACCAACATTGGCAATTAAATATCTGAAATGACCGGTTCAACAAGTGAACTGATCTGCTCAATTATGTGAACTGACCGATTCAGGTTGTGAATCGATTGTTTGGTTGATCAATTTGATTGACTCAAGGATTGATGTTGACATCATATTGTGCATTAATTGATATTAATTTCCAATACAAATGCTATTAGGAGACAAAGTGAAATGCCCAGTTAAAGGGTTGAACTGATCGACTTACATGTGAACTGACTGATTCAGCAGTGAACTGACCCATTCAAAGTTTGTAGGTTCTGAAAAATTCATAAAATTCTATCTCTTCAACTCCCGCTCAGACTATAACTCCCAACCCTTCTATAAATAGAGGGGTAGTCGAGGCTTTCTAGAGACATAAAAAAAGCTCTGACAATTGTTGTCTTCTCACAGTTGTGGTAACATGAGAAATTGAGCAAGTCTACCTGTCAAAGGGAGAAACAGTAAGAGAGAGAGACAATTTGGAGAGCAAGTCAGCACTAGCACACTGACTAGGAGAGACAACTCCTTCTTGTCTATTCATCTGGAATGACAGGAGTTCCTGGAGGTTCGTGTAGACTACTACAAAGGTGAGGAGGTCGTTGCCACCCACTACGAGGCCAGAGTCAACCGCCGTCTATGGTGACCAACCAGGATGCCACTATCGACGCCATTCAGGAGAAACTTGAGAAAGAAGCACACTATAGTAATAATTGTCGCTGAACTTGGTCTTAGACTAGGTATATGTCTTGCAAACAATCCTTTACATAACATAGTCATCAACATGATCTACTGTCTAAAGGGAATACATCAATTAAATTTTTATTGAAGCATTCTCATTTCTATTGAAAATAACCTTGACAACAACCCCATCAATGTCTTAGACATCACGCGTGCCTTAGCTCTTCTCATTCTTGGCCAAACCATCCTAAAACCAAAATTTTCTCTCCCACCCAACTCATCTACACTGTCCCAAAAGGAACCAAGATAAATCACCTTTTCAATCAAGTTCTCACTATCCCCTGTGGATCGAGCTTCATTACGGCCAGACTATCAAAATGGTCTGCTGATTTAGGTGCTTTCCCTGCTCCCGTAGGTGGTTCCGACTGGGTCGCCATTACAAACCTCCCCCCACCTATGGGAAATTGAGATCTTCAGAGGCATAGCCCATTCTATCGGGGCTACACTTCAATACATCAGCCCCGAAACCTTGCATCCAACACAATATATCAAAGCATTTGGTCTCCTTTCCGTAGAAGCCGCTATCTCATTACCTCCTACCATCAACATCAGAATTGGCGAATCCATCTATAATATCAAACTATCTGCTGAACATCCCTTCGAGAACTGTACTTCCTTCTCTGACCTCTCAAAACATCCTCCTTCTTGGCTCAGCCCAAATAAAGACAAAATGTCCTTTGCGCATTCCAGGACTACAAGCGATCGAAACCATATTTGGATCCGAAAAACTCCACCCCTTCTGACAACCCATATCTCCATCCAAACAAAAAAAGAACTAGATCATCTGAATCTTCTTTGCAGGATAAAACATACATTCCTAGAGGTTCCACCTTCCCTTCCCCTACCTCGACAAAGGAGAGTTATCCCACACAAAACCAAAAATATCCACCAAATGTTAACCAAAACTCATCTCAGCATAAGGAGGACAATTCATTGCAGACTTCGGAGCACGAAAGCCCTCAACAAAGGTCTTCTTCCAGCTACCTCCAAAAGATCATGAAGCCAAATCACAAAGATCCAAAAATATCATCATCAACAGGACCAAGACAGGTACTTCTCCAAACTATTCTTCCTGTTCTCATAGTGACTTTACATCTGCTCATTCTTTAACATCTACTCCATCAAAGGACAAAGATAAAGATTTTGACTCTATTGAAGATCTAGCCTCTTGGTCAAACATAAACAACTTTACTACTTTTGCAAACAAATTAGGTATCCAACTAGAAGACAATGAAAAAGCTCATAAAACACTTGATAACATAGAAGCCTTTATGGGTTGGTCAAATAGAAGGGTCATTCCATCTGAGACAATATCATTGACCTTCTAAATAAATTATTGTTCTCTCCTAAGTTTTACTTTCTCTTTCTCTGGACCTCTCGGTAAAATGATTATCTCATCTTGGAATGTCTGTGGAGCTGCAAACCTCCAAAGACGCAAAAAATACGTGCCCACATCTACAAAAATAAAATTGACCTAATTACAATCCAAGAAACAAAAACATGCCTGACTCCTTTTGCTCTCAAAACTATAGGGGGAAATAGAATCACCGACTGGGTCCAACTACCTCCTGAGGGCTTCAAAGGTGGCCTCTTAGTTGGATTCAACAATCAATGTCTTGCTTCACAAAACACCACCGTTCAAGATTTTTCAATAACCATTGATTTCAAAAATCTTTCAGATGGATATCTCTGGTCTTTCACAAGAGTTTATGGGGAACCAAGACATGATAAAACAACCTATTTAGCTGAATTAAATCATCTCTTTACAAAACATCACTTGTCCTCCTGGGTATTGGGTGGCGATTTAAATTTGATCACTCAAATCTCAGATAGACTCAACTCCACCCATTCCCCACTTTCAATGTCTGCCGCTGATAAAAATTTCAGTTAGATGCTAACAAACTACTCTTTGATAGACATCAAACCTTCTAATGCATCATACACCTGGTCTAGAAACCAGAATTTTGCCAGACTCCACCACTTCATTTGCACAACCTTATGGGAAGACAAACACCCTCTCTCATTGGTTCATATCTCCCACAGAACCATCTCTGATCACTTCCCTCTAATCCTTGACACCAAATCTATCTCTTGGGGCCAGAGGCCCTTCAAATTTGAAAATTGCTGGCTCTCAATAAACAACTTCACTAGCACCTATTCAGAACAATGGATACTAGCTACTCACAAATAGAAAACTTAGGCTTACACATCCTAAAAAACACCAAAAACATTAAAATACATATTAAAAAATGGAAACTCCAAAACCCAAAAAATTTATTCGAATCACAAAAAAATCTTGAAGAACAATTCTTTTTTGTGGATAAGGACCCTTTTGCTGACCCTGCCCTTGTACTTTCCATAAAAGCTAAACTGGACTACATAAATAATTGTATTGACACTAAATGGAGACAAAGGGACAAAATTTCTTGGGCTAAGGAAGGTGAAAAAAATACAAAATACTTTCACAAAATTTGTAACCAAAATTTTAGACAAAATTCCATTACCCATCTAACCATTAATGGAAGACCCACCTCACACAAACCTACCATATCTACTCACATAACAAACCACTTCAAAAACATCTTCAATAATAACCACAACCCCTCCTGCCTAAATGATTTATCTTGGACCACTATTTGTCAAAAAAACATAAAAAACCCTCTAGACCTCATTAAATCCTTTTCCCTTGGTGAATTGGATGCTGCCATTTCTGACCTAGGTCTAAATAAATCTCCTGGACCAGACAGATTAAACACTGAATTCTACCTGGCAAATTGGGAACGTTACAAAAAAGACTTCTTAGCCTTTTTGACTTCTTTCCATGCTAGTTCAAACCCTCATAACATCATCAAATTCATAAATAAAACTTTTATAACACTAATAAAAAAGACGAGCCAACCAGATCACATATCTCTTTTCCGACCCATCACCATCATAAACACCTCATACAAAACCATTGCTAAAACTCTAGAAAACAGGATCAAACCACACCTGGATGATATCATAACTCTCAACCAATCAGCCTTCCTCAAAAATAGAAGTATCCAAGATGCCTTTTTGATGGTCAACGAAACAATACATCTTTGCCACAAAAACAAATCCCCCCTTCTGGCAATCAAACTAGATTTTGAAAAAGCCTTTGATTTTGTCAATTGGAATTGCTTAATTAAAACTCTGTTGGGTTTTGGCTTTCCTGACAAATGAGTTAGTTGGATTCATGCATATATATATCTACAAACCATTTTTCTACTATCATAAATGGTGTCCCTTTTGGCTATTTCCACAACACAAATGGACTAAGACAAGGCGACCCACTCTCTCCATATCTTTTCATCATCATCACAACTATTCTTTCTCGCATGTTTCAACTGGGAAAACAAAATGGCCTTATCAGCTCTCCTGAGGAATGCAAGGAAAATATCATTCAATTTGATGATGACACTATTATCTTCTCCTCCCCGGATGACTCATCTCTTCTGAATATTTTCAGAATCCTCAGAATTTTATCATATATCTCTGGCCTCAAAATATATCTGCAAAAATCTTCCATTTTTGGGGTTCACATTAATCAACCTTCTCTGGAACGATATAGAGACCTCTTAAGATGTAAGACAGAAGATTTTCCAATCTAGTACCTTGGT
Source organism: Alisma plantago-aquatica (assembly GCA_963693085.1). NCBI lineage: Eukaryota > Viridiplantae > Streptophyta > Magnoliopsida > Alismatales > Alismataceae > Alisma > Alisma plantago-aquatica. The sequence goes on along the minus strand of OY856412.1, from coordinate 434,205,977 downwards.
CTTCCCATTACAGCATACAACATAACAAATTCTATCTGGACCCTTATAATTTCAAAAATAAATGCAAAACTCACAAATTGGACAAATAATTTCCTTAACCTTCCAGGAAGACTCACTCTGCTTAATAGTGTCATCACTCCTATAACTACACACTTCCTGAGCTGCATCTCTCTTCCCTCAAAAACAAAAAATATTATAGACAAGATCAGGAGAAACTTTCTTTGGAATAACTTCCACAAATCAGATAATTCTAGGAAGCACTATCACCTTGTTAATTGGAAAACACTTTCTGTTCCTCTAGATCAGGGAGGTTGGGGCATTCTAAACATTGATACTCATGCTTTCTGTCTTATAACAAAAATCATTAATAGCCTGCTACAAAACAAACCAAAATTTTGGACACATCTCATCAAATACAAATACTACCAACACTCCCCTCCCTGGCATCCCATTCCAAAAAAATCTACTTCCCCTCTTTGGAAATTCATCAACAAAAACATCCAAAAAATCACCCAAATCATTAACATTCCCCCACACTCCAACCTATATCTCCTTTTGGTTTGACCCTTGGTTCGAAAACAACTATGTCATCAATCTTCGACCAACATGGACTATCCCAAACAATCTTCTCAACATGAAAATTGACAAAGACCTCCGCCTTATCACCAGCAGCAGATCAAATTCTCTTAAAAGATGCATTCACATGCAGCTAAGTCAAGACGAAATCAGAAATCTAAAACTCAAATAGGAAAACAATACCTCAAACATCATAACTTGGAAATGGGGCAAAACATACACGGTCAAGCAAGCCTACACTTACCTTTCCTACATAGGTTATGCTCCAACCACCACAAAAATCTGGAAACAAAAATGGCCACAAAAATATAAAACATTCCTTTGGCTATTACTACATAACAAATTACTCACAGGTGAAAATCTTGAAAAAAAGGGTTTCATTGGCCCCTTCAGATGCTCACTATGCAAAAAAAGCATTGAATCAGTTGACCACATCTTCTTCAAATGTAGTTTTTCACAAAACATCTTCACACACTACACACGAAACTACATTCCTGCCCTCCGGGAAGCTACTTTTCCATCACAAATTACACCAAAAAGACACTTCAAAAACTTCAAGAGTTGTGATATTTTCACCACTATCAGTTGGAACCTCTGGAAAGAAAGAAGCAACAGAATCTTCAACAACAACAAAAAATTGAAACAAAATATTATATCACAGATAGATGCAGATCTTCTCATTCTAACAAAATGCAGGTAACCATGTTGAAGGAGGACCTGAAGAATCTGAAGAAGGAGAATCAGAAGCAATATTTTTGTGCGATCTCAAAGCAATGGTCGATGATGAAACTGGAGTCAGTATAGTCCAACAACAACTTTGATTGCTCCTTCTGATGGATGATTTTGCAACAATTCGAGACTTTCCACTATAACTTAATATAGAGGCTTGTTAAGGGGTGCCTCCCCCACATCATCTGAACTTTGTTGTATTCTCAACTAGGCACAAATGTTAACTTTTATTTCAGTTTACGTATTTTAACATCTTGTACGGAACTCACATAAGCAGGTGTTTGCTTGCTTCTATGTGTTAATTAATATAAGCTATGCCATTTACTAAAAAAAAAACAATTGTAGTGCTAAAAACTCTTGCTCGACACAATTCTATCTTACTTCTTCTTGAGTCTTGAAGTGGAGATCTCTATGTCCTTCTTCTTCCTTAGTTCCTCTATGTAAATATGACAATTCCTTTTCCAGTGTCCAGGCTAGTGAGAATGGTAGCACTTTCCTTCTTGATTCACTCCCCCCTTAGCTTTTAGGTAGAAGACTTTGATTTCTACTAGACTTAGAACTCATCTTAGTTTTTCCTTTGCCCTTGGACTTCCCTCTGCTGATCATCATAACTAATTTGGGCTTGTCCATCTTCATTTGCTTCATCTATCCTCAACATGCCAAGTATTTTTGACAATGGCTTGTCAAAATCATTCATGTTGTAGTTCATGACAAATTGGCTATATGATTCTGACAGCGATTGTAGAATCACATATTTCAGACAACTCTTGGCCTCAGGGAAATCTCAGTCTAGAAATATTCTCCACATACTCAACCAAGTTGAGTACATGATGACCTACTGGATTGTTGGGAAATGTGGCATTAGATACAGTCGCGGAAATAAAATTTTTACTTCCATATTTCCCTATGATAGTAGATCGCGTCAACAACCATGTCATGGGAACAGAAGGTTAGAAAGGTTTATACATGGTCCTGGATCAAGTACAATGACGATCCCTTGCTGCACTGTGCACCTTTCTTCAAGTTGCACCTGGACGGCTGTCCGCAACAACTTCCTAGTTGATCCCCATGAATGGTAGTTGACTTTGTCCTCCTAGCGGGTGACAACAACCTCCTCACCACTGTAGTAGTCCACATGGGCCATCAGGAACTCATGTCATTCTGCATGACTGAAAAGAAGGAGTTGTCTCTCCTAGTCAACTAGATAGTGTCGACTTGCTCTCCGATTTATCTCTCCCTTGCTATTCCTCCATTTGACAGGTACAAATTGCTCAGGTTCCCATGTTACCACAACTATGAGAAGACAACAACTGTCAGAGCTTATTATTGTGTCTCTAGAAGTCCCCCAATAGTAGGGCCAGGGTTTCCAATCAGAGTGGGAGTTGAAGAGATGAAATTTCAAGAATTTTCTAGACCTACAAATGTTGAACCGGTCGGTTCCCTACTGAACTAGTCGGTTCACATGTGAGCCGATTGGTTCGTCCCTTGAACCAGTCATTTCGTTATCTTTCCCAATTACAATACCATTGGAAATTAACATTCAATTAATGCACAACATGACATCATCATCAACCCTTGATCCATTCGAATTGATCAACCAAATGGTTGATTTGCAACATGAACTAGTTGGTTCATAGGTTTGAGCCGATCAGTTAACTTGCTAAATGGGCCGTTTCAAAGTTCTGACTGCCAATGTTGGTTCTAATTGACCTGACACAAATCGATCAGTTCAACACTTGAACCAGTCCATTCACAGTCCATTCAGTCAACTTTGAACTATTGTTGTTTAAATTGAATACCTACACACTTAGTAATCAAGTTAAACATCATTCGTGAATAAACTCCTATTCCAAGTGTATCCTAAATGTGTGATCCTATAGGTTCCAAGTTACATTAGTAGTGAATATCCATAACTAATTTGTAACATGACAAACAATGAGTGGTCTCAAGTAAGACATCATTGCTACCCATGTAATTAGAAAGTTAGAGAACAACTTCAACCTACAATTTGTGATTGGTGTTACAATGATCGTGTAGTTCCTTTGTGTCTGATATCCAAATTGTACTTGAGGCATGGAATCATCATCCTCTTTGATGTTCAATCCTTGTTCCTTGAACTACAATAGCCTCTTTGAGATATATGTAAGCTCAATATCACATAGTGACTCACATATGCATGGCCATGCACTTCTTAGTCTCGCTTATCAAGTGGCCAAGATATCATACTTCTATAGGAGGTACAAAACCCACCTACATCACTCATAGTCATCCCCATATATCATAGTGCACCCAAGCACCACCATTATGGCAAACCTTGTTCAAGATCATGGGGGATGATGTCAAAGTACATCAAACGATATGTTATGAGTGTAGTCATTTTAGGTTTAAGAACCACAATCACCACCATAACTATGAGAGTCTGACTACCAATTATTGTTTCCATGCATCACTCTCAAGGTCAGTCTGTCTGATACACTATTCTCTAACAAATATTTATGTGTTTAGTTTGGTATCACATATCATGACTAATGATATTCTATCATTAATTGATGTCCACTCTAGTCTTATGTGTTATTACTGTCTATTAGCCTTGTAACATCTGACTAGGGACATAACAAGAATGTATATACTCTTAACATACATATGATCTCATTGTTCAGGCCCTCAACCTGAAGACATATGTAATTTTGTAACATCATTCTTTAGACATTTATTATATTGCATAATTATCTTATAACTAAATAAAACATAATAAATTGGAAGATTGCCTTTAATATTAATTAAATCATTTACAAGATATACCATTACAATCATCATATGATTGTGTTGGATCAAGGGTTCTAGGAGAGGAGGGTGAATAGAGCTTCACAATACTCACAAAACAAATTAGACCCCCAAATTATATTAAGTGCACAAACTTAAACAAGCAACAATTTGATGTCTTAAACTAGAAAGCACAGCAAGGATGAGAGACAAGGAAGAGCAAGCACTTGGACAGGTGGTTTAGAGTGGTTCGACGTCCTAACTAGGAGCAATGTCAGTCCATTACCTAGAGGTGGTTAATATCTAGGATTTGCAATCTTGGTCCTCTTATATTCCATCATAAGATTACAAGATACAACAACCACACATCCAAGGGCTTAGTACCACAAGCAAAGATCTTCAACCTATAGAAGGAGCTTACCCCCTTGAACCATGGAGTCTTTAGCCATCAACATGGACTTACCCACTCCTTCTTCAAGTCTTCAGCCTTCAAGGGATTACCTATCTTTCTTGAGTGTTTGCCTTGACTATCTTCTTCACTTGGAGATCTGGAACACCTTGCCTTCTTCAACTTTAAAGAATAGCAACTCCTTCTCCTTCACTCAGAGAAGATCTTCAACATTTTCTTTAATGGGAATTGAGGTAGGAAGATGAAGGAGGAGAGCTTTACATCAATACATGGAGTATCTCTCTTACACATGAACCTATCTCACTCATACTCACGAATTTGATTTGAAGGTAGAGAGAGAAAGGGGCTCAAAGGGTTAGAACACTCTCAACTAGGCTAGGACCAAGCATGTAGTGAATGAGCAACCTTGGAATGAACTCCAAGAGGTCCTATTTATAGTTGAGGGTGTCCCTTTAAGTTGTGGGACACTTAGATACAAAAATAGCCATTTTTTGCTCAAAGAAATGACTCTATTTTTGATCAAAACACACACCAACGGTCACAATCACTTTTTCTGCAAATTCCGTATAGTGCAATCGTTCGAGTTTCAATAAAGGTAACTCGACCGATAGAGTAAAAGACAAAGCCGATATTCAAACCATCGGTCGAGTTTGTCCTGGGAAACTCGACTGACCAATAAAGATCGATTTGGTCAGGTACTCGATCGGTCGAGTTCTGTGTAACCATAACTAGACCGATGCTATCTTTAGAAACTTGATCCAAGAGGATCGGTCGAGTTTGCAACTCGACCGATTGACTACATGTGGTCAATTTTCTAACGTGCATCTAAAGTGATCAAAACTTGGTGATTAATGTCCCAATAAATTTTCTCAACTAAGTTACAAGTCAATTCATCATTACAAGTGATTACAAAAATGTTCTAAGGTCAATTGCACACTTGTAGCTCTTTTGACTTGAACTTGAGCCAATCTAGGGCTTTTGATTTTAGATCCTTTTCATGTACCTAATACCTGAATTCAATATTTAATACACATATTAGATATACATGAATGGAATGGTTAAGTCATTATCAAAATATGGAAAATGCATAACCTCTAGGTCAACATTCTCCCCCTTTTTGACAATGACAAACCATTCCTCTAACATATTGAAAAGGATATAGAAGTTATACCTTTGCCTTGTGAATTAAGGGGATTTAAGATGTGACCAATGTGAATTGCTCCCCCTCAATCTATGCTTCCTCTAACCTGCATGGTTGGTCTATCTACACAGAGCAATAACAGTATACATGTAGTATGTAGTCCTTTGCAAGTCACATGATAAACAGTGAATGAACAAGAAAAGGATCTCATAAGAAAATAAGCAATAGTATAACACCAAATGACAATATGATTGAGTTTCAAGACTTGAAATATCTCTCCACCTTTTGACATTATCAAAAACCGGGGGGGGGGGTAGAAGAGCATAAAACTAGGTCTTATTTAAAACATAATCAAACAGATATACATACAAGCAATCTCATTTCATGTGGCAAACATAGATGAAAGCAACATACAATCTCAGTCTTAATCAAAATATGGTAAAAGATGGAACCAACACATAAGATATATCAGAGGAAATAGCAAGAGTGTACATCACATATATTACAACCCGAATGCATGTCCACAAGAGAACAACTACAAGCAAGAAGCAATGAAAACAAAGATAAAATAGTACAACTCAGATAAATGTGCCCAGATGTTTCTTATACAAAATAACCTAGAAATATGTATATGATCAGCATGCTAAACCAAAAACTAAGAAACAAGCTAAACATCTAAACTATCTATACCAACGACATCATCATCATCAGCTCTTGGCTCGTAGTCCTCGTCTCCATCAGAAGGTGCAGTAGTAGTGCCTTCATCACCGAATCCAGCACCATCACCATCATCAGAAGTGTCCTCACCATCACCGTCGTCATCATCAGCCTCAACATCATTAGCCTGGTCCGACATCTCCACATCATGAGGAGGTCCGAAAGCATGACCGGGCCAACAGACATTCTACTCAGCCCAATACATACCAAGCGCGTGAAGCTCATTGGCCTATGGAAAGGATGGAGCAGAGTCTCCAAGGCTGGCAAGCAAGGTGGCCAGGGGGCCAACAGGAAATGGGAGGTAGACAGGAGTAGAGCTACCAGCAGCAAAGGGTGGAGGTGGAGGTAGAGCAGCAGGGGAAGGCTTAGGAGCAGGGTAGTAATGATTGTATGCATATGAACCATAATTACTACCTAGGTATGGCTGGTAGGTGGGATATGGGTGAGCACATGATAGGTTCATGGTATACATGATAGAAATCAGATCCTGATGCAGATGGTCCTGAACCTATTGGTTGTATGCTTGTTGGTGCATCATGTAGCCCATAAGGGTTTCATTAGATACATGGAACAAAGCACAACTAGGTCTAGGAGGAGACTTAGGTGGTGGAGCTCAAGCTGAGGAGGTAGGGGATGCAGAAGTTGAGGCAGAGGGAGAAGCGCCAGGGGTAGAGGTGTCACAAGAACATACTTTTGAATTGTGGTTTCACTGATACAAACACCCTTTCTGGCTACTTTGTAATGATAGTCTGAAAAGAGGGATTTCTTTGTAGCAAATTGGAATAAACCATAAATCAAAGCTGGGTAAGGAGGGTGGGTGCCTTTGGTGTTCTTACCAGTGTCAAAGTAGGTCATATGGTGTAGAATGTATCTGGCCCACTTGACACTGATGTTCTCTAACAGGCAATACATAATGACAACAGTGTTCTCTGTAATGTCTGTTTGATTTTTCTTCAGATGAACATTGCAGTTGATCACTAATGCCAGAATGCGCATCCTAAGGTCAAGGGAGGAGGAAGGCAGGGTGGACTTCTTCTTGTATGGAATGTCAGGTTTCTTCAAGTAACAATGAATATCAGGGAGATTCAATTCATTTTGCTTGTAGAAACCTTTCGGCTCCAAAAGGTCGAAATACTCATCATAATCCTTTTGCCAAGTGTCGTTTTCCTCATCTTTGAAAAATAAAACATTTAATATATCCTCAAAGATTTGGAAACACTTACCTACGATCATCGATGTGAGGATTACTTGAGTATTCGATGGGGGTATGAGGGAGTTGTAGTTCCAACACAAATTTGTGTAGAACTCGTGAACTGCTTTGGTGCTAGACATGGAATTGTTAAAGCAATCACGTTCGATGGCTAAGGCGGAGAGGTGATGAACGGAAAGAAACCTAGCGACTTGATCTATAACTACTTGATGCCTAGGAGATGGATCAATCAAGGCACGAAAAGGAAAAGGACTCCTAGGAAGAAGTTCCTTGTACCAATTAACATCCTCAATCGAGATAAATGAGGTATCATCAAAAGGAATCAAGCGATTAGAAGATGAAGACAAAGGTACATTACTTGGAGTAGGTCATTTTCTCCTTTGGGAAGCCATCAAGGTGAAAATAGGGAAAGAAAACGAGCAAACACACAAATCAAACCTCAAAACTGTTCAAACACCATCAGGGAGTGCCTGGGAAGGTCTAGGTCAAGCTATCTAGGTCGAACTAGGGCTAGGATAGGGAGGTTTAGGGTTGGGGGTGAGAGCTTAGGGCTAGAAGAAGAGGAATCGATCGTTCTCTAATTGAGAGGGAAAATAGTCAGCCCATCCTAACTTAAAGTGACTTCAGCCCGTGTATCGGTCGAGTTCACTGAGAGTCAAAAACTCGACCGATTGGTTCTCAGAAGAACAACTCTCGACTCCTGATCGGTCGAGTTTATCCTAGGGGAAACTCGACCGATGGTGAACCTGACCTAAAAACATCAAACTTAATTTCTAACCATATACATGCTAATTAAATTCACGTTTTGAGTCTATTATGTATTTTGAACATACTTAGGCACATATCACTCATCATTGGGCACTATTTTGCGATAAAACACGAAATTCAATAAAAACCCCAAAAAAGTAAAACTAAGCATGTCAACAGGCAAGTTAAGCACATTTTAAGCATATATAGGCAAGCAAGGTGAGGAAAAACATGAGCAAAACATATTGGATGGAAACAACTAACTAGATCACATATCAATATCATCCAAAGCAACAATGAGCAGTTTAGATCGAATAAAATTAAATTGCTCTCTAGCTAGAGGTTTAGTGAAAATGTCCGCCAACTGATTTTCCATGTCTACATGCGTGATATAAATATCTTTTTTGGTAATGTGATCACGAAAAAAGTGATGGCTGACCTCTATATGTTTATCTCTACTATGCAATATAGGATTGTAAGAAAGATTAATTGACTAGTATTATCACAATAGATAGGAGAAGCATCAAAATGTATGTTAAAGTCTTGGAGCATTTGCTTCATCCATAGGACCTGAGCACAACAACTCCCAACTGCAATGTATTCAACCTTGGTAGTTGATAATGCCACAATGCTCTGTTTCTTGAAAAACCAAGACACCAAGCATGGTCCTAGAAGGAAGTAAGTGCCACTTGTGCACTTTCTATCAACCAAACAGCCTACATAATCCGCATCACTATATTCTATAGGAGTAAAATCCCTTGATTTAGGATACCATAGTCCAAGATTTAGAGTTTTGGATAAGTACCTCAAAATCCTCTTAACGGCAATAAGATGTGATTTCCTAGGGCTAGATTGAAAGCGAGCACACAAGCCAACACTAAACATAATATTAGGTCTAGAGGCAATTAAATAAAGTAAACTTCCAATCATATCTCTATAGAGCTTCTCGTCTACCTTGTCACCTTCTTGATCTCTATCAAGCTTGGTGGGATTGGACATGGGTGTATCCATCGACGTCATGTTCTCCATCCCAAAGCGTTTGAGTAGTTCATTTGTGTACTTGCCTTGGTTGATGAAGTTTCCTTCTTTTGTTTGTTTGATTTGAAAGCCGAGGAAGAAAGTCAACTCACCCATCATGCTCATCTCAAATTCACTCTGCATAAGAGAACTAAACTCTTTGCAAAGATCAAGATCAGTCCCGCCAAAAATGATATCATCAACATAAATTTGAATTATAAGAAATTGCTAGAAGTGTGTTTTAGAAATAAGGTAGAATCAACTTTTCCCATGACATACCCATTATCTAACAAAAAGTTCTTTAATTTCTCATACCAAGCTTGAGGTGCTTGTTTGAGTCCATAGAGAGATTTTTGCAACAAATAAACATGATTGGGTAACTTGTCATTTTCAAAGCCCGGAGGTTGAGTAACAAATACTTCCTCCTCGATTGTACCATTCAAAAACACACTTTTAACATCCATTTGATATAACAAGAAATTTTTGTAATTAGCGAAGGCAAGTAGCATTCTAATAGATTCTAATCTATCAATAGGAGCATAAGTTTCTTCAAAGTCAATACCTTCCTATTGATTGTAACCTTGTGCTACTAACCTTGCCTTGTTCCTTACCACTTTTCCTTGCTCATCTAGCTTGTTACGGTAGGCCCATTTTGTGCCAATGATTTTTCTATCACTTGGTCTTGGCACTAGATTCCACATGAGATTCTTCTCGAATTGCTCTAGCTCTTCTTGCATGGCTAGGATCCACTCATCATCACCAAGGGCTTCTTTAATGTTCTTTGGCTCTAATTGGGAGATGAAGGCACTATCTTCTTGCTCTTTGTTGTAGGTAGCTCGTGTCTTCCCTCTCTCAAAAGGGTTGCCAATGATTAGCTCTTTGGGATGATTCTTAGCAAAGTGGGGAGTGGGATCCTTCTTCTCTTCATCTTCAACTTCTATCACCTGCTTACCTTTGTTGTCGATGTGAGGTCTTTCAAGATAGGAATTAGATCATCTACAACATCATTATCAATAACATTCCTGCCAACAACAGGGTTAGTTTCAATAAACTTTACATTAATAGATTCTTCAATTTTAGACAATTCAATGTTGAAGACTCTATAAGCCCTGCTTGTAGTGCTATAGCCTAGGAAGAAAGCCTTATAAGATTTTGAATCAAACTTGTCGAGAGAATCTTTCATGTTCAAAACAAAACAAGGACATCTGAAAACATGAAAGAAATTAATGGATGGCTTTCTACCACACCACAACTCATAGGGGGTTTTCTACAAAGAAGGGTGTGTGAAAACTCAGTTCTGCACAAAATAGGCGGTGCTAATGGCTTCAGCCCAAAACTTGTTAAGAATGTCATATTCAAGAAGCATTGTCCTCACCATCTCTTGAAGCGACATGTTCTTCCTCTCTACTACCCCATTTTGTTGAGGCGTATGAGGAGAAGAGAAATTGTGCGAGTAACCATATTTTTCACAAAAACGCTCAAAAAGGTCATTTTCAAAATTCTCCCCATGGTCACTGCAGATAGAAGCGATATGGCAAGAAACTTCATTTTCAACCCATGTGCAAAAGACCAAGAAAACATCAAGAGTATCACTTTTAAAAATGAGAAAGAAGGTCCAAGTATAGCGAGAGAAATCATTGACAAGCACAAGACAATACTTGGAACCACGAAGCGTTTGCGTTCTCATTGGTCCAAATAGATCAATATGAAGAAGATCAAAAGATCTTTTGGTACTCATGACTCCTTTGGATTTGAAGGAGGATTTAGTTTGTTTCCCTTATGTACAAGGTTGGCATTCCTCATCCTTTTCAAAATCCAATTTGGGAAGTCCTCAAACCAAATCCTTTTTGCTCAACTTCTTCATTTGATGCATATTCACATGACCCAAACAGCAATGCCAAAGAGAAATATCATCTTTATCCACGACCAAGCATCTATCAAGAATGGGATTAAGAGCATCAAGAATAATAACATAAAGATTACCATTTCTAGTTCCCTTGTATATGACATTGTAAGTGAGAGAATCTAGAAGAAAACATTCTAAAGATGTAAACAACACAAGATATCCATTATCACATAGTTGGCTTACACTAATCAAGTTGTGATGTAGGCCATCAACAAGCAACACAATTTTAATACATAGCTCATTTCCCACATCACCCTCACCTATGACCTTACCCTTCTTATTGTCCCAGAAGGTCACCGATCCTCCTTTCTTTTTCATGAACTTGTTGAAATGACTGATTTCACCCGTCATGTGCTTAGAACAGCCACTATCAACAATCCACCTCTTTTTGACCTGCAAGAAAGAAGGATGTCGGAACCCAACTCAAACTTTGGGATCCGAGGTTAGCTTAGGGACCCATTTCATCTTTGGGTTTGTCCCCTTTGGCATGTAAGGACAATAGGTAGAGTAATAATCATCACATTTGCAATAAACACATACCATAGGGTTCTTAGAGCCGGAAGTCTCTCCATGGAATATAGGAGGTTCCACTCTTCTTCGTACCCTTACCTTTGTTCTTGTTCTTACCTTTGGGAGCAGTCCCATCATATCCCAAACCACTAGTACCAATTTTTTTGGTAGAGTGTTCTAGGACATCATTGAGGGATTTATTTCCCGTAAGAAACTTTTGCAAAGAAGATCTTAACTTAGCATTATCATCACTAAGGTTGATAACAGTAGTAGATAGACTAGCAATATCATCTCTAGCATGCATAAGATCGACTTCTAAATAGAGGGCTTTAGTTTGAAACAAATCACTAACTAAAGCTATGCTAGTAGCTTCATTACTTTGCAAAATAGGTCTAGAAGATAGATCATTAACTTGAGCAAGTAACTTGGCATTTTCATATTTAAGCAAAAAAATTTCCTTTTGATAAACATGAATCTCTTGCTTCCTAGCATCATCAATGAGAGTTAGTCTAACATCCCTGACCTGGGTTATGTAATAACCCTAGGTGTTTTGCTTAAATATGTGATTATATGATTGTGGTTATCTTATGAAATGTAATTAAAGTTTGTGAGGAACTTATATTTCCATTTCAGTCCTTTTTAAACAATGTTGCAATATTGTTTTGTTATTATTGGACTAAAGTGCAAATTACCCAAGTTGAGGGGTTAACTTGCAAATTGCACATGTTAAGATGTTCCTCTTATGTTGATACATCATAAGAATGAATATGATGTGGTGGTATGGATTCCACAAGCTTGAGGACCAAGATATAGCTTGTAGAGCAATCCTTGTGCTTTAAAACCTAGTTTTGGTGTATGGTGCAATTTACCCAACACATAGGGTCCAACATGTAAAATATACCCCCTATAATATCTATCATGTTTCTTGGCATCAAGTAGATCAAAGAAAATGAGAGGGGCATCTCATTTGAATGATCAAGTAAGAAAGATAACCTTAATATTTAAATAACCAAGTTTTAAGCAAAATGGCCTTTCATATATATATATAGCTTATTAAGATATATGGTTTCTTTTCCTTTAACCTTGGATAATAGAGAGGTTTTGCATGTGAAAAGGAATAGGAAACGTGGCCAAGGGTGGAGTGAGCATGAGTGTATGGGTTTAAGAAATAAGAGAAATAACTATCTTTTTCTTTGCCTTGATAATACCCAAAAATATATGAGCACCCTTTTTCCTCAAAGTAAAGGATCGTTCCTTTAGTTCTTTCTCCTCATCTTCTTGCTTTGGACTGACCAAGGGGGAGCTCTGGAACAGAGGAAGATGACCAAGCTAAGTTGGTAAGTATTGATCATCACCTAGCTCGAATTCTGGGAGGAAACCCTAATACAAGGTTGGTTTGTCAGTTTTCCTTACACAACTCTTCTTTCTGGCCATCTTCTTCATCCAAATCTTGAAGAACGGACCTTGGAAAACCTTTGGAGCTTCATCCACCATTAAAGCTACGAAGCTTGGATCTCTAGATCAGATCTAAAGGCGGGTTTTATAACTTAAACCCTTAAGTTTTGTTATTGCATCCTTCTTTCTTAGAAACATTGCTTATTCTTCTTCTTTAGACACCTTTGTGTGTTCTTGCAAGCAATTCCGTGAAGAACAGCCCCTGTTCTTGAGGTAGAAGATGATGGCATTAATTCCAAAGTTTATCCACAAAATTGCTTTAAAAATGGTCTCTAACCCCTTGCTCAAACGATTTCCCAAACCGTTTGGGAGCAACGGTTTTAAACCGTTTGAATGCAAACGGTTTCAACCAAGAACACATGGAAGCAAACGGTCCAAGACCGTTTGGATGCGTTGACCAGGCTTTGACCATTTGTAGGTCTGTTGTAAACAATATGAACTAATCACCCACAAAAAATTATCAAGTAATTCCAAGAGAATCACAAATTGAAGGCCCATTAGTCACCTAAACCCTAATCGGGTCTATTGCTGATTTCAATAATACAATCATGTTGAAGTTTGGGTTGAGTGGCCCAAATGGTTTCAATACCATTTGGGGATCGCCCAAACGGTCTCAAGACCGTTTGGTGATCACCCAAGACAATTTGGAGGTCTAGGGTTAAGCAGGGTTGACCAATTGAGGGTCCAATGATTCAAGTTGTTGAACAATTAAGTGCTGATTTGGTGACCAAATCTAGGGTTCAACCCTTAAGAGAATGACTTGGTTTTTGATGAAATAATGGGCAAACGGTCTCAAGACCATTTGGAGGATATCCAAACAATCCCAAGACCGTTTGGGGGTCACCCAAGACCGTTTTGAGGTCTAGGGTTGACTATGGTCAAGTGGTGGAATATCCAAAGGTTCTAAGTTGAAGTGCAATTGATTAGTGACCTATAATGATCAAATCATTGAGTCAAACCTTAATAGGTTGGGTTAGTTTTTGATGTTGGCTTGAGAAAACGGTCTCAAGACCATTTGGACGTCATCCAAACGATCCCAAGACCGTTTGGGGTCAGGTCATGACCAAATTGAAGGAGGGTTCAATAAGTTCAAATCAATTATACTCATGTTGATGTATGTTAAAGAGTAATCGATTCCAAACCCTAATTCAATTGATCCAAGCCCTAATAGATGATCAATTGAGTGTCAAATCAGTTGAGGGTTGACCTAATTAACTCAATTGATGAGTGGCTAACAAGTGCATGATCGATTGAAGGGTTCAACATTTGAAACCCTAACTCAATTGAAGTGGTTGAGACATTTTTTGGTTCATGCAGTTTTGAGGTGGTTTGGACCAAACGGTCTCAAGACCGTTTGGGTCCAAATGGTCTCAAGACCGTTTGAGTCCAAATGGTCTCAAGACCGTTTGGGACCAAACGATCCCAAACCATTTGGTGCTCATGCGGTTTCAAGGTTGGTCATGTCCATGCGGTTTCAAAGTCAAACTTGACCAAACAGTCTTCACCTCACCTTGGACAAATGATCTTGAGTATGCACTTTATCAAACGGTTTTAAAAGTCAAACTAGACCAAACGGTTAACAACACCAAACGGTTTCAAGGTCCATCCAAGACCGTTTGGGGAGTTTGTGTACAAGACCGTTTGAGGTCTAAAAATGTCAAGAACGTTTGATGCCTTAGTGGTCAAGATGGTTTAGTGACTAATTAACCTAAACCTTAGAGATACCTAAAGTAATTAAGGGACCAAGTAATTAGTGGATTAATGCATGTTATGATCAATGGTGAACATTACAAAAGTACCCTTGATGGGATAGAGAAACCAATACCCTTTGATCAAGTGAGCCTTAATGACCATAATAGTAATGACATCACCCATGATGTCAATGTTGATTTGACTTAGCCTAATCAAGAGTGATGTAAACATCATCTGATAGAAGGAGGAGAGAGAAGATTCCTTATATGAATAAGAATCAAGTAATAAACCTCCAATATGTATGAATATATCTAATTAGGGTATGATCCTTCATAGTGAGATCATGGAAACCCTAATTATGATGGTTAATGAATCTTAACCTAATTGAGGGCATTAATGGAAGTGATCCTCACACATGATGATGGTATAATCTTGATTCATTGTAATATGAATAGTAAACCCTAATCTAGGGTAAGGTGATGATATGAACAGTAAACCCTAATTTTGGGTTATGCTTTTAAACATGGAACTCTATACTTAAGTAAGAAATAAGTTATCATTATGCCTTTGTAAGTTAAAGGGGTTGAATAACCCTAGTAGAATTGAAGAGGGAAACTCTAACCCTAGAAACCAACCGTGGTAATGTGACACGGTCATGGTGAATCTATGTAGCACGACCGTGCAAGATAACACAGTCGTGGTGTTCTATATTTAATTTGAAAAGAACTTATATTGTGCTGATATAGATACAATGTGCATGTTATCAATTGTGTTAACCATGCAGGTCTTTATAAAGAGGTGAGCATAGCCAAGTAAGGGTTATGATGTCTTATTCATTAAAAGCACTTTATGAGTTTTGAAAGTAATGACATGCTATGTTGCCTAGTAAGAGGTAACATATGAGATTGATAGGCTGTATGAGCCATGAGAAATATCTGTATTGCCATCAAGTCATCAATATGTTACTTGGTAACAAGTGTTTTGATGATCTAAGGGTTTGAACACCCATGTTCTTGAATCAAAATGGTGAGATGGTTAGGGATTGATATCCCAATGTTAACAATATGTGTTATGAACTTGATACAATTAGTACTCTTTCTTTATAGCAATTGTCTTATTGATTTATGTTTGAAAACATGCATGATGCTAAAAGAATGCCATAATGTACTTAAATAATCAAGTATAATGATATAATGTAGAGCCCTGACCATAGATCCATCATTGTCAGAAGTTAAATGATGGTGAAACATGTTTTCCTAAGGGAACTCCTGGAGAGCATACTTTTGAGTATGTGGGGGTTATGGACGCGAATATCCTTATGTCCTAATGTAGGAATTGATGTGAGATGTACATTTAATCTCTCAATCCTTCATTATATTTTTATGCCGAGATGATGTATCACTAATCTCCCTATGATGTTGTTAATGTCGCATCGATGAGAGATAAACAAGAAATCCCTCGATGGCGAAGAGAGTACATCATGCCACTGTAACTCTAATAGTGGAGTTGCCAGAATACCCTGGAAAGCTATTATGGCAGAGACACAAGATGTCCTACATGTTGTTCCTCACACTGACTGAGGATGATGAGGTCATAGGAATCTGGCTCTTTTGATGACCTATGTATGGTACTGATTGTGATTTTGTAATGGTCGGTTGGAGTATGAGAGGTGTAACTCATCTCCTCAGGGTATAAATATGTTTGTAAAATGTAATCAGCTGTATAACATAATTGCTTAGGTTGAACTATAACAAACAATGATTGATATTACATTATTCCTAGTGTTCTAGTTGAATAACTAGTATACATGTTCTTCATATTCCTTATTGATATATGTCTTGTTATCCAATCAAGTTATAATTGAAATGATTGCTTAAGAAATACTGTTCTACTTAGCTTATTCAATGTTATACCTGCTGTTGTATAATTATAGTTCTACTGCTCAATGTTATTCCATTATTGCAATAACAATGCTTCTGGCGGAGAGTTATAACTCTCTCTGGGACAATTATTCAATTGTCTCACCCCCGTGGAGTTAAATTTTTAGGTAATCGCCGTAGAAGAGGAAGAAACCCTTCAGTGGGTGAGCAACAATAGCAGCAACAACAACATCAGGGACAATAGTGATTCTCAGGTGGAGACACTGTCTGTCAAGTTTTGTAGATAGAATTTCCTATATGTCGTCTCTTTACTCTCAGGTCCTAGGAGTCTTTAGATGTTTTAAATAGATCTGAGATTTTGGCGTAATGCCTCGAGATTTTTGTATCTTGCCTTGAACAGTTAACAAGGCAATTGATAATTGTAATCCTCGAGACGGATTTTACAGAGATGTAATGATGGATTCGTTTGTAAATAACTTATCCTGTTCTTTTATGAAAAAGTCTTACAGTTTGTGGACCTTTGTGCAAAAAGTTTTAAAATTTTGTGAATTTCAGTAATTTTGCTGCGAATTAATCGTTTCCGCATTCGTTGATCTTGTTTTAGCGAATCAGTCATCACAGTTTAGTGGTATCAGAGCTCTAGGTTCGCTGAGTCTACAAAGACTTAGGACTTAGGTTGTTGAGTCTGTTCTAGTGTGTTCCAGTATATCTGATAGTGTCTTCTTCTCATCTAGGAGGAGAAGATAAAACTAAGGATGTCTGGACCACACGAAGAACATGTTGCAGAGACTAGTGTTGCTGCACCCAGAAGAGGTGCAAGAGACCCAGATAGAGAAGAACCTGTGCCTGAACCACCCCAGTTCAATCCAATTGACATGGGGAACCCAGCCGTCCAAGCCATGTTTGGGCAGTTTATGACTGCCATGACACATATGACTGATAGGATGCCTATACCTGCACCTAGGGCACCTACCCATCCTGAAGGGCAAGGAGTCGACAAGGCGTTTGAACGACTTTGCTGAGTTGGAACCACAGAGTATGCTGGAACAGCTGACCCAGCAAATGCCGACTTGTGGTTAACTGAACTAGAGAAGGCCTTTAGAATCCTGAACATCCCAGAAGTTGAGAAGGTTAGACATGTTGTGTATCTTCTCAAGGGGAGTGATGGTCATTGGTGGACCATGGAAGAGCAAAAAAGGCCAGGTATGGAGATCGAATGGGAAGTTTTCCGATGTGAATTTATCAACAGATACTTCCCTAAGACGTTTCTGGACGAGAAAATCTCTCAGTTTGAGAGGTTAAGGCAGGGACCTATGAACATTAGCGAATACGAGGCTAAGTTCATGGAGCTGTTGCGGTTCTGCCCGCACATTGAAACTACAGATGAAGAAAGGATTAGGCGTTTCAAGAAAGGGTTAAACGCTGAGTTGACCACTCCTGTTTCTGCTCTGGAGAACAGGGAGAGGTTTGCTACCTTTGTGGAGTCAGTCAGGAGGATAGAGAAGTCTGTGGCAGAGAAGAGACAAACCCAGAATAAGAGGATGTATCCCTAGTTCCAAGGATCTTCATCTAAAGATTTCAAGAAACCTAGGTTTTCTGCACCTGCACCACCACCTAGATTTAGTACTCAGACGCAGTGGACATCGAATAGGGGTAGAGGATGAAGCCTACCACTAGAAGGAGCTCGCAGTTCAACATCTATGTTAGTTATAGGACCACCCAGACCACAACAACTGAACAGAAGCTGTTATATATGTGGAAAGATGGGACATCTGATGTAAGATTGCAGAGCCAGAGAAGTGAGTGTAACTCAACCTCAAAGGCAGAGTCAACAAGGATCCCAAAGGAGACAGTTTCCAGGAGGAGCTAGAGGACGTGAACAAGCGTCCCAAGCTGGATCATCAACACCTAGTTATCGAGCACCGAATCAACCACAGTCAATGGCAAGATTCTACGCAATGAATCCACCTGATGCAGTAATCAACCCTCGGGTTGTGGCAGGTCAGATGGAATTGTTATATTTTGATATGTCTACATCTTGTGTTGTATCCGTTTTAATTGATCCGGGTGCTACACACTCCTTTATCACTCAGAGAGTGATTCTTGACTGCAACCTGACTACAAGTCATAGGACAGATAGTTTGTTGCTAGAAACTCCGTTGAGGGGATCTGCTGTGTTGCAGGAGGTATGTTCTCCCTGCATCCTCTTATTTTCTAAACATCGCATTCAAGTGGATCTTATACCACTTGAGATGCATGGATTTGATATAATCCTTGGGATGGATACCTTAAAAAGGTATAAGGTTGTCCTGGATTGTGAGTCCAAGCAAGCTGTATTCACTGATGATAGTGACAAATGGATGTTTCAAGGAGAGAGAAAGATTCTACCCACCTGTCTTGTGTCAGCTATGGTTGCTGAGAAGCTGATGAGGCAAGGATGTTATGCATTCTTGGCCCATGTGGTAGATACTACCATGGAGAGTCCTAACCCTGCCGAAGTTCCTATAGTTAGGGAATTTGTAGATGTATTTCCTGAAGAACTTCCAGGTGTACCATCGCCTCGGGAGATTGATTTTGAAATTAATCTAATCCTGGATACGCAACCTATAGCACAAACACCGTATAGGATGGCACCTGCTGAGATGGCAGAACTCAAGAAACAACTGCAAGAGTTGCTTGAGAAAGGTTTCATCCGACCGAGTACTTCACCTTGGGGTGCTCCAATCCTTTTTGTTAAAAAGAAGGACGGATCAATGCGGTTGTGCATTGATTATAGACAGTTAAATAAAGTAACGATAAAGAATAAGTATCCTCTACCGAGGATTGATGATCTCTTTGACCAGTTGCGTGGTGCAACTGTCTTCTCAAAGATAGATTTGAGGTTAGGATATCACCAGTTGCGTATTAAGGATGGTGACATACCTAAGTCTGCCTTTAGGACAAGGTATGGTCACTATGAGTTCACAGTTATGTCGTTTGGACTAACAAATGCACCAGATGCATTTATGGAACTCATGAATATAATCTTCTGACCTTTTCTCGATCAGTGTGTTGTTGTCTTCATAGATGACATTCTGATCTATAGTAGAGATGCTCAGCAGCACGAACAACATCTTTGTCAGGCTCTAACTATGCTAAGAGAGCATAAGTTATATGCTAAGTTTAGCAAGTGTGAGTTCTAGTTACCAGAAGTTTCTTTCCTTGGACACGTAATATCTACTTCAGGTATTCGTGTTGACCCTAAAAAGGTAGAATCTGTTCTGCTATGGGAACAGCCGAAGACATCGACAGAGATCTATAGTTTCTTAGGGTTAGCAGGCTATTATCGGAGGTTCATTAAGAGCTTCAGTTCTATAGCTTTACCCTTGACTAAGTTGACTAGGAAGGATGTTCCTTTTACCTGGAGTGACAAGTGTCAGCAATCTTTCCAGCTGTTGAAGGAAAGGTTGACAAGTGCACCTGTGCTGGTGTTACCTGAACAAGGAAAAGGATATATAGTTTTCTGTGATGCCTCTAAGAATGGACTAGGATGTGTGTTAATGCAGGATAAACAAGTGATTTCTTTTGCTTCTCGACAACTTAAGAAACACGAGGAGAATTATCCGACACATGATCTAGAACTAGCTGCTGTGGTTTATGCCTTGAAGATCTGGAGACACTATCTTTATGGAGAGACATTCCAGATTTTCACAGACCATAAGAACCTTAAGTATATCTTTTCTCAGCATGAGCTTAACATGAGGCAACGCCGCTGGATGGAGTTAATCAAGGACTATGATTGTACAATTGATTATCATCCAGGGAAGGCCAATGTAGTTGCTGATGCTTTGAGTAGGAAATCAGCAACAACAACTTTGGATAGAGCACAACTGAATTCCTTGGTATGCTCTAGAAGGGATATGCTTATCTCCTTGAGGCAAGACAATGTACAGTTGAGAGTATCGTTGTTATCAAGGTTGTTAGCTGAGATGCATATAAAACCTACCCTGAGACAACAGATCAAGGAGGCACAACAAGTTGATGCTGCAGTTGAGCAGATTAGATCAGAGTATGGTAGTGAGAAATGAGAAGGTTTCCATGATTCAGATGATCAAGTAGCCTGTTACCATGATAGGATGATAGTACCGGATGTGGATAACTTGAGGAAGTTAGTCCTGGAAGAAGCTCATTCTTCAATGTATGCCATGCATCCAGGAAGCACCAAGATGTATCGAAACTTGAAAGATATATATTGGTGGCATGGTTTGAAGAAAGACGTTGCTGAGTTCGTTATGCAGTGTTCTGTGTGTCAACAAGTTAAAGCTGAACACCAGAAGCCTGCAGGAACAATGTAACCTTTACCCATACCACAGTGGAAGTGGGATCATATAACCATGGACTTTGTGGTTGGTTTACCTAGAACAGCCAAAGGGCATGATTCCATCTGGGTAATAGTTGATAGGTTGACAAAGACAACACATTTCTTGCCTGTCAAAACAACCTATTCTGCTAAGAAGCTGGCACAATTATATGTTGATGAGATAGTATGACTGCATGGAGTCCTAGATACCATTGTTTCTGACAGAGGTCCTAAGTTTACGAGTCATTTTTGGAAGCAAATTCATAAAGCCTTAGGCACACAGTTAAGGTTTAGTACATCCTTTCATCCACAGACTGATGGACAGTCAGAAAGAACTATACAAACTTTGGAGGACTTGCTTAGAGCATGTGTTCTTCAGTTTACAGGAAGTTGGGATCTGCACCTAAGCTTGATAGAGTTTGCCTACAATAACAACTATCAACATAGCATTGACATGGCACCTTATGAAGCTTTGTATGGTAGACGTTGTAGATCACCCCTATGTTGGTATGAAACCGGTGAATATCAACTTTTAGGTCATGATCTTGTGCAGCAGACCACCGAGAAGATTAAAGTGATACAACAACAGTTAAAAACTGCACAGGATAGGTAGAAATCTTATGCTAATAAGCATTGTAGACCTTTAGAGTTCTAGGTTGGAGGCAGAGTGTACCTCAAAGTCTCACCTTGGAAAGGAGTTCTGAGATTTGGAAGGAAAGGAAAGGTAGCTCCTAGGTTTATGGGGCCTTATCCAATCACTGAACGGATTGGAAAGGTAGCTTATAAACTAGAGTTACCACCAGAGCTACAAAGGTTACACCCTGTGTTCCACATTTCCATGCTTAGGAAATGTCACCCTGATACAGAATCAATTCTGCAACCTATGGAAGTAGAGTTGAATGATGATGTGTCTTATGAGGAAGGACCTG
The DNA here is from genome assembly GCA_963693085.1 of Alisma plantago-aquatica. Taxonomy (NCBI): domain Eukaryota; kingdom Viridiplantae; phylum Streptophyta; class Magnoliopsida; order Alismatales; family Alismataceae; genus Alisma; species Alisma plantago-aquatica. The sequence goes on along the minus strand of OY856412.1, from coordinate 434,183,957 downwards.
TGTCAATTCTTGATAAAAGAATTAAACAACTGAAAAAGAAAGATATAAGTCTTGTGAAAGTCCTCTGGAATCACTGTGGTGCTGAGGAAGCCATGTGGGAACTAGAGGAAGAGATGAGAAAGAGATACCCTGCTCTTTTCTCTTAATATGTTTTGTAATGATTTCGGGGACGAAATCCTTGTAAGGGGTGGATAATTTGTAACATCCCTGACCTGGGTTATGTACTAACCCTAGGTGTTTTGCTTAAATATGTGATTAGATGCTTGTGGTTATCTTATGAAATGTAATTAAAGCTTGTGAGGAACTTATATTTCCATTTCAGTCCTTTTTAAACAATGGTGCAATATTGTTTTGTTATTATTGGACTAAAGTGTAAATTACCCAAGTTGAGGGGTTAACTTGCAAATTGCACATGTTAAGATGTTCCTTTAATGTTGAGACATCATAAGAATGAATATGATGTGGTGGTATGGATTCCACAAGCTTGAGCACCAAGATATTGCTTGTAGAGCAATCCTTGTGCTTTAAAACCTAGTTTTGGTGTAAGGTGCAATTTACCCAAAACATAGGGTCCAACATGTAAAATATACCCTCTAGAATATCTCTCATGTTTCTTGTCATCAAGTAGAGCAAATAAAATGAGAGGGGCATCTCATTTGAATGATCAAGTAAGAAAGATAACCTTAATATTTACATAACCAAGTTTTAAGCAAAATGGCCTTTCATATATATATATATATATATATATATATATATATATATATATATATATATATAGATTATTATGATATATGGTTTCTTTTCCTTTAACTTTGGATAAGAGAGAGGTTTTTCATGTGAAAAGGAAGAGGAAACGTGGCCAAGGGTGGAACTATCATGATTGGATGGGTTTAAGAAATAAGAGAAATAACTATCTTTTTCTTTGCATTGATAATACCCAAAAATATATAAGCACCCTTTTTCCTCAAAGCAAAGGATCATTCCTTTAGTTCTTTCTCCTCATCTTCTTGCTTTGGACTGACCAAGGGGGAGATCTAAAACAGAGGAAGACGACCAAGCTAAGTTGGTAAGTATTGATCATCACCTAGCTCAAATTCTTGGAGGAAACCCTAATACAAGGTTGGTTTGTTAGTTTTCCTTACACAACTCTTCTTTCTAGCCATCTTCTTCATCCAAATCTTGAAGAACAGACCTTGGACAACCTTTGGAGATTCACCCACCATTAAAGATACGAAGCTTGGAGCTCTTGATCAGATCTAAAGGCGGGTTTTATAACTCTAACCCTTAAGTTTTGTTATTACATCCTTCTTTCTTAGAAACGTTGCTTATTCTTCTTCTTTAGACACCTTTGTGTGTTCTTGCAAGCAATTCCGTGAAGAACAACCCCTGTTCTTGAGGTAGAAGATGATGGCGTTAATTCAAAAGTTTATCCACAAACTTTCTTTAGCAAACAGTCTCTAACCCCTTGCTCAAACGGTTTCCCAAACCGTTTGGGAGCAAACGGTTTTAAACCGTTTGAATGCAAACAGTTTCAACCAAGAACGCATGGAAGCAAATGGTCCAAGACCGTTTGGATGCGTTGACCAGGCATTGACCATTTGTAAGTATGTTTTAAACAATATGAACTAATCACCCACCAAATATTATCAAGTAATTCCAAGAGAATCACCAATTGAAGGCCCATTAGTCACCTAAACCCTAATCGGGTCTATTGCTGATTCAATAATACAATCATGTTGAAGTTTGGGTTGAGTGGCCCAAACGGTTTCAAAACCATTTGGGGATCACCCAAACGGTCTCAAGACCATTTGGTGATCACCCAATACCGTTTGGAGGTCTAGGGTTAAGTAGGGTTGACCAATTGAGGGTCCAATGATTCAAGTTGTTGAACAATTAAGTGCTGATGTGGTGACCAAATCTAGGGTTCAACCCTTAAGAGAATGACTTGATTTTTGATGAAATAATGGGAAAACGGTCTCAAGAACGTTTGGAGGATATCCAAATGATCCCAAGACCATTTGGGGGTCACCCAAGACCGTTTGGAGGTCTAGGGTTGACTATGGTCAAGTGGTGGAATATCCAAAGGTTCTAAGTTGAAGTGCAATTGATTAGTGACCTAATGATCAAATCAATGAGTCAAACCTTAATAGGTTGGGTTAGTTTTTGATGTTGACTTGAGAAAACGGTCTCAAGACCGTTTGGAGGTCATCCAAATGATCTCAAGACCATTTGGGGTCAGGTCATGACCAAATTGAAGGAGGGTTCAATAAGTTCAAATCAATTATACTCATGTTGATGTATGTTAAAGAGTAATTGATTCCAAACCCTAATTCAGTTGATCCAAGACCTAATAGATGATCAATTGAGGGTCCATTGAGTGTCAAATCAGTTGAGGGTTTACCTAATTAACTCAATTGATGAGTGGCTAACAAGTGCATGATCGATTGAAGGGTTCAACATTGGAAACCCTAACTCAATTGAAGTGGTTGAGACATTTATTGGTTCATGTGGTTTTGAGGTGGTTTGGACCAAACGGTCTCAAGACCGTTTGAGTCCAAACGGTCTCAAGGCCATTTGGGACCACATGATCCCAAACCGTTTGGTGCTCATGTGGTTTCAAGGTTGGTTATATCCATGCGGTTTCAAAGTCAAACTTGACCAAACTGTCTTCACCTCACCTTGGACAAACGATCTTGAGTGTGCACTTTATCAAACGATTTCAAAAGTCAAACTAGACCAAACGGTCAACAACACCAAATGGTTTCAAGGTCCATCCAAGACCGTTTGGGGAGTTTGTGTACAAGACCGTTTGAGGTCTAAAAAGGTCAAGAACGTTTGATGCCTTAGTGGTCAAGATGGTTTAGTGACTAATTAAACTAAACCTTAGAGATACCTAAAGTAATTAAGGGACCAAGTAATTAGTGGATTAATGCATGTTATGATCAATGGTGAACATTACAAAAGTACCCTTGATGGGATAGAGAAACCAATACCCTTTGATCAAGTGAGCCTTAATGACCATAATAGTAATGACATCACCCATGATGTCAATGCTGATTTGACTTAGCCTAATTAAGAGTGATGTAAACATCATCTGATAGAAGGAGGAGAGAGAAGATTCCTTATATGAATAAGAATCAAGTAATAAACCTCCAATATGTATGAATATATCTAATTAGGGTATGGTCCTTCATAGTGAGATCATGGAAACCCTAATTATGATGGTTAATGAATCTTAACCTAATTGAGGGCATTAATGGAAGTGATCCTCACACATGATGATGGTATAATCTTGATTCATTGTAATATGAATAGTAAACCCTAATCTAGGGTAAGGTGATGATATGAACAATAAACCCTAATTTTGGGTTATGCTTTTAAACATGGAACTCTATACTTAAGTAAGAAATAGGTTATCATTATGCCTTTGTAAGTTAAAGGGGTTGAATAACCCTAGTAGAATTGAATAGGGAAACTCTAACCCTAGAAACCAGCCGTGGTAATGTGACACGGTCGTGGTGAATCTATGTAGCACGACCGTGCAAGATAACACGGCCGTGGTGTTCTATATTTAATTTGAAAAGAACTTATATTGTGCTGATATAGATACAATGTGCATGTTATCAATTGTGTTAACCATGGAGGTCTTTATAAAGAGGTGAACATAGCCAGGTAAGGGTTATGATGTCTTATTCATTAAAAGCACTTTATGAGTTTTGAAAGTAATGACATGCTATGTTGCCTAGTAAGAGGTAACATATGAGATTGATAGGCTGTATGAGCCATGAGAAATATCTATATTGCCATCAAGTCATCAATATGTTACTTGGTAACAAGTGTTTTGATGATCTAAGGGTTTGAACACCCATGTTCTTGAATCACAATGATGAGATGGTTAGGGATTGATATCCCAATGTTAATAATATGTGTTATGAACTTGATACAATTAGTACTCTTTCTTTATAGAAATTGTCTTATTGATTTATGTTTGAAAACATGCATGATGCTAAAAGAATGCCATAATGTACTTAAATAATCAAGTATAATGATATCATGTAGAGCCCTGACCATAGATCCATCATTGTCAGAATTTAAATGATGGTGAAACAGGTTTTCCTAAGAGAACTCCTGGAGGGCATACTTTTGAGTATGTGGGGGTTATGGACGCGAATATCCTTACGTCCTGATGTAGGAATTGATGTGAGATGTACATTTAATCTCTCAATCCTTCATTATATGTTTATGCCAGGATTATGTATCACTAATCTCCCAATGATGTTGTTAATGCCACATCGATGAGAGATAAACAAGAAATCCCTCGATGGCGAAGAGAGTACAACATGCCACTTTAACTCTAATAGCGAAGTTGCCAGAATACCCAGGAAAGCTATTATGGCAGAGACACAAGATGTCCTGCATGTTGTTCCTCACACTGACTGAGGATGATGAGGCCATAGGAATCCGACTCTTCTGATGAGCTATGTATGGTACCGATTGCGATTTCATAATGGTCGGTTGGAGTATGAGAGGTGTAACTCATCTCCCCAGGGCATAAATATGTTTGTAAAATGTAATCAGCCGTATAGCATAATTGCTTAGGTTGAACTATGAGAAATAATTATTGATATTACATTGTTCGCAGTGTTCTAGTTGAATAACTAGTATACATGTTCTTCATATTTCTTATTGATATATGTCTTGTTATCCAATCAAGTTATAATTGAAATGATTGCTTAAGAAATATTGTTCTACTTAGCTTATTCAATGTTATACCTGCTATTGTATAATTATAGTTCTACTGCTCAATGTTATTCCATTATTGCAACAACAATGCTTCTGGCGGAGAGTTATAACTCTCGCTGGGACAATTATTCAATTGTCTCACCCCAGTGGAATTAAATTTTTAGGTAATCGCCGTAGAAGAGGAAGAAACCCTTCAGTGGGTGAGCAACAATAGCAACAGTAGCAACATCAGGGACATCAGTGATTCTCAGGTGGAGACACTGTCTGTCAAGTTTTGTAGATAGAATGTCTTATATGTCGTCTCTGTACTCTCAGGTCCTAGGAGTCTTTAGATGTTTTAAATAGATCTGAGATTTTGGCGTAATGTCTCTAGATTTTTGTATCTTGCCTTGAACAGTTAACAGAGCAATTGATAATTGTAATCCTCGAGACAGATTTTACAGAGATGTAATGATGGATTAGTTTGTAAATAACTTATCATGTTCTTTTATGAAAAAGTCTTACAGGTTGTGGACCTTTGTGCAAAAGGTTTTAAAATTTTGTGAATTTCAGTAATTCCGCTGCTAATTAATCATTTCCGCATTCGTTGATCTTGTTTTAGCAAATCAGTTGTCACAGTTAGTTCTACATTTTCAGTTTTAAGAATGTCTAACTCATCTTGGCATTTTTAGTTGTCTTCCTTAAGATCTATAATAGTCTTAAGATAGACCCCATTCTAAATCTCTACTCCGTTATGTTGAATCTCAAGGTGAAGAAATTGCCCTTGCAAAGAATCTATGCTATCAAGGAGCAATTTTTCATTTTTATCAAGAATTTCAATTTTAGCATAAAGATCATCTACTATCTTACCTAATATTTTCCTTTTAGATTTGCATTTAGTAAAGGATGACCGGCAATCATTTAGCATATTAATAAGAGTTTTCTTAGATAGCTCATGCAAATTGACATTGCTTACCTCACTTACCTCACTTACCTCACCTACATCTTCACTTGGAGAGGCCATGAGAGCAAGGTGGCGTTCTCCATCTTCAGAGCTTGAGGAAGACTCCTCCCAAGCTGCATGAGCTGCATCTTTGGATCTTATTTCCTTCTTTTATTTCCTCTTGTACTTGCCTTCTCTCTTGTACTCCTTGTCTTTCTTGTGGCTGCTCTTGTGATGGCTCTTCTTAGCCTTTGGGCAGTCACTCTTGTAATGGCCTTTTTGGCCACACTCATAGCATCTCAGAGTTTATGAAGAAGGCTTTCCCTTGAAGTGCTTGCCCTTGGAGTAGTTTGCTTCATGCTCATTAGGGCCTTCATCTTCACTTGAGGAAGGAGTAGGGGACTTTAGAGCTAGTTGTTTCTACCACATCATCTCTTCAATTTGGTCTTTGAAGGTTGTGTCCTTTATCTTCTTGGACTCCTTCTCTTCTCTTTTCTCTTCCTCTTCTTGCTTATTAAGCCTAGGTTCATGGGCTTGAAGGTTACCAACTAGCTCCTCGGTTGACAACCCACTTAGCTTGTACACCTCTTCAATGGATGTAACCTTGGGCTCCCATCTCTTAGGAAGAGATCTCAAGATCTTGGAGTTGATAGTGCCTTTGTCCATCACACTCCCAAGGGATGCCAATCCATTGATGATCACATCGAGCCTAGTGTACATATCAACCACTCTCTCATTCTTACCCATCTTGAAGTTCTCAAGTAGCCCACCAAGCATGTAGATCTTGGCTTCCTTCACTTGCTCTGTACCTTCATAGGTGACACATAGCTTGGTTCAAATTTCATGTGCGGTGTCCCAAGAAGATATCAGGTTGAACTCGGATAGAGTGAGGGCTGCATAGATGATGGTCATTGCCTTTGTATAGACTTGTGCTGCCTTCATTTGTGCTTCAGTCCAAGTGGAGATTTCCCCCTTTGGGTCTTCATACTTGAGGTGCACCACCTTCCACATCTCATAGCTCACACCTTGAAGGTAGAACTGCATTCTTCTCTTCCAATATAGGAAGTTGGTGTCATCGAAAACTGAAGGTCTCATGGAGAAGCTCCCTTATAGGTTGAGGGATCCAAGAGACAAATCACCCATCTTCTCCTACTTGTTGAAGTAGCTTGGAGAAGGCCTGCTCTGATACCACTTGTTGGATCAAGGGCGCTAGAGGGGGGGGGGTGAATAGAGCTTCACAATTCTCACAAAACAAATTAAACCACCAAATTATATAAAACACAGAGACTTAAACAAACAAAAATTTGATGTCTTAAACTAGCAAGCACAATAAGGATGAGAGACAAGGAAGAGCAAGTACTTGTACATGTGGTTTAGAGTGGTTCCACATCCTAACTAGGAGCAATGTAAGTCCACTACCTAGAGGTGGTTAATCTCTAGGATTTGCAATCTTGGTACTCGTATATTCCATCATAAGATTACAAGATACAACAACCACTTATCCAAGGGCTTAGTACCTCAAGCAAAGATATTCAACCTATAGAAGGAGCTTACCCACTTGAACCATGGAGTCTTCGACCATCAATATGGACTTACCCACTCCTTCTTCAAGTCTTCAGCCTATAAGGGATTACCTATCTTTCTTGAGCACTTGCCTTGACTATCTCCTTCACTTGGAGATCTGGAACACCTTGCCTTCTTCAACCTTGAAGAACAACAAGTCCTTCTCCTTCACTCAGAGAAGATGTTCAACCTTTTCTTCAATGGGAATTGAAGTAGGAAGATGGAGGAGGAGAGCTTTACATCAATACATGGAGTAGCTCTCTTACACAGGAACCTATCTCACTCATACTCATGAATTTGACTTGAAGGTAGAGAGAGAAAGGGGCTCAAAGGGTTATAACACTCTCAACTAGGCTAGGACCAAGCATGTAGTGAATGAGCAACCTTGGAATGAACTCCAAGAGGTCCTATTTATAGTTGAGGGTGTCCCTTTAGGTTGTGGGACACTTATATACAAAAATAGCCATTTTTTTCTCAAAGAAATGACTCTATTTATGATCAAAACACACACCAATGGTCACAATCACTTTTTCTACAAATTTCGTATAGTGCAATCGGTCGAGTTTCAATAAAGATAACTTGACCGATAGAGTAAAAGACAAAGTTGATATTCAAACCATCGGTCGAGTTTGTCCTGGGGAAACTCGACTGACCAATGAAGATCGATTTGGTTAGGTACTCGATCAGTCGAGTTCTGTGTAACCACAACTCGACCAATGTTATCTTCAGAAACTTGATCCAAGAGGATCGGTGGAGTTTGCAACTCGACCGATTGACTTCCTGTGGTCAATTTTCTAAAGTGCATCTAAAGTGATCAAAATTTGGTGTTTAATGTCCCAATCAATTTTATCAACTAAGTTACAAGTCAATTCATCATTACAAGTGATTACAAAAATGTTCTAAGGTCATTTACATAGATTTCCATAATTGCACACTTGTATCTCTTTTGACTTGAACTTGATCCTATCTAGGGCTTTTGATTGTAGATCCTTTTCATGTACCTAATACCTAAATTCAATCTTTAACACACATATTAGATACATATGAATGGAATGGTTAAGTCATTATCAAAATATGGACAATGTATATCCTCCAGGTAAACATATTGTTCTCTAGGCATACATACCAACAGACTCCTTGTGGCAACACATCCCATTATCACACAGATAACGAGGTGTTGCGCGAAAATGTGCGGAAATCACCATAACCACAGATTATCAAAACACGGGTTAATTAAAACCGATTGCGGAAAACTGATAAACTGAGAAACTCATTCCAGTCCACATCCTGCAAGAAAATAGGTTACATTCATATCCATACAAGCCTGAACACATGTCCACAGCTTAGAGAAACAGCTGTCCTGTCGTAACATAAGTTCATCACCTGTTATATACATAAGGGCCCGCATCCGGCCAGCAGTAGGATATACAAACGTCATCCATCATACATCGTAAAACAACGTCAAACACCGCCAAGGACCTGAGAGTACAGGGATGACTCTAGACTCTATCACCAAAACATCCAAAACAGCAGCACATCCAAAGCTTGCCTTCTACTGTTCTTCTAGCTGCTCGACCGCAACTCCGCGTCCACCACCATGTCTACCTCACCCACCTAAAAAGGGTGTAAACCAATGGAGTGAGACAATTGAACATTGTCCCAGCGGGAGGCATAACTCCTCGCCAAAACTACAAAACCTCAAGATCATATACATTAAGCAGCTATCTGATAGAGGATATAGCAAGAACAATTTATTGGAATAAAGCTAACTAAACTTACCAGATATATTCAAGTATTACATGTGAGACACAATTAATGAGATAGGATACCCAAATTCTACTGCATATGAAAGACATATGAGTAACTGCAATATATAAAGAGAGTAACTACACAAACAAGGCCTCAACCAATGTTTCGTGTTTGTCTTAAGCAGTAATTACTAAACGGCTGGATTACATTTTATTATGCCCTGAGGAAGTGAACCGTACCGTTCAAATCCAACCATCGACTGCGAAGCCCATAACCGGTGCCATACAAGGTCAATGGAAGAGTCGGAATCCATGACCTCACCCCTCGTGGTCAGTACACGAGAACAAAAAGCAGGACCGCAGTCTCATGCTCAAGTGGTCTAAAGCCACAGGGTCAGCTCCTCAGGCTACCCTTTCCGCTAGCCCGCCTTGGTACAGGTCACGACGCTAGTAAAACCGAGCCACGGGTCTCGACACCGTGCTCTGAGCCATGAACGCATTCATGCTCATCACATATCACTTATCTGGAGCCATGGGCCATATTCACCATGCTCATCACATATCCGAGTCTGCAACCGCAGCTGCACTCGTTTCAGCTCTCTATTTGAGCCTAGGAGAAACCTCGCATATTCAAAAACATGTGCTCCGGGTTAACCCGCAGGAAAACCCGTTTCACCATAACCCTATCCTGACTGATGATGGATCTATGGCCAGGGCAAACTACATGATAGATTTCACTGTGATTAATTATTGTCTTTTAGATAGATTGCAAGATTCAACCAAGTTGTATAACATGCAAACTATAGAGGGAAAATAACCAACATGAACTCAATATTATGTTATAATTGCAATTACATCAACATGATCCATTTCAAGGATCCAGCATCACATGTTATCACTTGGCCTCTTGCCAACCATCCAGATCCATCTCAAGGATCATCTCATAACATGGGATCTCAATCCCTCATCACAGAATGCCATAGCCTCTCAAAGCTTTCATCATCATTATGGAGCATCATTCATAATGCACCTGTCATCACAATATTCACGTATAACCATTTCTCATAGCCTTTCATTTTTCTAAGCATTACCTGCATGGTTAGCATCATTTAATAACCCTATGAATGATCAAGAGACTCATAAGCATATTATCAAGCAACCCTAATGCATGCTTAACGTTACTCTTAGCATTAAAGAGATAACCATGGTAGTCACACTCGTACACATATGCTTTACCTTGCTTCAACATTATGTTCAATCATACAAACTAGCATTACTACTATTGCTACCATTGTCACTATCTTCATCATTAAGAGAGCAAGGAGTCACCAACGATATCAAGGCCTATCTAGTTCAAGCCGTTTTCATGATGCAAAGATTCCTCACAAAAAGGTACCCAAAACCCTCACCAAAAGAGTGTGTCGGGCAAGGCTCACTAACACTGTGTCGGGCACCTCTACCCTCACCCAAACCATGGCGTGCAGCCTAGTCAGGCGTGAAACGCGCATCACTGAGTGTGCAGCTCTGTCGAGCGTGCAGCCCCAAGGTGTGTAAGGTGTATATCGGGTGTGCAGGGCACTACTGGGCGTGCAACTCTGTTAAACGCGCAAGTGTGTTGGGTGTGCAGGGTGAAGCTGAGTGAGCAAGGTAGGTATCAGGCGAGCAAAGGGATGTCGTGCGAGCAGAGTGTGTCAGGCGACACTGGCTGATGCCGAGCGAGCAACATGGTGTCGGGCGAGCAGCCCATCGGGCGAGCATCCTGCCGGGCAGATCTAGCTCAAGGCATGCAAGGTCAGAATGCTCACCCGCCCAAGGAACAAAAGGGATATGTTGCTCACTCATGCCGTGCAAGGGCAGCTAAGCCATGAGGGCTGTCGGGCAGCACCTCTACAAGCACCAAACGCTCAAGATGCATCTCATCAAGGTCATCTAACGAGCTCACCTTCTTGCCCAAGGTGAGAATGGAGTCTTGCTCAAGCCACTAAGTCATAAGCTCACCTCAATCGGCTAGGAAAGAGGGGTATTGCTCATGGTATTAGGACCTAAACTCACTCTTCAAGACCAAGGGTAGAGAGGAGTGTTGCTCCCTAAACCCTAACTTACATGGATCGGCCAACATGCAAGATAACCAAAAACCAACTACTAACGTGCATATAGGCAAGATTAAAGCAACATATATGAAAAGAGGATAGAGTAGCTAGGGTTAGAGTTATGCAACCCGCCTTAAGCTCCAAGCTTCAAGGAAGAAGAAGAACTCCAAGCTCCACGCACCACCAAGCAAAGAGGATGGAGAGCTCCAAGGGATATCGACCACCAAAGCTCCTCCAAGGGTGGGTATCGGCCACCACTCTTCTTCTCCAAGGGTGTGTCAGCCACCAAGCAAGGGAAGGAGGGAGTGTGTCGTGCACAAGAGGGAGAGGAACCAAAGGGACCTCAAGCTAAGGAAGGAACCACCTATATAGAAAGAAGGGGAGGAGAAAACAAGGTGGAACATGGCAAGGTGTCGCCCACACAAAGGACACTTGTCCACAAGCTCAGGCCACCACTCTAGCAAGGCATAAGACACTTGTCCAAGACATGCACCAAGTGTCCACCAAACAAGACCAAGCACCATGGGCGACACACCAAGCTTGCACTAGGGCGACACACCTCTTTGTTGGCCGACACAAACACCCTAGGTCGACACACACACCTCACTAGGCCGATACAAGCAACACTTGGCCGACACAAGGCACCCCAAGGCCCAAACAAGCTCAACCAAGGCCCAAAGAACTCAAACAACAAGCCCAAGACTTCCTCTCAACCCTAGAGGAAGCAAGGAGAGAGGGGAACACCTCACAAGGTGGGAAACTTGCACACAAAACCCTGAACTTGGATTATTTGCAAGCAGCACCTCCATCTCTCAAAAAAGCGCAACCAAACCCTAATCACCACTAAAGGTGATTAGCAAGCATCAAACCATCAAGGTTAAGCAAAGCAAATAGGGTAAGCCCTAAACGAAGGTCAGGGTCCTTCCAATCTAACCCCCTTTAAGGGATTTCGTCCCCGAAATCCGAAGAGAAAAGCGAGGGATACTTCCTCCTCATCTCTTCCTCAAGCTCCCACGTGGCTTCCTCAACGCCACGACACTGCCAAAGAACTTTCACAAAAACCAGGCCTTTATTCTTCAGCTTCTTGATCCTTCTGTCAAGGATCGCCACGGGACCTTCCTCGTAGGTCACATTGGCATTGAGCTCAACCTTAACTGGATGTATCACTGTTCCTGAATCTGGATGAATTTTCTTCAGCATACTGACATGAAACACTGGATGCAACCTGTGAAACTCTGGAGGCAATTCTATCTCATAAGCTATCTTGCCAACACGTGCTATGACTGAGTAAGGCCCCATATACCTGGGTGCCAACTTACCCTTCTGTCCAAACCTTAGCACACCTTTCCAAGGTGAGACTTTAAGATATACTTTGTCTCCTACCTGGAATTCCAAAGGTCGTCGGCGATTGTCTGCATAAGACTTCTGTCTGTCCTGTGCCACTTTCAACTGTTGCTGTATCACTTTGATCTTCTCTGTCGTTTGCTGAACTAACTCAGGACCCAACAACTGATACTCACCGAACTCATACCAACACAAGGGAGATCTGCACTTCCTTCCATACAAAGCTTCATAAGGAGCCATTTCGATGCTTCGTTGATAACTGTTATTGTAGGCAAATTCTATCAAACTCAGATGTACATCCCAGCTGCCTAGGAACTATAAAACACAAGCTCGAAGGAGATCCTCCAAAATCTGAATAGTCCTCTCAGACTGTCCATCTGTCTGCGGGTGAAAGGCGGTGCTGAACCTCAACTGCGTACCCAACACTCGGTGCAACTGTTCCCAGAAATGACTAGTAAACTGAGGACCTCTGTCAGAAACTATCGTCGCTGGCACACCATGCAAACATACTATCTCATCCACATACACTCTAGCAAGTTTCTCGACTGTATACGTCGTATTCACAGGTAGGAAATGGGCAGACTTAGTCAATCTGTCCACTATTACCCAAATGGAATCATGATTCCTAGTTGTCCTGGGCAGACCAACTACGAAATCCATGGTTATATGATCCCATTTCCACTGCGGTATCGGCAAAGGTTGCAACGTACCTGCCGACTTTTGATGTTCAGCCTTCGCTTGCTGACACACCGCACATCTTGCCACGAACTCAGCTACATCCCTCTTCAAACTGGGCCACCAATACAAGTCCTTCAGACTATGATACATCTTGGTGACACCTGGATGCATAGCATACATCGACGTATGTGCTTCCTCAAGCACCAACTTCCTCAGCTCATCAGTATCTGGAACCACCATCCTATCACGATATCAAACTAGTCCATCCTCAGACTCATGAAACCCATCACGCTTGTCGCTGCCGAACTCTGATTTGATCGACTGTATCGCATCATCTATCTACTGTGCATCCTTGATCTGCTGTCTCAACGTAGGCTTGACTTGCATCTGCGTGAATAGACCAGACAACAAAGAAACTTCCAACTGCACATTCATCTTCCGCAAAGAGACAAACATATCCCGCTTATGGCAAACCAGAGAACTCAACTGTGCCTTCTTTAAAGAAGGAGTAGAAGACTTTCCGCTAAGCGCATCGGCTACCACGTTTGCCTTACCATGATGATACTCGATTGTGTAGTCGTAATCATTGATTAATTCCATCCAACGCCGCTGTCGCATGTTCAACTCTTGCTGCGTAAAGATGTACTTCAGATTCTTATGATCTGTAAAGATCTGACACACTTCCCCATACAGATAGTGTCTCCAAATCTTTAACGCATGAACCACTGCCGCCAACTCCAGGTCATGAGTCGGATAGTTCTCCTCATGCTTCTTGAGCTGTCGTGAGGCAAAAGAAACCACATGATCTTCCTGCATCAACACGCAACCTAAACCTCTCTTGGAAGCATCACAGAAAACAACATTGCCTTTCCCCAGTTCTGGCAAGATCAACACTGGAGCACTGGTCAGCTTCTCCTTCAAACTCTGGAAAGCTTGCTGACATCGATCATCCCAAACAAAAGGTACATCCTTCCTAGTCAACTTCGTCATCGGCAATGCGATCGCACTGAAGTCCTTGATAAATCTCCGGTAGTATCCTGCTAAACCAAGGAAACTACGAACTTCTGTCGGCGTATTCGGTTGTTCCCATTCTGCAATGGATTCCACCTTCTTCGGATCTACTTTGACTCCTTCAGCGGATATCACATGACCCAAGAAAGCCACCTCTTCCAACCAGAACTCACACTTACTGAACTTGGCATACAACTGATGTTGGCGAAGAAGAGTCAACGCTTGACGAAGATGTTACTCATGCTCTAGCCTGTCCTGACTATAGATCAAGATGTCATCTATAAAGACTATGAAAAACTGATCTAAGAACGGACGAAACACCCTGTTCATCAGATCCATGAAAGCAGCAGGTGCATTGGTTAACCCAAATGGCATAACCACGAACTCATAATGACCATACCTCATCCTAAAAGCTGACTTTGGCATGTCATCCATCTTGATCCTCAACTGATGATATTCGGACCGTAGGTCGATCTTTGAAAACACTGTAGCACCACGCAACTGATCGAACATATCATCTATCCTCAGCAACGGGTACTTATTCTTGATCGTGACCTTGTTCAACTGCCGGTAGTCTATACACAACCGCATCGAACCATCCTTCTTCTTGACAAACAACACAGGAGCACCCCAAGGCGACATACTCGGTTGGATAAAACCCTTGTCCAATAACTCTTGTAACTGCTTCTTCAACTTTGCCATCTTTGCTGGAGCCATTCTGTACGGTGTCTGTGCAACTGGCTGTGTTCCTGGTACCAGATTGATCTCGAAATCAATCTCTCGGGGTGGGGGAACACCAGGAACTCCTCAGGAAACACATCTGCAAACTCACGAACAACTGGCACCTCCTCAAGACTAGGACCTTTTGCCTTAGCAGCCACAACGGTATCCACCACATGAGCTAGGAACGCCTCGCATCCCTGTCGTAACAACTTATCTGCCACCATCGCTGATACTAAACATGTCGGAAGAATCTTCCTATCTCCCTGGAAGATCCACTTCTCTCCAACATCATCAAACACTGCCTGCTTGGAACCATAGTCCAAAACAACCTTATACCTTTCTAAGGTATCCATACCAAGGATAACATCAAAACCTTGCATATCAAGTGGTATAAGATCCACTTGAATGCAGCGTCATGAGAAAGACAAGACACAAGAGGGTCACTCTTCTCGAAGCAAAAAGGAACCATCAAGAGGGGTTTCTAACAACAAGCTATCCTTCTTACAGCTAACAGGTAAACGACAGTTCTCAAGCATATTATAGGCGATAAAAGAGTGCGTAGCACCCGGGTCAACCAGAACAGATATAAAGCAAGAAGAAGACATATCAGAATGAAATAACTCCATCTGACCTGTCACTACTCGCGGGTTGACTATCGCCTCCGGCTGATTCATAGCATAGAATTGAGCCGTTTCTTGCTGTCCACGACCTCTGCTTCCTTGAGCAGACGATCCAGCCTGAGATGCTTGACTGCGTCCTCGTCCTCTTCTACCACTAGGCTGTGGTCTCTCTAACCCCTGAAGGTTCTGCATCGGCTGCTGGGTTACTTCATCATCTCTGAAGGGACAACTCGACTTAACATGCCCTACCTGACCGCAGGCGTAGCATGTCCTACCATCCACCCGTGGCCTGGATGGCCCTGTCACTACCACAGAAGCCGAACTTTGTGCCTTAGATGGTGAAGAAACATAACCTCTTCCTCTACTCAGAGACCACTGAGACGGTCCTCTAGAACCTCTCATTGTTGACGGTGCCGAAAACCTATGCTTCTTGAAGCCACCAAACCTCTGACCCTTAAACTGAGCAGGTCTCTTCTTAGCCATAGACTATCTTTTCTCCCTAATAGATTGCTCAATCCTCCAAACAGATTCCACAAACGTCGCAAACCGTTCCCGGTTCTCCAAAGAAAAAACCGGTGTCATCAGCTCAGCACTCAGACCCTTCTCGAAACGCCTGATCCGTTCCTCGTCTGTTGCTGCCATGTGAGGATTAAAACCTCAACAGATCCATAAACTTGGCTTCGTACTCGGTGATGTTCATCACTCCCTGTCGCAAACTCTCAAACTGACAGATCTTCTCATCCAGATACGTCTTGGGAAAGTATCTGGTGACGAACTCGCGTCGAAACACTTCCCAACAGATCACCTCACCAGGCCGCTTCTCTTCCTCGATGGTCCACCAGTGACCAGCACTACCTTTCAGAAGGTAGACAGTGTGCTTTACTTTGTCTGCTTCGGGGATAGGGGTGAGCAAATCTCGGTCCAGACCGCAAAACCGGACCGGACCGCTCAATTCGGTCCGGTTCAGTCCGGTCCATTTCAACTTCGGTCCGGTCCGCGGTCCAATAAATTCGATAAATTCGGTCTTCGGTCCGGTCCGGTCCGGTCCAGACCACAGACTAACTTTTATATAAAATCCATATATATTTGAAGGTGTATTCTATAATAACTACAAATAAAGTACATATATAAGTACTACTAGTATAAATGTTTGATACTAAAGTTATATAATTGTTAGAAGTGACTAAGATTATCAACTTTGTATAATTAAATAAGTTGTAAAACATCTAAAAAAGGCTGATTGCGGTCCAAACGGTCCGGTCCGGTCCGGTCCGCGGTCAAAACGGTCCGGTCTCGGTCCGGTCAACGGTCCAAAAATTATTGATTTTCGGTCCTCGGTCCGGTCCGGTCCGGTCCGGTTTTGGACCGATGCTCACCCCTATTCGGGGATGTCAAGGATCCGAAAAGCCTTCTCAAGACTTGTCAGCCATAGATCCACATCCGCTGGATCAGCCATTCCAGCATACTCCAAAGCTCCAACTCGGCAAAGCCGCTTGAAGGTCTTCCCAATACCCGATGCTTCTCCATGGGGAACCTGTGCTCGCGGAGGAGGCACTGGTAATCGCTCAACCATGAGATTCATCGTAGCCATCATCTGCCCCATAAGATGTTGGTAGGCAGGGTGTTCAAGTATGGCTGGGTCAGGTTGGGGGACCTCAGGCACATGATCTTCATG
The DNA here is from genome assembly GCA_963693085.1 of Alisma plantago-aquatica. Taxonomy (NCBI): domain Eukaryota; kingdom Viridiplantae; phylum Streptophyta; class Magnoliopsida; order Alismatales; family Alismataceae; genus Alisma; species Alisma plantago-aquatica. The sequence goes on along the minus strand of OY856412.1, from coordinate 434,166,840 downwards.
TGCCTGTCCATCTGCTCCATCAACTAATGCAGCATCACTGTACTCAACAGAGTGTTCTTCATGGTTTCCAGACATCTTGTCTTTTCTTCCGCTGAGGGCAGAAGATTCTTATGAGAAAATCTGGAAAACACATAAGAACAAACACAACCTAGTCCTAGATCCCTGTAGACTCAGCGAACCTAAAGCTCTGATACCAAAACTTGTGACAACACATCCCATTATCACACAGATAACGAGGTGTTGCGCGAAAACGTGCGGAAATCACCATAACCAAAGATTATCAAAACACAGGTTAATTAAAAATGATTGCGGAAAACTGATAAACTGAGAAACTCATTCCAGTCCACATCCTGCGAGAAAACAGGTTACATTCATATCCATACAAGCCTGAACACATGTCCACATCTTAGAGCAACAGTTGTCCTGTCGTAACATAAGTTCATCACCTGTTATATACATAAGGACCCGCATCTGGCCAGTAGCAGGATATACAAACGTCGTCAGTCGTACATCGTAAAACAACGTCAAACACCGCCAAGGACCTGAGAGTATAGGGATGACTCTAGACTCTATCACCAAAACATCCAAAACAGCAGCACATCCAAAGCTTGCCTTCTACTGTTCTTCTAGCTGCTCGACCGCAACTCCGCGTCCACCACCATGTCTACCTCACCCACCTAAAAAGGGTGTAAACCAGCGGAGTGAGACAATTGAACATTGTCCCAGCGGGAGGCATAACTCCTCGCCAAAACTACAAAACCTCAAGATCATATACATTAAGCAGCTATATGATAGAGGATATAGCAAGAACAATTTATTGGAATAAAGCTAACTAAACTTACCAGATATATTCAAGTATTACATGTGAGACACAATTAATGAGATAGGATACCCAAATTCTACTGCATATGAAAGACATATGAGTAACTGGAATATATAAAGAGAGTAACTACACAAACAAGGCCTCAACCAATGTTTCGTGTTTGTCTTAAGTAGTAATTACTAAACGGCTGGATTACATTTTATTATGCCCTGAGGAAGTGAACCGTACTGTTCAAATCCAACCATCGACTGTGAAGCCCATAACCGGTGCCATACAAGGTCAATGGAAGAGCCGGAATCCACGACCTCACCCCTCGTGGTCAGTACACGAGAACACAAAGTAGGACTGCAGTCTCATGCTCAAGTGGTCTAAAGCCACAGGGTCAGCTCCTCAGGCTACCCTTTCTGCTAGCCCGCCTTGGTACAGGTCACGACGCTAGTAAAACCGAGCTACGGGTCTCGACACCGTGCTCTGAGCCATGAACGCATTCATGCTCATCACATATCACTTATCCGGAGCCATGGACCATATTCACCATGCTCATCACATATCCGAGTCTGCAACCGCAGCTGCACTCATTTCACCTCTCTATTTGAGGCTAGGAGAAACCTCGCATATTCAAAAATATGCGCTCCGGGTTAACCCGTAGGAAAACCCGTTTCACCATCACCCTATCCTGACTGATGATGGATCTATGGCCAGGGCAAACTACATGATAGATTTCACTGTGATTAATTAGTGTCTTTTAGATAGATTACAAGATTCAACCAAGTTGTATAACATGCAAACTATAGAGGGAAAATAACCAACATAAACTCAATATTATGTTATAATTGCAATTACATCAACCTGATCCATTTCAAGGATCCAGCATCACATGTTATCACTTGGCCTCTTGCCAACCATCCAGATCCATCTCAAGGATCATCTCATAACATGGGATCTCAATCCCTCATCACAGAATGCCATAGCCTCTCAAAGCTTTCATCATCATTATGGAGCATCATTCATAATGCACCTGTCATCACAGTATTCACGTATAACCATTTCTCATAGCCTTTCATTTGTCTAAGCATTACCTGCATGGTTAGCATCATTTAATAACCCTATGAATGATCAAGAGACTCATAAGCATATTATCAAGCAACCCTAATGCATGCTTAACGTTACTCTTAGCATTAAAGAGATAACCATGGTAGTCACACTCGTACACATATGCTTTACCTTGCTTCAACATTATGTTCAATCATACAAACTAGCATTACTACTATTGCTACCATTGTCACTATCTTCATCATTAAGAGAGCAAGGAGTCACCAATGATATCAAGGCCTATCTAGTTCAAGCTGTTTTCATGATGCAAAGATTCCTCACAAAAAGGTACCCAAAACCCTCACCAAAAGAGTGTGTTGGGCAAGGCTCACCAACACTGTGTCGGGCACCTCTACCCTCACCCAAGCCATGGTGTGCAGCCTAGTCATGCATGCAACGCGCATCACTGAGCATGTAGCTCTGTCGAGCGTGCAACCCCAAGGCGTGCAAGGTGTATATCGGGTGTGCAGGGCACTACTGGGCGTGCAACTCTGTTAAACGCACAAGTGTGTTGGGCGTGCAGGGTGAAGCTGAGCGAGCAGGGTAGGTATCGGGCGAGAAGAGGGATGTCGTGCGAGCAGAGTGTGTCGGGTGACACTGGCTGATGCTGGGCGAGCAACATGGTGTCGGGCGAGCAGCCTGCCAGGCAGATCTAGCTCAAGGCGTGCAAGGTCAGAATGCTCACCCGCCCAAGGAACAAAAGGGATACGTTGCTCACTCATGCAGTGTAAGGGCATCTAAGCCGTGAGGGCTGTCGGGCAACACCTCTACAAGCACCAAATGCTCAAGATGCATCTCATCAAGGTCATCTAACGAGCTCACCTTCTTGCCCAAGGTGAGAAGAGAGTCTTGCTCAAGCCACTAAGTCATAAGCTCACCTCAATTGGCTAGGAAAGAGGGGTATTGCTCATGGTATTAGGACCTAAACTCACTCTTCAAGACCAAGGGGAGAGAGGAGTGTTGCTCCCTAAACCCTAACTTACATGGATCGGCCAACATGCAAGATAACCAAAAACCAACTACTAACATGCATATAGGCAAGATTAAAGCAACATATATGAAAAGAGGATAGAGTAGCTAGGGTTAGAGTTATGCAACCCGCCTTAAGCTCCAAGATTCAAGGAAGAAGAAGAACTCCAAGCTCCATGCACCACCAAGCAAAGAGGATGGAGAGCTCCAAGGGATATTGACCACCAAAGCTCCTCCAAGGGTGGGTATCGACCACCACTCTTCTTCTCCAAGGGTGTGTCGGCCACCAAGCAAGGGAAGGAGGGAGTGTGTCGTGCACAAGAGGGAGAGGAACCAAAGGGACCTCAAGCTAAGGAAGGAACCACCTATATAGAAAGAAGGGGAGGAGAAAACAAGGTGGAACATGGCAAGGTGTCGCCCACACAAAGGACACTTGTCCACAAGCTCAGGCCACCACTCTAGCAAGGCATAAGACATTTGTCCAAGACATGCACCAAGTGTCCACCAAACAAGACCAAGCACCATGGGTGACACACCAAGCTTGCACTAGGGCGACACACCTCTTTGTTGGCTGACACAAACACCCTAGGTCGACACACACACCTCACTAGGCCGATACAAGCAACACTTGGCCGACACAAGGCACCCCAAGGCCCAAACAAGCTCAACCAAGGCCCAAAGAACTCAAACAACAAGCCCAAGCCTTCCTCTCAACCCTAGAGGAAGCAAGGAGAGAGGGGAACACCTCACAAGGTGGGAAACTTGCACACAAAACCCTAAACTTGGATTATTTGCAAGCAGCACCTCCATCTCTCAACAAAGCACAACCAAACCCTAATCACCACTAAAGGTGATTAGCAAGGATCAAACCATCAAGGTTAAGCAAAGCAAACAGGGTAAGCCCTAAATGAAGGTCAGGGTCCTTACACTCCTAATTGCAATTAGAGTCAATCACCCATGAACTTAGTCCCAAGTGATCTAACAAGACCTTCATGCTTCGGCTGTGAAAGTGCTTTTTTCATGGGGTCAGCCACATTGCTCTCGGTTGGTACTCTACAAATTTTCACATCTCCTCACTGTACAATCTCTTATATGAGATGGAACTACCTTTGTATATGCTTGGAATACTAATGCAATCTAGGTTCTTTAGCTTGTGCAATATCTCTATTATTGTCACAATATAGCTTGATTGCATCACTAATGCTTGGAACCACCCCAGGTTCTGAGATGAACTTCTTGATCCAAACAACCTCTTTTGCTGCATTAGATGTAGCAATATACTTGGTCTTTGTTGTAGAATCATCAACTATTTCTTACTTGGAACTCTTCTGGCTCATATCTCTATTGTTTAGGCAAAACATAATTATAGACTGTGTTCTATAGTCATCTTTGTTAGTTTGGAAGCTTGCATTCATGTAACCCGTTACCACCAACTCTTCCTCACCATCACAGACAAGAAACTGATCCTTAGAATTACTTAAGTACATTCTTCATGGTAGTCCAATCAGCTTAATCGGGATTTGGCTGATATATGCTCATCATGCTTAAGGCATACGAGACATCTGGATGAGTACTTAATATTGCATACATGATAGATCCAATTTTCAATGCATATAGAATCTTACTCAAGTGCTACCTTTCTTCACAAGAATTTGGACATTGAGATCTAGAGATAGTAACACCATGAGATATGGATAGGTTGCCTCTCTTTGAGGTCTCCATGCTGAACCTCCTTAACACTTTGTCAATGTATGTGCTCCAACTTAGACGAAGAAGCCTTCTAGATCTATCTCTATAGATCTTGATTCCTAAGATATATGATGCTTCTCCTAAGTCCTGGATAGAGAATGTATTTCCCAAATAGTTCTTTACCATATGTATAGTAGGTATGTCAGTCTACATCAATAGTATGTCATCCACATAGAATATGAGGAATACAATCATGCTCCCATTAACCTTCTTGTAAATACATGGTTCATCTTGATTTTGACTAATGTCAAACTCTTTGACTATTTTGTCAAGTCAAGGATTCCATCTTTGAGATGCTTGCTTGAATCCTTAGATTGACCTTTGTATCTTACAAACTTTATTTGCATCCTTTGGATTTATAGAACCCTCAGGTTGTGTCATGTGTACATCCTCAAGAAGATTCCTATTAAGGAATGCAGTTTTAACATCTATATCCCAAATCTCATAGTCATAATATGCTGCAATGGCAAGCATGATCCTGATGGACTTAAATATGGTATCTAGAGAAAAGGTTTCTTCATAGTCAACACCTTTAACTTGTCTAAAACCTTTTGCAACCAATCTAACTTTGTAAGTTTGTACATTACCATCTATGTCAATCTTCTTCTTGAATACCCACTTGCACCCTATGGGTTTTACCCTTTAGTTGGATCCACCAAGGTCGATACCTTGTTGGTGTGCATGGATTCCATCTCAAATCTCACGGCCTTAAGACATTTCTCAGACTCTAGTCCCTTAACAACTTCTAGGTAGGTAGTTGGCTCATCATCCACAACCAACTCATCTCCTTCTTGAGTCATTAGATAACCAAATGTATCTGGCTCAAGGCATGTCCTACTAGATCTATGAGGTTATTGTGTCACATGAGGAATTTGAGATTCCACAATGGTTTGTGAGACTCTATGTTCATCTTGTGCCTCCATAGGTTCAATGCTATCATGTTGTTCTTGAACCTCTCCGAGTTCTACTTTCCTCCCATTGATTCCTTTGGAAATTAATTCCTTTTGTAGGAATGAAACATCTTTGACAACAAATACTTTGTTGTTAGATGGGTTATACAAGTAGCATCCCTTAGTTTTTTGGGAATATCCAACAAAATAACATTTATCTAATCTAGGGCCAAGATTTTTAGGAAATATTTAGTTAACATAAGCTTCAAACCCTGAAATCCTAAAAAAAGACATTTTGGGACGCTTCTCAGTCCATATCTCATATGGTGTCTTTTGAACTGATTTAGATGGTATGTGTTTAATGTAAACGTGACAATTTCTACAACATAACCCCATAAGGAAGTCAAAAGATCATCTAAACTAATCATTGATCGCATGATATCCAGCATTGTGCAATTCCTTCTTTATGATACACCATTGTGCTATGGTGTTCCAGGTGGAGTCCAGTGTGATACAATACCACCATTTCGTAGAAGGTCCTCAAACTCTTGACTTAAGTATTCTCTACCTTGATCAGAATGAAGTGCCTTAATACAAGTTGGTTCTATACTTCATTCATGAAATCCTTGAACTTTTCAAGAGTTTCTGACTTATGTTTCATCAGGTAAACATAACCATATCCACTAAAGTCATCAGTAAAGGTAATTAAGTACAGATAGACACCTCTAGCATTTATTGTAAAAGGGCCACATACATTAGTATGTATGATTCTTAATAGATCACTAGCCCTCTCAATGTTATTAGTGAAAGGAGTCTTGGTCATTTTCCCCAACAAATAAGCCTCACATGTCTCTATTGGTTTGAAATCAGAAGAGTCTAGATAATCATCTTTATGGAGTCTAGATATGCGATTCTCATTGATGTTCCCTAGATGACAATGCCAAAGATACATTTTGTTTGAGTCATTGAGCTCTAATCATTTGGTATTTATGTTATAAATGCTTGTCTTTAGATCCAATAAATAAAGACCATAAAACATCGAGGCACTTCCAATACAAGATCTCATCTTTAAAAATAGAACATTGACCATTATTTATATGAAATTCATATCCATCCTTGTCCATACAAGATAAAGAAATAATGTTTCAATTTATGGTAGGTACACAATATCACTTCTTTAACTCTATTACAAGACCCATGGGTAAAGATAAATTATAGATTCCAACTATTGTGGCGGAAACTCTTGCTCCATTTACAACACACAGTTCAACCTTGCCCATTTTTAAAGGCTTACTTCTTTTCAAATCCTGCATATTTGAACATATGTGAGATCCCCATCCAATATCTAGTACCCAAGATGAAGAAGTAGATAAATTTATCTCAATGATGTATATAGCTGAAGTGGAGATATCTAACCCCTCCTTCTTCTTCCTCAATTCCTCTAGATAGATAGGGCAATTCCTTTTCCAATCTTCAAGCTGGTGACATTGGTGACAATTGCCTCCCTTGTTCACTCATCCCTTTGCTTTGAGTGCAGAAGACTTGGGCTCCTAGCTAGCTTTATAACTCTTCTTAGTTTTGCCTTTTCCCTTTGACTTTCCTTTTTTGTTGATCATCATAAAAAACTTGGGCTTGTCTTTCTTCATTTGTGCTTTAGTTGTTCTGAACATGCCAAGTAATTCAATTAGCGTCTTATCAAAATCATTCATGTTGTTGTTCATGAAAAACTAACTGTATGACTCTAGCAGTGACTATAGAATCACGTTAGTGGCCAACTCTTGACCTAAGGGAAATCCCACTCTAACATGGTTCTCCACATACCCAATAAACTTGAGCACACGAGGACCTACTGGACCTCCTTCTTCCACGTTTCACTTGAAAAATGCCTTGGAGACATCATATCTCTCCTGTCTTGCCTGATCTTGGTACATGTTCTTAAGATGTGTTAGCATCTCAATCACATCCATATTCTCATGATGTCTCTACAACTTATAGTTCATTGAGCACAACATTAGGCACTTGACATCTATGAAGTCTTCAGAGTGTTTCTTATAAGCATCCCTGTCAACCTTGGGTGTAGTGGGAGCATGTTCATCTGGCTCTGGTGTCTCTAGGACATATAGCTTACACTTTTGTGTGAGAATGATTCTCAATGTCTTGCACCAGACATGGAAATTATTGCCATTCAACTTGTCCTTTTTAAGGAATAATTGCAAGGAAAATGTGTTATTAATCTCCATTTGATTCTATAAGAAAAAATTGCAATTTGTTAAAACACTTTTGATTTGATTGGATTAAAATACATTTTGATGAAGTTTAATTAGCCCTTTAATTAATTATTAATCCCACTATTTTGTTCAAATTGATATACTTCACATATCAATTTGGAAGATTGGAGCCTAAAATCTTCTAGTGAGCCAAGATCCATTTTTCATCAAATCATGAGTCAGCTTTGGTTGATCGCCAATAAATTGACTATTTAGGTAGGCAATTTCTACCAATTGCATCTAAATGCAACTCTTGGATATATGATGTGCACAAATCCTTATCACATGAATCTACATGCTTCTAGATACTTAATCTCATTAGGATCACCTATTTAAATCTGACCCAAAAGACAACACGATGGTAATGCACCCTATTTTGGCTGGCCCACATAACTATCATTACACTCCCACAAGATGAACAACACACCACACTTTGGCATAACTTATGCTTACTCGATCAAGTTTTTATGTATGTTTCTTATGGAAAGAATCTAAGACTTAATATATTTTAGTGAGGGATTTTATATTTATATAAATATATACACATATCCGTATACCACGTATTTATAGTACATATCATATACATGCTATTTCCCACAAATGAAAACATACAATTATAAAACATGAGCGATGATTACGGCCATACTATTGTAGTTCCCTAGAGCGACAAGGAATTACAACCACCTAAGGTCCACATCATATGTATCAACATGTTGTTGATGACTATGTGTGCTTGAACCAATTTAGGTCTACCAATTCAACTCTTAAACTAGTCAGTTCACCTCTAGTTTGTCAGTTTGTCTCTTAGAACGATCATCTGGTTTCTAGTCCAAGTGACTTTTGGGCACCACTCGACCGGCTAGGCCACCAACTGATTGACACAACTCCTTCTGTCATCTGGCCTCCTCGATCTTGTAGCCGGTCAGTTCATCTTCTGAATGGGTGGTTTGTCTGGTGCAGAATGTCTTCTTCTCCATAATAAGAATTAAAACTATCCTAATTTTATTTAACATATTATATGGTAATTAGGAAACCTTGAGTTACATTTGAAGGGAGCATAGTAAAGAGAGAATTAATACTTTTACATATGAAAGAGAAGATAGAGGCTCAGTTCGCAAACCAAGATACAAATAGGAATAACAACCATCCAACCATGTACAATGATCTAAGGGGTTTATTGGACATATCCATGCTAACATCCACCATCAAAACTGATTTTAGGGTGACACATGTAAATTGCATACACACACACACACACACACACACACACACACACACACACACACACACACACACACACACACACACACATATATATATATATATATATATATATATATATATATATATATATATATATATATATATATATATATATATATATACTGACAAGGAGTGGATCAAGTGGTCAATCGTGGTGTTTCCTAACAAAGAGGCTCATTTCAAATCCCAGTTGCTACCTTGATTTACCACCCTTTGAGCGTTCAGCCTCAGCCACGAGCATGGGAGAGGGGAGAGAATGCCTCTCTTAATTCCATATATATACATATTAGTTGGATCATATATGGTATCTAATCAGATATGAACATTAATCATTTGAAGTATTCACATCTTATGTAATAAGTAAATGATAAAATAGAAATCTAATCATATCGATCAAATCCAAAGCATAGTAAATTGACGTGGCTCTGATACCACTGCTGGGAAATATGATATCAGATATGGCAGCGAAAACAAAATTTTTACTACCGTATTTTCCTATGATAGTAGACTGTGTAAACAAATATGTAATGAGAAGGGAAGGTTTGCAAGGTTTATACCTAGTCCTCGAGCAAGTCCAACGACAATCGTTTGCTACTGTGTGCATATTTCTTCAAGTTGCACCTAGACGGCTATTAGCAGTATCCTCCTGGTTGATTACCATAGATAGTTGATGACTTCATCCTCCTAGCAGGTGGAAATGACCTCCTCATCTCTGTAGTAGTCCAGATGGACCATCGGGAACTCCTTTCATTCTAGATGAACCAACAAGGAGTTATCTCTCCTAGTCAACAAGCTAACACCAACTTGCTCTCTGAATTGTCTCTCCTTTGTTGTTCTTCCTTTTGACGGGTAACTTGCTCAGGTTCTCATGTTACCAAAATTATGAGAAGACAACAATTGTCAGAGGTTATTGTTGTGTATTTCTAAGGCCTCCAGTACCCCACTATTTTTAGGAGGGCCAGGGTCTGGGTTTCCATACGAAGAGGGAGTTCAAGAGATGAAATTTCATGAATTTTCTAGAACCTATGAACGTTGAACTGATCAGTTCACTACTGAACTAGTCGGTTCAACCTTTGAATCAGTCATTTCACTATGTTTTCCAATCACAATTGTATTTGAAATTAATATTAGATTAATGCAAAACATTACATCAACATCAATCCTTGAACAAATCGAATTGATCAACCAAAAAGTCAGTTCACAACCTAAAGCAGTCAATTCACAGATACGAGCCAATCAGTTCACTTGCTAAATTGATCATTTCGGAGTTCTAATTACCAATGTTGGTTCAAGTTGACCTGACACTTGAATCGATCAGTTCAACACTTGAATTGGTTGATTCACAATGCAATCAGTCAACTCTCAACCACTATTGTTTTAAGTTAAATACATAAACACTTTAGTAGTCAAGTTAAAGATCATTCATTAATAAACTCCTATTCCAAGTGTATCCTATGTGTGTGTGACCTTATAGGTTCCAAGTTATGTTGGCAGTGAATGTTCGTAGCTGATTTATGACATTGCAAGAAGCAACTGATATGTAGCAAGTCATCATTGCTACCCAAGTAACTGGAAAGTTGGAGAACAACTTCAACCTACAATTGTTATTAATGTTATAGTGATCGTATAGTTCCTTTGCCTCTGATATCTAGATTGAACTTGAGGCATGGAATCATCATACTCTTCAACATTCAATCCGTGTTCCTTGAATTAAGGAAGACTATCTGAGATATATGTAAGTCAATATTACATATTGATTCACATGTGCATGGACATGTATTTCTTAGTCTCGCTTATCAAGTGGCCAGGATATCATACTCCTGTAAGAGGGATAAATCCCATCTACATCACTCATAATCATCCCCATGTGTCATAGTGCACCCAAGCAACACCTTTATGGAAACCCTGATTCAAGATCAAAGTGAATTATGTCAAAGTACATTGAACGGCATTTGATGAGTTTAGTGATTTCAGGTCTAAGAACCACAATCATCACCATCATTATGAGAGATGATTTTGACTACCAATATGGTTTCCATGCATCACTCTCAAGGTGGGTCTATCAGATACACTGCTCTCTAACAAATATCTATGTGTTTGGTTTGATACCACATATTATGACGAATGAGATTCTGTCATCAACCAACACACACTCTGGTATTATGTGTTATTGTTGTCTATTAGCCTTCCACAATCCAAATAGGGACATAAAAAGAACATATATACTCTTAACATCTGCATGATCTCATTGTTCAGTTCCTCTACCTGAAGACGTACATCATTGAGTAACATCATTCTTTAGACATTTATTATGTTACATCATTATCTCATAACTGAATTAAACATAATAAATTAGAAGATTTCCTTTATTATTAATTGAATAGTTTATAATAGATGCAATTACAATCATCATATTATTGGCTCTTTGGGCATACATACCAACAAATTCCCATTTGCACTTAGAGCCAATTACCCGTGAACTTAATCCCAAGTGATCTAAGATGACCTTTGTGGTTCTACTGTGAAAGTGCTTTTGTCAAGGTGTCAGCCACATTGCTCTCGGTTGGTACTCTACAAATCTTCACATCTCCTTGTTGTACGATATCTCATATGAGATGGAACCGCCTTTATATAGTCTTGGAATGTTGATGCAATCTGAGTTCCTTAGCTTGTGCAATAGCTCCATTGTTGTTACAATTTAGCTCAATTGCACTCTTGATGCTTGTAACCACCCCAAGTATTGAGATGAACTTATTGATCCAAACAACCTCCTTTACTATTGTAGATGCAACTATATACTCGATATTTATTACAATATCATCAATTTCTTGCTTGGAACTCTTCCATCTCACAACTCTATTACTTAGGAAAAACACAAATCCAAACTATGATATGTAATCATCTTTATCAATTTGGAAGCTTGCATTAGTGTAACCCTTTAATACCAACTATTCCTCACCACCGTAGACAAGAAACTAATTTTTAGTTTTTCTCAAGTACTTAAGGATGTTCTTCATGGTAGTCCATTCAACTTCACTAGGATTTGACTGATATATGTTCGTCATGTTCAAGGCGTACAAGACATCTAGATGAATACATAACATTACGTACATGAGTGATCCAATTGTAGATGCATATGGGATCTTACTCGTGCACTCCCTTTCTTCATAAGAATTGGTACATATTGAGATCTAGAGATAGTAACACCATGAGACATGGGCAGGTTGCCTCTCTTCGAGTTCTCCACACAGAACTCTTCAACATTGTGTCAATGTATGTGCCCTGGCTTAGCCTAGGAAACCTTCTATATCTATCTATATAGATCTTGATTCCTATGATATAGGATGCTTGTCCTAAGTCCTTCATAGAGAATGGTATATAAAGAAGGGTTGTCATTCCCCATAAATAGTATGTCATACACGTACAATATGAGGAATAAAATCATGCTCCCACTAACCTTCTTGTAAATACTTGGTTCACCTTCATTTTGATTAAAGCTAAACTCTTTGACTGTTTCATCAAATCCAAGATTCAAGCTCTGAGATGCTTGCTTCAATATATAGGTTGACATCTGTAGCTTACATACTTTATCTACATCCTTTAGATTTTTAAAGCCCTCTAGTTGTGTCATGTACACATCCTCAAGAAGATTCCCGTTAAGGAATGTGGTTTTAACATCCATCTGCCAAATATCGTAGTCATAATAAGATGCAATAGCAAGCATGATCCTAATGGACTTAACCATGGGAACCAGAGAAAAGGTTTCATAGACAACACCGTGAACTTGTTTGAAACCCTTCACAATCAATCTACCTTTTCAAGTTTGTACATTACCATCCATGTCAGTCTTCATCTAGAAGACCCACTTGCACTCTATGGATTTTACCCCTTCAGGTGGATCCACCAAAGTCCATACCTTGTTGGTGTACCTAGATTCCATCTCAGATCTCATGGCCTCAAGATTCTTGGACTTTGGTCCTTAACATATTCTAGGTAGGTAGTTCGCTCATCATCAATGGCCGACTCCTTCTTAAGTCACTAAATAACCAAATATATCTGGCTCAAGGCAAGTACTACTAGATCTGTGACATTCATGTGTCACATGAGGAATTTGAGATTCCATAATGGTTTGTGACTTTCTATGTTCCTCTTGTAGCTCTATAGGTTCAATGCTCTCCTGTTGGTCTCAAACCTCTTTGAGTTCTACTTTCCTCCCACTGATTCCTTTGGAAATGAATTCATTTTCTAGGAATGCAACATCTTTTACAGCAAACACTTTGTTGTCATATGGGTTATACATGTAGTATCCCTTAGTTTCTTTGGTATATTCAATAAAATATCATTTATCTGATCTAGGGCCAAGCTTTTTAGGAAGAATTTTCTTGACATAAGCTTCATACCCCCAAATCCTTACAAAAGACATTTTTAAACCCTTCCCAGTCCATATCTCATATGGCATCTTTGAATCGATTTAGGTGGTACATGGTTTAGTGTAAACATAGTGGTTTCTAGAGCATAACCCCAGAAGGAAGTCAGAAGATCAATTGAAATCATCATTGATCGCACCATACCTAGCAATGTGCGATTCCTTGTTTCTGATACACCATTGTGATGTGGTGTTCCAGGTGGTGTGCATTGTGATACAATACCATGGTCTCACAAAAGGCCCTCAAACTCTTGACTTAAGTATTCTTCACCTTAATCAGAATGAAGTTCCTTAATACTTTTTCCAAGTTGGTTTTGTACTTCATTCATGAAATCCTTGAACTTGCCAAGAGTTTTTGACTTATGTTTCATCAGGTAAACATAACCATATCTACTGAAGTCATCAGAAAAGGGTATGAAGTACTGATAACCACCTCTAACATTATTAAAAAAGGGCCACATATATCAGTATGTGTGAGTCCTAATAGATCACTAGCCCTCTCACTATTACCAGTGAAGGGAGTCTTGGTCATCTTGCCCAATAAACAAGACTCACTTGTCTCTATTAGTTCAAAGTCAAATGAGTCTAGGCCTTCTCACTACCTAGGATAGATGTTATGCACAACTATTTAAATTGACATGACACTCAAATTGATCTGTCCAACACTTGAACTGGTCGCTTCATAGTCCCACAGTCAATATGTAATCATTGTTGTTTAAATTTAATACCTAAACAATTTAGTAATCAAGTGAAACATCATTCATGAATAAAATCCTATTCTAGGTGCATCCTATGCGTGTGACCCTATAGGTCCTAAGTTACATTGGTAGTGAATATTCATAAACAATTTATAACATCACAAGAAATGAGCAACATCTAGAAACACATCATTGCTACCCAAGTAATTGGAAAGTTTAAGAACAACTTCAACCTACAATCCGTCATCAGTGTTATCACGATCCTATAGTTCCTTTGTCTTTGATATCTGAATTAAACTCGAGGCATGGAATCATCATCCTCTCAACATTGAATCCAAGTTCCTTGAACTTGAGAAGACTGTATGAGATGCATGTGAGCTCACATATCACATATTGAGTCACATGAGTATGGCCATACATTTCTCAATATCAGTTATCAAGTGGTCTGGATATCCATATCCTGTAGGAGGGACAAATCTCATCTACATCACTCACACTCAATCCCCATGTGTCATAACATACCCAAGCATCACCTTTATGGTAATCCTTATTCAAGGTCATGTTGGATGCTGTCAAAATACATGGAACATGTGATGAGTGTAGTGACTTCAGGTCTAAGAACCAGAATCACCACTATCACTATGAGAACTGATTCTGACTACCATTCCATGGTCTTCATGTATCACTCTCAAGGTGGGTCTATTTTATACATTGTTCTCTAACATGCACCTATGTGTTTGGTTTGATATCATATATCATGACTGATGAGACTTTGTCATCAACTAAGATACATTGTATTCTTATGTATTACTGTTGTCTATTTAATTTCCACAATAATATCTGACAAGGGACATAACAAGAATGGATGCACTCTTATCATACACATGATCTAATTATTTAGATCCTCAACCTGAAGTCATATGTTATCAAGCAACATCATTCTGTAGACATATACTATGGCTGAGTCATCATCTCATGATCGAGACAAACATAATAAATGAAATTACCTTTATCATTATCAAAGAAGGTATCTAATGCCTCATTGCAATCAATGTATGATTGGCTCTCTAGGCATACATACCAACACTATCTTGCATCAAACTATGATTGTCAATTCATATATTTGAGCTCGACATATGCATCAAACAGTCATATAAGTTCAATAAAACTTAATATAAGAAAATATTATTCTATATTCATTTTGAACTTAAATAAAATAACCAATATATATCAATTTATAAACTACATAGATATTATGGAAATCAACTAAAATATGTAACTGATGTTAGGGTTTCCACAACCACATATTTTCCAGTTAAGCTAGAAATGAGTTGTAACATTTCTGGTGCTAGTCAATGTTACTTACCAATAGTTGTAATTTCATCTTTGTACATCGAGCTATAGGGGTAGATACATCTCTTTGTATAGGGAGTATGAATGACTTAATGTTTTACCTTATATAGGCTTGTTCACTTTATATGCTTGTATGTTATGTAGTATGTTATTGTATGTAAAATTTCTTCCATATGGAGATGATCATTGTATGTTTTACTTATTCATAGATGATGTGATACATAATAGTAAAGTGGGAAAAGGTTCCTTGAGGTATTCATGACATATATTTCATTGATTTGCATGCCTTATGCATCATCATTGTTCTTAATTGTGTTATTCATTGATCCTCACACCTACTCCTAGGCCATAGTCAGTCATAATTTATGATTCTGATGGAACATTTTAGATTTTTACCCAAGGGTATATCTTTTTTTTTACTTTAAACAATTATCCTCCTATAAACTAAATCTACTTTACACCCAAGTTTTATAGCTATGTAGCTAAAATGAGGGAACCCAAGAGAAGATAAGTTAGAAACTAATGGATTGTAGATAGTCTTGTAGATTATTGTAGAATTTTAGATATTGAGGGTTATATCATCATCTTCTATATACTATTTTCTCTACTTATCATAATGTCTATCCTTTAGGTAAATTTTGCATGAAGGGTAAATTCATGTCTCTATTATCTCTTTATTATCTTATGATGGTCTTCATGCTCAAATACCAATTGATATTTTATTATTTTACTGGACTGATGGAAAGCACACTTGTGTTGATATTACTGGAGTGTCTCCATTGACTAGGAATATTTCAAATAACTTTATGGCTGGTCAGGAAGCTTTTGATATGGCCACACATAAAGTTCATAAACATGGAGCTACATGTGAAGCAAACCATCATCATTTCCTTCCATTTTCCTTTGATGTCTTTGGAATTCTTATTGATGAGTCAACTTCCCTCATACAGCACATACAACATATGATAAATAGGAATGTGATGATGCAATCATTTATTTCTTCAAGTTTTGACTTTAGATCATGGGGCTTTTCCATTCAAAAATATTTCACAACCCAATTTGTAGCTCATGCCTCTGGAAAGACATTTATGTAATTTGATATGTACTTTTGGGATGAGGATTTGTTAATCAAGTTATTTCTCTCTTATTTTATTCTTAACTACTTCAAAATAGCACTAAAGCTTGTAGGTGAAGTCTTTAGCTTGTAGATCTTAACCTAAGGAAAGTAGACCTAAGAATAAGTATTCTTCATAGGTAAGTGTTTTCGTCATCTCTTGATAATCGGTAACTATATTATCAATAGAAATGATGTTCATCACCTACTACATCATATTTTGGGGAAAATAAAACTAGATCAATTAAGGGATGATGAAATAGGAAAATATATGTTTTTTAGGTAATTAAGGAAGCTCCCTTATTCATCTTGCCTTCCCTTTTCAAGGAAATTTGAGTTTGAAGTACACTTACTAATGACATATGCAAAACTAAATATTAGGTTTTGTGGAGGCGACAGGTGCAATGGAAACGATAAAATTTTATCCACATAACGTACGAGTAGATCGCGTTGACAACGACGTATCCAAAAAGAGGGTGCATGGATATACCTTGTTCCAGAGCAAGTATGGCCGACGTCCCTTTGCTCAGTGATGTGCGTCGCTCCTAGCGTGCAGGCGGTTGTCATATGTCCTCCAAATATAGACAACTAAACATATGCGTCTCTACTTCATCCATGCAGATGAACTGGAACTCCATGTAACACTTCATAATTTGGTAGGAAGGAGTATCCTTTGCTTGACGACATTCTAGGGTTGGTTGCTCTGCTTCTCTCTTACTTGGGGGTGATGATGGCTAGGGTTCAAATATAAGAGCGTGTATCCAAGCATGTATCAAAATGTAGCCATCATGCCCCTATAAATAGAAGAAGAAAGGAAGCAGTGTTTCCCAAAATCCTTGGGAAATCAAAAGGTTGAAGGTTCATTAAAATGAAACGCTTGTGGACAACTAAAAGAATATTCTAGAATCAGTTAATTTATCACATTAGTTTATTAACTAATTTCTGTTATCCTCTCTAGTCAATCACTTTGGATCAGTCATCTGACTTAACAATGGAATCTAATTATAATAGCTTATCTAAACATTTTAGTAATCAATTTGATTCAGAATACTTCCAGTCACGTCCACAATTATACTCCTATTCTAATCACATCCTATGCATGTGACCTGATATGCTCCACATTACATAGTCAGTGATATTCATAATCATATTATGATTTCACAAGCAATCATTGGTATCTAGAAAGACATCATTGCTACCCAAGTAATTGGAGAATTTGGAGAACAACTTAACCTATCATCTATAATTAGTGTTATAGTGAATGTATAATTCCTTTGTCTCTAATATCCGGATTGAACTTAAGGCATGGAGTCATAATCCTCTTCAACATTCAATCCATGTTCCTTGAACTGGAGCAGACTGTCTAAGATACGTGTAAGCTCAATATCACATATTGACTCACAACACCATGGCCATGCATTTTTCATTCTCCTTATCAAGTGGCCAAGATATCATACTACTGTAGGAGCAAAAAATCTCATCTACATCTCTCACAATCATCCCTATGTGTCACAGTGCACCCGAGCACCACCTTTAGGAAACCCTTATCAAGGATCACGGTGGATGATGTCAAAGCACACTGAAAAACATGTGATGAGTGTAGTGACTTCAGGTATAAGAACCACAATCACCACTGTCACTATGAGAGATGTCTTTGACTACCAATCATGGTTTCCATGTTTCACTCTCAAGGTGGCTCTGTCTGATACATTGTTCTCTAACAAGTATCTATGTGTTTGGTTTGATATCACATATCATGACTAATGAGCTTCTGTCATCAACCAACACACACTCTAGTCTTAAGTGTTATTTTTGTCTATTAGCCTTCGACAATAACATATGACTATGGACATAACAAGAATGGATATACACTTGACATCCGTATGATCTCATAATTCAAGTCCTCAACCCAAAGACATATGCCATTGAGTAATATCATTCTTTATACATTTATTATGTTTCATCATTATCTCATAACTGAATAAAATAGAATAAGTTGGAAGATTGCCTTTATTATTAATCAAATCGTTCACAAGATATGCCATAATAATCATCATATGATTGGATCTCTGGGAGAACATACCAACACTAAGTGTGGCAATAATACTACCATTACACTCTCCGTACAATAACATATTCCTAATCTCATTCAAGGGTTATACATAATCATAAAACCTAAAGCTATTTCTAAGATGCAACTTAGCTAAGAAGTCCACAACCATGCTCTTTTCACTAAAACCATAGCTAATAATCTTGAGATCAACTATCAAGGATTTGATCATCATTGTCCAATATGTGTATCTCAGGCTTGTAGTAACATCATCCTCAATAATATAAAGGGATTCTAGACAATCCTCTTCTAACATCACATCTTCAAAACCCTCAGTGTTAGCCATTTCTAGCACCTTGTGAATCCCGACCAATTTGAATTCAATGACCCAAATAGTTTTGTTCCTCATTCCTACTATGCCACACCAGTCACCATTGCAATTCCATGCAACCACCATGCTAGCTAATTCAGAACTTTCCATGGTTTGCATCACTATTCAACTTTATACACCGAGGTCTAGGTGGCATCCACTTACCCCATATATCACTCCTTACAAAGCTATTCGTGGTATTCCATGTAAGCTGATTTGTATTCCATGCCTTTTGAATATAAAACTATTGATGTTTAAGAGGTTTCAACTTGTTTTCAAAGATCTATAGATTTCTACAATGCCATGTATAGATGCACACTATCTAGAAGTCCTCAACCTTATATGTTGAACCAAAGCCATATCTTTACACCATTCATTCATGCACACATGCTCACAGAACTTGTCAAAACCCCCCACCTCCATAACACTCTTCAAAAACTCCATGACATATTTACAATCACGTAGATCATGAATGGTAGTTTCATCCTCCTCCTTACATATGCCACAATGACTATCACCTATCAAATAACAAATATTTGTCTCTCATTTGTGAGCAGCACGCCATGACACACAATTCATACGAAGAGTTTCACCTTCTATGCCACTTTGAGCTAACAAAGGGCCACCCATCTTATTGGTAGACATACTTGTTATTCTTTCTTAGAGTTGACTAAATTGAGAAACATGTTGATGGAATACAATTGAATACTTGATATTTGTTAATACACATCTTACAATTGAATATTCCTTTTATAATCAGTGAGATAGTATCTCGGTTGGTAAAGGCTTGGATCCTAAACGAAGGGACCCCAGTTCAAAACCCATGTTGTGCGCCTTAGAAATGAATAATCCCACCACACAAGCTGATCTACTATGGATTAAAATGGCCCCTCTGATGCCCAGGTAGACAAGGGATTGGGGTCATTAAAGTGACTCTTCTTGAGGGTAGTTCTCACATCACCAAAAAAATAGCATTACTCTTATGTAACATGTCTTATTTTAATTTTTTTCATGAGTGTAAAACTATCACTCGCTGACTAAGTAGACTCTTAAAAACCTGAAAAAAAATATTTTTAAGACTTGAGTACATGCGAATCTTCATAAGGCTGATATGCCTAGGTTACTCTTTTACATCCTCCCAAAAAGTTGTGTTTGTTGTAATATTTGCTTTTAAATGTATATACACATTTATATACACCCTATGTCTAGAGAATATTACTTTCCAAACACAAATGTGATTCAACAAACATATGTAATTTTTGAGCCACTTACCTGTTACAATATAACGTTCCCCTTTATGTATTTTTGTTCCAGATCTGTACATGTATATCAATATCTTCACAATGAATGCACATACATGTATGATTTTTTTTTCCTCTTATGTAAAAATGTTGTTTGTATTTGTATATCTCTATATTGTTTGAACAAATATGATTATCTTTTGTACACAATGCTTCTTCCACTTTTTTCTTTAATGTTGTCTTTCATATCATCTTATGAGAGTTATTTAGAAGATTTAATATAGAAAATAATTCCTCTATATTCATTAGTGTGGGAGTCCAGTCCATGATAAAGAGCATTTAAACATTTTGGTATTACTTGTAATACATATGAAAACTATGGAGCACTCAATTAGCAATGTGAATGAAGCTTTTCATATGTAGGTTTTTTTGACCACACATGCTACACCATTTATGCATAAGCCAAGAAACACAAATATGAATAAATATAATGTAAGGAGTGGGACTCCAGAGGGGGAAATCTTTTACTTGAGGGGTATATAAAGCCATCAAGATCCAAAAATGAGTATAATTGTTCGTAATGGTTGATGAATTAAAATCCAAGTATGTAATGTATCAAATACCAAAGTGTAATAGTGGAAGATAAAGTCTAATTATTACAATAATTATTATATCATAGTTTCATCACCATGAAAGGTGAATACAAAACTAAAGCAAACTAACTATAGCTAAAACCTATAGAAGGCAACCTGGCTACTCCAAACTATCTTCAAACAAAAGACTACTCATGTGCAAGTTGCAACTGAGGATCACCTACGGAAATATCTTACCTGCCTAAGGGGTTGGGAACACCCCAACAAGAGAAGACAGAATGAATATTTATCAGCAAGAGTTGGTATGCACTTGAAATAGGGATTGGAAAACATATACAAATACATTATGTCAAAAGTAGGGTAGATACAGTTCTCAATGAAAAGGGAGGAAAAATATTCAAATGGAAATCAAAATAAATATTCATATAGTAACAAAAATAGATTATATGAAGAAATAACAAGTACAATAAAACATTATTTCCTTAACAATTATAGAGAGAAATCATGGGAAAATATCCAAAACAATTCAAATGAATTGAATGGCATGTAGATTATCTTATAGACTACAATTTCTTAAAAGTAGGGCCAAATGACTTCCACATCCTATCTCTAAGAAGCAGGTGAGAGAACCCGTAATCCTATGTATTGGTATATGTATATTAGGCGAGATCACCTAGGTCATAGGTGAGAGAACCAGGAGCCCATATATGGGAAAAGTTGTACAATGCGATCCAATTCCAAAATGTACTGGTACATATAGATAAAGATACTCTAACAAATCAAGCACACATAGGGAAACAAGATAAGTTTTGTCCAATAAAATAGTCAATTTAGGGTTTACATTACTTATTGGGACAATAAGATGCAAAAAATGCAATAAGGTTTGTAAATTGAGTAACTATCAACAAGATCGAGGAAAATATATTCAATTTGCATTACAACAGTCTACTAGATAAATTATAGTGAATTGGACCCAATTGGGTCAAATACGTTTAACCAAGTGACATATAAAGCAACATGATACAATTAAGCTAGAGAGAGAGAAATTATGATATATGTTCAATATAACTCATAAAGAGAATCTACATATCTTGACTTGTGTCTCAACGGGTCAACAACAAACCCTAGGTCTCAGCATGATTTCCTTCACCTATTATTACATTGAATACATATATGATTATATATACACTTCAATCCCTAATTTATCAACTCTTATATGGTTGTATTAGGTCTGAATTTTTATTTATTGAGGTAGATATTATTATTTTTGAATGTAGCAAGTATTTGTTCGCAATTGTTTGACAACCGGGTAACTAGTTATGAATTCAACAAGTTAAATTAACTTACTAGAATGTCTAAATCAAAATCTCTCGACAATTACTAATATGCCCACATATGATTTTAGAATCATATTTGTGACATGACATATTGATTAATTGCCAAATGAGATAAAAGTCACATGAAACAAATAAAACCAAAAGTGCAAAAAGACATAGAGGGCCATGTAAGGCATGACAAAATCAAATCAAGAAAGGGTCATATTTGTAAAAAGCTAGAAAAATCATATTCTTCTTTGTTTGTACAATCAATAGTGGAATAATTCCCATTATTATAGACAATATATCAAGGTGAGAATCAACAAGATAAATCTATGAAAATCACCATGCCACATTGAACCATTTGGGTTTCTCATCCCTTACCAGCCACATGACCTAAAGCAGAGGTTGCAAGGGGGTCAAGAGCATGCAATGGAGTCTCCTCCATGGAGGATATATGTGTGAGATTTATATATAGATAACAACTACCAAAAATCAAGATGAAGAAACAAGAACAACTCACAAGAGTAGAGCAAACATGGAGAGTGGAAAACCTCATGTAAACAAGATGTAGAACCCATCAATTGCATTGTGGCTCTCAAAGAATTTGAAAAAGGATTGAAAAGGGGAAACCAGGAAGAAGTACCTATGTGAAAAATTGCATGGATAAAAGCTTTGCCAAGGTGCAATGATACCTAAGACAACATACCAAGACTACACAGAGGATCAAACAAGGCATTGACGCACCTCCAAGCTCTAGGTAGCCGACATAAGAAGATGGAGTTTGGATGGTGTACTAGATAATGCAAGTTAATTAGGAAAAATAGAGGAATGACTCATGGGATGTGTATAGGTGTATATGGTTCATGGTTGGGTATTTGTAGGCTAAAAGATCTAGGGAACCCAATATTTGAGATGGAGGAGGTAACTGGGGATGAGGAGAAACTGGAGTTGGGGAGGAATCTAAAGGTCACGAATGTTGGTGAAAATAGGGCTTCCTAGGTTCAAGGCATTGTAAGGAATGTAAAGAGGGGGAGGTCTAGGATGAGGAGAGAAGATGAGAGGGAGATTGAGATCAAGATTGGATAAGGATGTCATATACTATAGAGTCTAGGAAAGGACTCAAGGTAGAAGATATGTTATCATTTGTGTGATGTAGATTTAATAACTCACAAGGAGCATGCGACTTTGGAAGCACGCATGACACCAAAAATTTAGGCGAGATTAAGAAATTATACACGTAACATGAAAATTGCAGACATGGACACATGAACCAAAGTTCAATTTAAATTAGGAATGCACATTCAAGGATTATCTCTTCCATTTAAATTGGATAGATAACATTATCTGATTATGTTGAAACTTTGTACCCAAGATGATTTAACCATGTAGATTATGACGATTTGGCTTTTAGAATTATCTTATATGAGTTTTAATAAAATTTAGGTTTAACTCAATTATCTTAGTGTTATTATTTTATATTGACATTTATAATCAATATTCATTATCTAAAGTCCAATTATCTTCGTATCTTTATCAAAAGGTTGATGGCATATTATATAGTATAAATTTCCATATTTTACTTATTTAACTCATTAGTCCATAAATCAATTTTAACTTAAATGACGACACATTAGTCATCTACACTCACATTAAATGTCCATATATCACTCCATTACATATATTGGTCACATTGTGTACCATATGAAGCATTTTTTTATATTCATTCACCTCAAACTGAAAAGTTTGCATGCTTAAGTCATAATTTGTGTATTAGAGAGAAAAGTGGCATA
The DNA here is from genome assembly GCA_963693085.1 of Alisma plantago-aquatica. NCBI lineage: Eukaryota > Viridiplantae > Streptophyta > Magnoliopsida > Alismatales > Alismataceae > Alisma > Alisma plantago-aquatica. The sequence goes on along the minus strand of OY856412.1, from coordinate 434,142,833 downwards.
TATGACATATTTAATGAACTCATTTACATATTAAGACATTGTTAGGCTATTAGGTTAATTTCATGTGTATTAAGATATGTCATGTGATTAAATATCTAAGTTAATGTATCATATAGGTCTTGATCATATACAAGTTAGGTTTAGATGATTACACATTAGGGTTTATGTCAACATGGTTACTATACATCATATACACCTCATAAGCATCTACAAAGTCTAGGGTTAGGTTTCATATATTCAACTCAACAACTTGTTATTGTATCCTTATCTAAACCATGATTAGGTTCACATATATCCATGGTTAGAGTTACAATTTGAGTTATCCATGTTATGTGCATTGCATGTCAATAGGGTTACAAACAAGTGCATTTTAGGGTATATTTTAAACCTTGTTTGGCTAATTCTAAACATCTAAGAACATCAACCTCCTAATGATGGAATTATGGTTTCTATATTCAGGATAGCCCAATATTGGTATGTTATGTGGCCCCAAACCCTTAAAGAGGATTTTGTCCCTGAAATCAACATGCCCAAATACTATCAAACTACTATACCCCACCCTTTAAAAAGTTTAACCCAATAAGTCAAACAAATAAAGGAACAAATATGATTCTCTATAATCCATATGGTATCATCATCTCTAACTTCACTTACTCTTCATCAAGTCAAGATACCACACAACATGGAACACATGGAACATAACTGCTAAGTCAGGTTAACTAAAAGCATAAGGGTTACCTTCAGCATACTCTTTGTGAAATTCTTCACCACCAATGACATTGAGAGGCCCCCACGTGGATCTCATCAGGTGTCTCTTCATGAGGTCGAGGGCATCATGGCTTAATATGACCAGTCTCTATAAAATGATGACACATGATTGAACCTTCAAGTTTAGGAGGACATCTACTAAGAAAGGGGATGCTTCTTTTAGAACCTAGAACATCATCCCTCTTTGAGTCTTCACCATATATATTTCTCATATAATTGTTATTAGCTTGATAACCTTGATAATCTTCTATAGAAAAAACCTCTTCCACCATATATGAGAAGGTTAGTGGTAAATAAGTAATGAACCATAATTCAATGTTGTAGCACACACTATTAAGAAACATACTAGCTCATTTAGCTTTAGTCAAACCCTTATCACAATGCTTAAGTTGATGAAACTTTTACACATACTCCATCATAGTCATGGCATACTAATGTAGATTATCAAACCAGATTCCTTCTTTCTCAATGCTATAGATGATAAATACTTCTCTCTAAATAGGGTTAGGAACTATTAGCATGTCTAGGTCACAACATCATGAGTCTTGGACACATCGTTCCACCAATTATGAGCTGGCCCGCTAAGAACATATATAGGAAATTAACTTTTTGATGTTCAAGGAAAGCCTTTCCTTAAAAAATTTCATTCAATAGAGAGAATCCAATCATCAACTCTTTCCACTGTGTGTGCACTTCACTCTTGACATAAAAGTACATAGGACGCAATGCATCAACCCATCATGCAAATGAGATTACTCAAAAACCAAAATCTTAAGTCAATATACACGAGTATACAAATCCCCATGCCTAAAATTGAGAGTACGAGGATGACTCTAGAACTCTACACCAAACCCACCAACCTCTCGAGCTCTACTGGTATCCAAACTAGGCTTCCCCACCACTACAAGTTTGACTGCACTGCTGATCACCTAAAAAGGTGAGGAAACCCACAAGGTGAGACCCATGTCAGATTGATATGATATAACATATAATAACATTTATAGCTTACAAGTAGGTTATATAACTAAAGCAGTTAAGGAAGATATTTTGACATATTACAAAGGCTAAGCAGTATGTATATAATATGTTCAAGAATAATTAAAGGTTACATGTATAGGTAATTAAACTTATCAAGATATGAATCACATATAAAGCTAGTAGGAAAGTAAGAGATTGATTATCATCCTATGTAATTTGCCAAAGAAACCTAACACGTATACTACACAGTTGAGTTAGTGATTTTATTAAGCCCTCGGTAGTTTGAGTTGTACCACTCAAACTACTAGTTGACTACAACAAAGTTGCAATCAGCCCCGTATAAGATCTAAGATATTCGAAATCCTAAGGATCTCTTCCTCTTGGTTAGTACGAGTAACGAATGTAGTGGCACATCATTCCAACTAGTAAAAACAACCTGGTCCATCCTGGGTATACATGCCATGACACCAAAGACTAGTGTATAAAACCTCAAATATGAGTTATGACCGCAATCTCTCTCAACATATATCAACTCAGAGACACAACCTTGACCACACATTAAAACCTTGAGATCTGGATGGCAAAGATATTCCCTCCCTATACCTGCACATACTCTAGTATACGACTCTGAGATCCTCTTGGGATTACTTTTTTCACTATCCAATAAGTTTTGATACTAAGATATCTCTATGGTCTTAGGACACTACATAATTAGGATTAGACTTCATTACTTAAATCATTTAAGTTTTCTGACTGCATCAAACAAGCTACATAGAATCTCCTAAATAATTTTGGTAAACAAAAATAAAATTGTAGGTTACAAGTACAGAAGATATAAAACGTATGAACATATTCCACATTATTTCATCATGGTATATTCAATCACCCTTATTCATGTAGAGGCCTAAACATCAAACTAGGTTGCATAACAACCTAAAAATTCAATTAAAAAAGAACAAGAATAGCTTCCTATGAGAACATCATTATCCTCTGAAATTTTTCAAAGAGCCTAATGAGTCATAAACAAGATATTACCCAAAATTTCAGCATAAAAGTCCAACAAACTTAAAAGTTATGGTGTTTCTAAGAATTAGGCAATTATATGTTCAAATCCTAGCATGAATGAGTTACTTTTGGTACTATGTTTTTGTCCAATTATCATTTCAGCACCAAACAAACAAATAAAAGCATTATAGACACCATTTATTAACCACTATACATCCAAGTTTAGTGTGTGGGTTATATTTCTATGTGTTGGGTACCTAAACATTAACTATGTGACATTTTTAGGAGTCAAAACACCAAAATTTAGAATTTTAAACCTTGCATGTTCAAAGAAAAGGTCATTTTACATAGGAAAAATGTTCATAAGGTCTAAGGAAGACTTAAGAATTCGTATCATCATCATTCTCGTGTCAAACAATGCAAAAAAGGCCACTCTTTCTCATATTATGGGTTTTCCATAATAACATTTACATAAAATAGGTTATGAGTAGGTAAGAAACGCATTAAAGGTTATGTCACTCGCCTTAGGGTGAAGAAAAATGTATAAACAACAAGAAGTCACAAAGAACATAAGGGGACCCAAGCTTTTTTCCTGCGAAATCTCCAAGAAGCTCTTATCTTCAAGAACGAGGTAGATCTAGAGAAAAAGAGAGAAGAAAGAGGGTTCTTCATCCACATGCTTGAGTTTTCAACTAGAACACCATGGATTCTATCCATGGAAGAAGAGAGAAGAAGTAAAACAGTAAGAAAGCGAGATCAAGAAGGAAGATATTATGTGTAAGAATAAGGAACTAAGCAAGAAAGCTTTGAACAGTCATACAAGAGCAAGATTTCAGGCTTGCACCCACATGCAGCCACAATTTTATAAAGCTTCAACCTCAAAGAGCTTCTCCTTCATCATCTGATGGCTTTCGATGGTATCTAGCATCAAGAATGTGTTTCAGGTAGAAATCTTCATTAGAAGGAAGAGAAAAGGGGGTATCTATAGCTAGGACGAAAGAGAATGGAGGTCAAAGATTGAAACAACACTTTCACTGGTCAAATGCCATGTTTCCCTTAATTTGTACAACCAAAAATTCCATTGATTTGCATCCATCCATGAATTATTTGTTTACGAACATAAAACAATTCTATTGGAAAGCATACCCAGAACAACTATTAGAAGGTAACCCATAACAACCATCAAAAGGCACACCTGGGTAAACCATGGAAGGCACAACATACACCTAGAACAACCATCATAAGGCACACCTAGACCAACTATTGGAAGGCACACCCAAACCAATCATTGTAAGGAACACCTAGAATAGCATTAGAAGGCACACCCAGACCAACAATCAGAAGGAACACCCAGAACTACCATTAGAAGGCACACCCAGACCAACTATCAAAAGACACACCTAGACCAATCATTTGAAGGAACACCTAGACCAACTATCTGATGCGACACCGAGAACAACCATCAGAAGGCACACATAGAAGAACCATTGGAAGGCACATACCATCATTTCCACACAAAACTAACATCAAGTGTTGGTATCTTTTTGCAACATGGTTCAAAAGCATTTAAATAAAATAAAACATATCCAGATTAAAAAGAATACCATAAAGCAAAATATATATGTGTATAAAATTGAATTTGGATCCTTGGAAAAGGGAAATTTGCACATAGGTCCACATAAGTACATAAAATCACAAAACTTGAGCAAACGAAGTCCACTTTTCCCCAAAATTTGAAACATAGTTTTGTTAACTGATATCAGAACATAATCTAAGGTTTATTTATGACACTAAACACCCAATTAAATCAAACAAGTATGTTCAAACATTAAACTAGGTTAGGGGTCTTACACACAAATTCAAGAAAGATGTACAAGAGACACTCCTTAAGCTTATTGAAATCCTCAAGAGAAGTAACTTTCTTCATTCAGACTGAGAAAAGAAGTCCTCAGAGATAATCTAGCTCTTAGTCAAGGGGAATATTCATACTTAGATTAGTTGATGTTGTTGTCAAGGTATATGGCACCATTAGGGGTTGATTCTCAACTATCAGAGGAGCTTGAGATACTAGATGGTTAAAAGGAGGATCCATCCTTGGCATTCCATACTTTGGGTCCTGGGGCATCTCAACACCAGCTATGTTATCAATAGTTGAGTTGTCTCCTGCCATGTCGATGTGTATACCCTGCGCATACCCTTGGAAATGGTATAATATGTAAGCAACCTATGGAGAGATAAACAACCTAAGGGAGATAATATTGAAGTAGTCAAATTAATTGAGTACCTTGGATCTAATACCATATTTAAGGAATGGGACCCAATAGGGGGCACTCCTTACTAAAGGGAATAATAGAAAACCATCCAAAGCAAAAAATGATTATATTTTTTTGCAACATATGAAGAACTACAATTCAAATATGTAATGTACCAAATACCCAAAGTGTAAAAATTGAAGATAAAGCCTAACTATATGAATTATCATTGTATCATAGTTTTTTCACCATGAATGGGGAATATAAAAACTAAAGGAAACTAAAATATAGTTAAGGGGCTATAGAGGGAAACCTAGCTACTCTAAACTATCTCTAATCTGTGCAGGCTACATCTTGGAATCACCCTTTCTAATTTATAGTTTTCCTTCGATAAAAAATAAGCATAAGAGAAAACTATTGAGTCTAGGATGATTGGAAACAAAAATAAATTAGAAAAGTGATTGTTGCATATACAATAGGGAATCTAGTGCCATGGCACCTAGTGAAAATGGTGGGAACAAGATGTAGACTAGCACAAAAACCTTATACATTTTAGCTCTATATGGATAGGGTTTCACACACTTGTCTAAACCTATTTCTCAAACGTATAGATTATAACCTTGAGGCTAAGTCGAACCTAGTTCCTATAGAACAACTCACTAAGTTTCTAGGGTTTTGAGTGAAATATTAAATTTAGTTTTGTGTTCCATGACGAGAAGTTATCTGGTGTAGATATTTCTCAGGCTTTGATACCAACTGTAACGTCCTCAAATTCTGCCTTCCCTAAGCCCCAATGTCCCGAGAGGACGAACTCAAAAAATGTCACTCAGAATGAGATGCAGAACCAAAAGTGCATACATGAAAAACAAGCATAAGCATACACCAAACCGTTCTCAATATTCAACATATGTACATTAAAAATGAATTAGTATGAATTACATTTACATATTGAATGAGAATTTCACACAGTCTGAACATGTATGCTAACAAGGATCTTACACAATAGGTATAACATGTATGCTAACAAGGATCTTTTCTTCCATGCCAACTCTGAAATTAACACATACACGAAACAAATGATCAACACACAAGGTGTTGTATACATGGACAAAAAAATACATATATTTATGTTTTTATAATTTAAAAAGATTTATAGAAAGAAAGAAGATTATAGAAAACAATTCTTTAAGAAGCAAAATACACCAATTTTGTTCATATTTCTAGATGACTTGCATTACTGAGGTGGACTAGTATAAAACATGCATATTGGGCCCAACCCCATGTATCATGTCTTTTGGGGAACTCCCCATACACATTATGCTTTAGCGACGTGTACTAGGCAGCATTAATCCATCCCTCATAAGGGGATAATGAGAAACTCAATAACTACAAAGCATATACACGTTAATTGTTCTTTCGATTGACAAAACACAGAGTACTACATATCAATACCACATCTATTATTTAAAAATAAAAGAGCATACAAAATATAATGATTTCAATCAAGAAAACCAAAGTCACATAATTAAATAAACCCACGTACCTAACTTCATATATTCATCTTTGATCATCTAGTAGTCTAGTCATTACATGGTTAATAACAATTAATCATCATTAGTGAAGGTGCATCACTATTATCGTCATTCATGTGCAAATTAGGGTTTAACCAATCCTAGGTTTAATATGATCTTAATCTTGTCTCTAACATTTTTCTACTGATCTATGTCATAGTTAGGGTATGATCCAATTTCTTCTAGAAATGGATGTCTTTTATAGAATTAAATGAGGTGAAAAGTACTTATTTAGTTGTTAATGAGAAAATACCTAGTATTTTGTAAATACCTAGATCAAAGTCTATATTTTGCCTTCTACATGATACCATGGTTCGATAATAATATTATGATATTTTATATCCATGGAATGCTAATTATACCATATAATGAACCCCTAAATTAGCAACAACATCTAAATGAGAATTCATCACTACCAAGGACTCAAAAGTTTGATCCAAAGGTTTCATAATGTACTTGGCATATTTTGAGTCCAAGGGTATTTTGGGGAAATATTTGGCTAATGGAACTATCTATAACCAATTATCTAAGAAATAGTGTATTTTTAGGGAATTAAGTAAATGATTTATCTTATATAGATAAACATGGGCCATTGGATCGAGATAGCTCTCCCTTATAGGGAAAGTCTCCAATTGGAGCGGGCTGGATGAGTACGACCTGTCCAGTTTAACTAGGCCAATTTAGTAGTGTAACGACCTCACTTTTTAGCATCCCCCAATGAAAGAAGAACCTTAAAATTGAGAGTCATAACCTAAAATTCCCAAGATCCACATTTAACAAATACCAAATAATAGAAAATAATTTCCATTAATTCACAAACATTATTTACAAGATGCTCCTCTAAGGCCACGTTTGGTTCCCTGGAAAGGACTTGGTTGGAATGAATCAATGGCTAGGATAGAATGGTAGATGTGAAGGATTGGATAGTTAATCACAATCCCGTATTTGGATGCAATGACGGAAAGGATCAGTATGTTGTTATGGCTAAATATCTTGTGTCGAATCGTGTAACTTAGGTATTGAGCTGTCCTTGATGGCTACAATATCATCCCTATGTTTAAGACGGGGCAATGAGGACACTCACATTTCCTTCAGGTTCAGTTCCCTTTTGACACAGGCGATCAGACTCATTCTCCAGTTATCAATTTATCAACAATGATTAATCAAAGAAACAACTATTGCAGTAGCCTGAATATTTCTTTCGTCTGCTCGTCTGGCAAGTAGAAGTTGCAGTAGTATGTGAGAGCGACTGGGATTTCTGACAAGGAAGACGATGTCGATGTTGAATTAAGGCTAGATAGCCACCAATTTGGTTTCTTGCAAACAACAACCTAAGTTTCTAGTCCCCGTGGCTCTTGTGCCATGGTTGTCGTGGTTTCTCCTACAGGTTTGATCACCGGGAGTTGATAGGTAGGAAGGCACTGACAGTTGTTGGTGGATGGAAGAGTCAGAAGACAGAGTGAAGAGAAAGCATGGTCCGACAACAGTGGACAGAGAACGGAGAGCGCAGGTGAAGTATCGTGGATTTCTGGGTTAGCGTCCACGAGAGCATCGCGAAACTTGTAGCGACCAAGTACCTAGGGGGCATGGTAAATGCAAGTCCCAACCAAGAGGGACTCTTTCACCGGAGTACAGAAGTCATGTGTTAAAAAAAAAAAAAACCAAACATGGGTTTAGAATTATTGGCCAGATTCCAATCCTATCTCATGCTTAATACTGCACACCAAACATGGCCTAAGGAGTTAGATGAACGTCTAGCATGAGAACTATTACATATGAGAGAGATTATCTAATTAATCTTGTTTTACTTAGCTTTGATGTCTCCAGTTGATTTAATCTGATTCTTCATGTCTTAATATCTTCACATATTGCATCTACCTGAAATGACATAGAAAAAATGCGGATCAAGATATTTCTATACTGTGTATGTGGGGTGCATGTAAAAGTGTGCAACTATTATAAAAACGTATAATCAATCAATTATTTACAAATAAGAACTGGAAATTTAATTGCATATTCTAGCCCATACTTGATATGCTATCTTGGGTGTAATCACTGTCCCCTTTGGGATCATGTGCATCACCCCTGGATACATGTCATCCTAGGGTTCAAAATATGATAGCTTACTTGATGTGATACTCATAGTGTCATTATAATTGAATAGAAAGTAAATAAACACCCAACAATTTATTTTAACAATTTTGGAGAAATCCTCGACAAACACTAGTACTTGATCATTGCAATTATTCATAATCGTAAGTATGCACCTCAATGTAGAACCATGTAGTTCATGCAATCATACTTCAAGTACTTTAAGTATATCATCCAATCAAGAAAGCAAAGAGGAACCCAAACAGTTCAACATTTAATCTGCATGCATGTAAATCCTAAAGTGTCATTATCACATTTTTCAGATTAAACCCTACTCGGGTCCTAATATGGGGTTTAGGATTGTCTCAGGTTTGGATAAAGAATAAGGATAAAATGCTAGTTCCATCGCATACTAGACATTAAGTGAAACCTAAATTATTAGATCTATCATATCCTTTTATAATGAACACTTAAATCAGATTAAGTTTATTAAGATTATCACAAGTTATGATATATGGTTTCAAAACCCAAAATTTACATATATGTCATTATTGATCTAGAAACCCTAATAGTCATCATCATTATCATTATCATCTAGATTATCATTTTATTCAACACTGTCAGTTTACATCTCAAAGAAATGTATTAAGCATGATTAATAATCTTATTCATAAAAACTATGGTTCGTATGATTTAATCACCACTTGAACATGTATCCAAGGTACTTTTGGAATTAGGATCAGATTTCGGCATTGAATCCATTTTATTCGTGTTCGTCTCATTTTGGCATTGACATCCCAACTCAATGTACATGTATACCAACCTTTTCTTTCATTCTTATTATTTTATTGTTTTCCTTTGAGAACTATGACTTGTTCAAGTTCTAATTTGATTAATTCTTTCACCTTTTGTGGTTGAACTTATTATCTTCAGTTGGGAGTAGCTATCAGGACCTCCTGGCCATGTAATAATTCCTTCTTTTTTTAATACATGAATTCCCTTAGTTTTGTTTCCATACTCCTATTTGAATGCATATCTTGTTTCTTTTTCAGGAAACTAGTAGTTTCATTATTAATTCATGCAAAAATCATGGAAAAGGTTACAAAATATGGCACAAAACCCTAATTACAAGATAACACACACATGGTGCATGATTTAATTACAAGAAAAAATATTACACCTTGATCATAAGAGCGAATCCCACAGGTGGGATATTGCAAGAGTTAGTGAAATTGCTTGAATAATGGCACATATTTGCACGTCTATCAACTTCTTCATTTTGTGTTCTACTAATATGTATCAAAGAAGCATGATCTATAATTATCTTTAGCTACTGAATAGAAAGTAACCAAGTGTTGAGGTGAGGGTTTGTTCTATCATCAACATTTATGATTTGTACTGCAAAACTACTATCTGATGCAATTACAAAGTTGTGATATGTAGATGTCATCGCCCATTGTAAAGAAAAGTGTATAGCTGCCTCCTCACCTTCCAATACTGAACCTGTGAATATATATTTTGAGGAACCAAAACACCAAATACCATTAGGATATCTGGCAATGAATGCAATAGCCATACAACTAAGTCTAAGAGAAGCATCTACATTGATCTTAATCCAACTAGGATAAGGGGACTTGCAATGTGGGACAACATTCTAAATTGGATAAACATATGGAGTGACATCAGAATAAGTGTTAAAGAGGGTATTTACCATACTTATAATGTTGTTTCTTAGTTGATAAACATTATAAGTAACTACATTAAATATTTGATCATTTCTTGCAAGCCATAGCTTATAGCAACCACTCAAGAATATATAGAAGGTACCAAAAGGAGAAATTAAGGCCATATATTCAACCAAAATTGAAGGGGCATATAGAAGAAGTTATCAATCACATTATCAACATGTAGTTTATACTAGACCAAGTTACAATATGTACAATCGTGAAGGACATGCAGTGTAGTTTCAATATCTATAACACAGATCTAACATGAAGTGTTTGCAGTGAAGTTTTTGTTAAGTCCTTTCAGCAGTACTCATCAATTCTTCATGGTAAATGAGACACAAGAATATTTTAAACACAGATAGTAGATGTGGGTGCCAAAATTTCATCCAGGGCCTTGAGTAGACCTGGCTACATCAGTAATAAGTAGGTTATATGCTTAAGATGTAGATAAAGTGACCAGAGTTCATTAAAACCGTGTACCATCCATTCTTCCCAATACATGGAGGCGGCAAGGAAAAAGTTTTTAGAGAAATATCTTTAAGAGAATAAGTTTGAACAAAATCCATGTCCCAATTACTGTCCAAAGTCACCATGGAAGACACTTTCAAGTCAAGTAGATCAGAAGAAATATGTCTGATAACCAAATTATTCTTATTTTGTGTCTGAGGGGTCCAAGAATAAAACCATACCAAAATGGAATCTCCAACTCCTACACTTCTAGAAGAATTTTGAAAAATAACATCATTTAAGGAGTGAAGAATTCTCCAGAATGTAGTACTTCTAGTCTTAGAATTTTGTCTGAACGAACTATACTTGTGTTAAATCCCGACCGTCCAAGACATGTTTCGACCTGTGAATAGATCCCATGTGGACATCATAATAAGTGTCGTGTGCCATTCATGCATAAACACGATGCCTAATCCTCCACTGGCCTTGGGTGCAATTAGTTTTATCCAAGCAACAAGAGATGGTGTAGATTTGTCATCACCTCACTGTGATATAAATTTTCTGATCAAAGAATCAATACTTTGACATAGGGATGTTGGAAAAAATACAAGTTTGCATAGAAAATATAGGAAGAGATTGCAAGACTGATTTAGCAAGGCATACCTTGCTTGTTATAGAAAGGGTAAGAGCATACCAATTATTAGAATGAGATTGTGTGTGGTCGTATAACCAAGAATAAGTCGACTTACTAATTCTACCCTGTACTATAGGTACCCCCAAATACTGGCCTATGTTTATTGTTGTCAACATTTATGTAATAGGGCAGATTTCATTTTTCATAGTGGTTGGAACAACATGTGAGAAGAATATCACACTTTTATCTAATGAAATAGATTGGACAGATGTTGTGCCTAATATATCAAAACACTACAAAATCATAATGATATGTTGAATGTTTGCATGAGTGAATAGGAAAATGTCATCATCAGAGGCCACATGTGAGAAAGCAAGTCCTTAATTACATAATTTTGTAGGTTACCATTGACCAACTTGAACTTCTTCAATCATCAATGTTAATTGATTCAAACAAATGACAAAAAGATATGGAGATAAAGTATCTCTCTATACCAATCCTCATGTAGCTTTAAATCCAGGTAGGTGTTCTCCATTCCATATTATAGATATGCTACCACCACAAATGGAATTCATGATGTAATTGATTATTGTCACCTGAATATTAGCATAAACCGGTGTATCAAAAATGAATTTCCAAGACATCCATACATATGCTTTTGTTAGATCAACTTTCATAGCCATTATTTTTGCTCCATGACTTCTCTACATGTTGTGTGTTAGTTCTTAAACAAGAATTATATTATCTATGATGTGGAGGCTAGGCACAAAACTAGATTATATATTGCTTATCCATCTCTTGTTTTATTAGATACCTTCATGTGATGGCTGATATGAATTAATTTTAGAGAACAAATGCTTGAAGGGGAGAAATGAGTTGAGAAAATAATTATTAAAACTCGTTCCTTAAACCAACCAACAAGTTTTTGGCTTTGTTGTCAGGGAAATATGATACTTTTTATTAAGAGTAAGAGTGTTGACTAGTATACGATACTTAATCACATCACAATCCAAATGCTCTAAACTCTAGTCATAACTTGCTCCATATGAGGAGTGATAACCACCACAAAGAGTCCACTTGTATTTAAAATTGAGGGATGATTTTCCTTAATGTTGTACTAAAATCGTTAGTGACACAACATATTGCTAAAATAACACATCATGTTTCTCTCAATATTGCATTCGAATCGATCTTTGGTCATTATACCGTGTTGTTGGAAGCCGAGAAAACTTGAATAATTTTGGATCAAGGAGACATGGTGTGTTGGATGGGCAACATGCCGTGTTGCTACAGATCAGGGGTCTCGGTGAGTTTCTGGAATGGGCATACATGACATGCTGATTAACCAAAGACGATGTTTATGGAATCTAGTAGTAGTCAGGCTTCCTGTATTTGAGATGACACGACGTGTTGGTTTGCCAACACATTGTGTAAATAACTTGCCTATAGAACACACATTCTCCTTCTAGTGACACACCGTGTTAGATAAATCACATGGTGTGTTTCTGGAAGAATCTTCAAGCAATGCTTCAAAATTGATGAATCTCATGGGGAATGTGAATAAGGTTGCATTATGATTAAATTATCCCCATTTTGTTGTAAAAATATTATACATGTGATCAAACAATTAAATAAGTAAAGATAACAACAAAGTGGGAAATCTAGAATGTTTCGAGGCAATTTGAGGTAGAAAATGAATTGAAAATGCATGCAAGAGTAGGTAGAGAGACTATATAAATCATGCACATCATATCCCTCCTAAGCTTAAACTATTTCTTGTCCTCAAGCAAAAAGAACACGGAAAAACAATTGAAATAAATGTCAAGAACATGTATTAATCAAATGAATTGAAAGAAGGGCATCTAGACAATCCCACCATAATCAATGGGTTTATGATATTAGCCACGAGTTCAAGTTAAACACTCAAGATGGAAGCTTAGTTCATAATACATGGCAAACATCCAAATGGAAGAATCAACATAAGAATATTAAGTAGAATTTAGATGACAATCCAAATAATTAGTGAATATGCAACATGACTCTCTCAATTATTAAGGATTGTAAAGATGTATCCTATGAACATAGGAAATCCAAGGGTACTCTCCTTCCTTTTAGAATAAGAATAAGACAATGAATCATGGCTTCCGACACTCAATACCTAAAATAGACTTATGCATAGTAGAATGCCGGTTGGGGGTAATTTGCCCTCTTTAGGACGTAGCACTTGGCCGTCATAGCCAAATTGTATAATAGTAGGCTATCATGATACGTGGTCAGTTTATTAATCTTTTATGGGAAATATATGTATTTTTTTAAGAACTAGACAAAATGATCAAAAGTTAGTCCAGTTCCTCTTGAGAACCACATGGCCTTAAACTAGAGTCTTTTCCCCAAAGCATAAAGAGTTAACTGGATTTCATAGTCAACTGGACTTCATACTTTTTTTTTCATTATTAAAAGAGTGGTTAAAAATGCACTAAGAATTTGCCCAGGGCATCTATAACACTAAAAAATATTGTAGTGTTGATTAATCCAAGAAAATTCTATCGTTACATGTATTGGATAATCAAGAGTCTGAAAGATGAACACGTAGGCTAAAAGAAAGAAACCAAAATGGAGTGAACGTGGTTGGCAACATATTTCATTTAATTGATGAACAACATATAATTCTTCTTCAACTGATATTTCTCAAAACAAAATAGGACAACTGGTTTTAGCATAAAGGTAAAGTCAATCCAAAAGAGAACGATCCTAAAAAAGCACTAGGTTTACCACTATCTAAAATGGAAGGTAAGAAAAAGAAATGCAAAGGACACTAAAACAAAACTACCAGCCAGTTGCCCCCCCAAGCATGAAATTTATAGTGTCCTCGCTTCATAAATCAAACTCAAGTGGTTACAACTGGATACCTCTTATGGAATGAATCAGAGTGACAGAACAGTGCCCTCATCAATAGTTAGGAAATGCTTCTCTAAAGTGTCATCATCTAGGATGTCAGTGAATGTAGGGTCCAATTCTGGCGGTAGAGGTAGTGCATGCATGACATAGTGGACTTGAGCGATATGGGTCATATCCATCTTTTGATTCATTGAGTGCATACTAGTGGACTATTAGATGAGATGGTCTAAGAGGGTCTCCTGATGATCAAAATGCTATCGGTCATACTCATAGAGATGTCACACATCTGACATTGCCCATCTATAGTCAGTATATGTTCCAGGAGGAGGAGGAGGAGGTGTCTCTACCAAAGTGAAAGTCTAAGGTCTATCTCCACAATCATTGTCATCATAAAGGACTAACTTCTAATTGTTAGGATTTTTCAAAGTGATTCCCTCTAGATCAGGTAGTTCAGTATATTCTTCATGCCCATGGAAGTATTTTCTAAATTTATTGTCATTAGAGGAGTCCCTGACAATTAAGCTTGAAGAAATGAGGAATTTGGAGGTCAACCTTATTCTTCCTAGTGATAGCTTCCAACCTTGTCAAGCCTACATTCAACTTTGGAGCAATATGGTTTATTAATCATCCGACCTTAATTTTGCTAATGTATTTCTTCTAACCTCAAAAAAATAACAAAGGATAAAATAACCTACATTGAGTTTATAATTCTATAACATCTCTCACAATAAAAGTAAGTTATGCTTCCCACAGACACCTGGTGTTTCTTTCTTGGCAAAAACAAAAGTGTTAATCTTGTGAATGTGGCAAAACATGGGTTGTGTACATGTGATGCCCTTCCTAGAGAAGCATTATGAATTTCAAATTCAATAATTTTCTCCAGAAATCATTGTTATCAAAGGTATTCGACATCACTATAATCCCTCAATAGGTACACTGATATTTCTCAAAAAATTGTTTGAAAGTTAGTTTACAGATGTGCCCAAGATGTTTGAAAGTAATTATACAAAAAGTTCAACTGGCTTCTTTGGGTCTTCCACGACTTTCAAACTAGTCCTAGCTTCATAACTTAATCTTGGATATGTGAAGCTTACACTGCAACAAATATGTTTAAGTCCAAGCTCCTCAAGAAATCCTTGAACCTAATTGTGGAAACCCAAGGCTTCCATTGTCTTAGCACAAGCAAATCACATAGGAAGAACCCTATGTGCGATCATTTTCTCATAAATTGCATCTTCTTCAGTAGTGAGATTGAAATGAGTTGAGAGACGTATGCAAGTGATAAAGAAGAGCTCCCGCCTTTTTGGTGCTTTGATGATTTATTGTTAGGATCCATGAAATTGAAGGAAGAGTTGTTGGGACAAGAAACACGATGTGTATAGAGATGAGACACGACCTTGTCATAGCATGTTGCAAGCGAGGAGGAAGAGAGGGAATTACAACAAAGTTGAATGGCTTATGGTGTGTCTCTAGGTTTTTTTGGATCTTGAGAGGCTGTGTAGTTGAGTAGCGGATGAACTTTTGCTTAGAAGTCAAATTTTCTTGGTGAAGAAGGACTGTAGAGAGGGAGATTCTATACGGAGGAGTACACCAATGGAGGTTGAATCAAGGCTTGTTGGAGCTGGCGGAAAAATGCTTGATGATGGCAATGATGAGGATTCTGGGTGATGTTGTGGTGTTGGCGACACTAAAAATGTTGATGATGGTGGTTGGGATGGATAGCTTATGTCTATGGACTAAAGGCAGAGCTACATACTGGCTTGGAGGATCTACAAAACGGGGATGACCAATGGAGAAGGACAGAGGTGATGCTAAAAATAGTGTAGATCGTAGAACAATGGAGGCGTGAGGGCTTCAAAACAATGTGGGTGCCAGAGACACTACATAGACCTAGGACAAAAAGTACTAATGGATTTGAAATTGGGTTGAGAAACCCTACTTCAGGCCATCATCCATGCCGTGTTGAGCGATACACATGCTATGTATTCAACATGTATCAATGCTACCCTTCTTTTATTTTGCCCTATTCGAAAGTGACATGCCCTGTCTATAAAATGACATGTCGTTCTTGTCTTCACAAAAAAAATTATGTAAGTCAGACAAACCTGGGACACATCATGTGTGTTTATATACACGTTGTACTTTTCTCCTGGTGAAGATGCATAAGTGGAACTCTTTCTAAACACGTCATGTGCAACAAGGTACACACCTTGTTTGATGGTCACAAAAACATATAGAAGATACAAATGAGTTTCACACATTGTATGCTAAATCTAGCATGTCTTTTTCACCTCCAGGTCAACACTTGATAATTTTTCTTCAAACCAGGCATGACGTGCTAATTTAACACATGATATGTTACATCTTCACATAAAATTTGGGATTCTCTAGCCTTCTATGGACATGACATGTAGAGTTTTTCACACGTCGTGTCATTTGAAATGAATTGCTGAAAATTGTCTTCCTGAATCTAACACACAATGTCATTTGTTTAACACATTGTGTTGGAGCTAAATTATTACAACAATTTGATTTTTCTTTGTTTTCTATTTCACATGCAATGATGTTAGAATATAATATGAGGGATTAAATTTACATTCACCTGTGGCAAGTTTATTTTGAAAAGCAAATGTTCTTGAGGAAAATAGCATAAAACAGATCTATCCTAAGGGTGGGGTCAACTCTCACAAAGGTCCTCCGTCTAAAGTGCATAGTGAGACTCTTCTTTGTGCACCGGGAAACCATCAAAATAGGATGCATGTGCTCATATTTGAGGCTAGAAATTTCTAAACTAAGGATATATACCTCTTTGTCAATATCTTTGTTATTTGGAACAAAGTGTACACTTATGATTTGCAATAAGAATAGCCTTCTGGACATAAATGTTGTTTGTTCCCTCATTCTCTTCTTAAAAATAATCAAATCAGATTCAAAGAGAATTTTCTCATCACCAATCATTGTATCAAAGTGCTATTGCAATGGGGCATTTGGCTTGTTTAAAATATCATCATGTGGAGCAAGTATTGATTTATTCCTTTGAGATTCAATATCATTGACTACATTGGAGTCAACAACTTCATATAATATTATATTTGATGGTGAATAAGAATCTCCTATAGCATCTCCACTCTTCAAAGTAACCGATGTGAATGTCTCCCTTGGATTCATTTCTGGTTGATTAGACAAGGAACCGAAAGGTGCTTTTTGATTGGCAAGAGTTTGTTGAGCAACTTTATTCTCCAAAATTCTAGTGTATCGATTTTGTCCACCTTAGAAGTAAGTTGTGAAATAGCCCTTTCACAGCTCCCTTTATTGACGACGCTCATCATTTTACTTAATTTTAGTTGAGACAAAGGTCTCAAGCATGGACATCAAACTCGGCTTGAGCTATGTGCTAACTTGGATGATATTGCAAGTTCTGAACATTGTTATTGTTGTGATGAGAGCAATGAGGATGATCTCTCCAACCCTAATTGCAGGTGGAATTGCATTGATCCAATGTCTCTCAAATTGTGAAGGCATGGAAAAACATGAACAAGGTGTGTGTCTTGCTGCTCCACATGCATCACAAATTACTTCAACGACTTGCTTTCCAAAAATAGAGATTGAGGAAGAAGGTTGGCTATTCCATTCAGATTTCCATTGGAAATATTAATTTCCATGTCTTCAATAATGGCATAAGCCACCCAGTATGATTTGTTTATTAAATCACCATTTGCAACAACATCAATAGACATCCTTGTATTGTAGAATAAGCCATTATAGAAAGGTTGCAATGGAAGCTAGTTTCTTAAACCACGTGGACAAATACATTGAAGGTATTTGAACCTTTCCCATGTGTCAAACAAAGTCTCTCCATTCCTCTGAGAAAAATTGGTCAATTAGCTCCTCAATTGTGCAGTCTTGCTGGGTGGAAAATATTTAGCTAAGAGAACTTTGAGGAGTCCCTCCCAATTATTGATAGAGTTTCTTGGAAAAGAATAGAGACACACCCTAACTCTATCTCTCAAAGAGAAGGGGAAAAGAATAAGCAAGATCCCATTGGTAAGAACACCATGTATCTTGAAAGTGCTAAGATAATGCAAAAAATCAGCAATGTGGATATTTTGATCTTCCATTGGTGTCTCTCCAAGCATGTTCTGTTGTATCATTTGTATAATCATAGGGTTGACAGAAAAATTATTTACCTTGATTTGTGGGCTATTGATAGCCCCAATGATTTTTGGAAACTGGAACAACAAAGTCCTTTAGGGAATGATCATCTTCCATGATATGTTCTTCTTGTTGGGCTGGGTGTTCGGGTGGACATGGTGGTGATGAAGGTGAAGAATGTTATCATTTCTTGCAAATTCGATTGAGGTTCACTCCTTCTTTCTTATTTAAGGCTGCTAACATTGTGCTCAATTTTGGGGTCTAGAAGTGTGGAACATTCAAGATCCCTTTTGGATCGCCTCATACAATCTTGTAAGTAAAGAAGGCGAGTGAAGTACAAAAATGAAAATGTAAGATACAAAAATATGATAATGATGATGATCATGATTAGAAAAAAAGATGGCAAATATGATAGGTGATGGTGTAATCTAGTGTCGTTTACAATTAAACACTTATTACTCTAACAAAAATATTGATGCTCCCCAATACTGGAGCCAAAAATTTGTTATCCCACTATGCGCAAGTCTTAATATTTATAGACTCAAACACTACCCCGGAAGTATCTGAGCATATAGTATTATCATGATCATTCAAGGATAAAGATATAGTTATGTTCAAGAGTGATGAAATTCAACTATCCATGTCTTTTTAATAGGAGATGTTTTATCATGTTAAATAATCAATTTAAATGAAAACAACTAAGACAAAAATAGCTTGTATTAAGGATTAAATTGGATTAAGAACTCTAGAGAATAGGGTTTCACATCCACATCATAACATGATGAACAACAAAGATAAAAAATGATAGAAGCAACACAAGGGAGGTTTGTATCCTACACCCACCTCTTGGTAGTGTACAATAGTCCAAAATTGTATACCACTCTTGTGGATATACCCAGATTTGGGCTACAAACCTTTGTTCCCAACACATCCCAACCACTCTTGTAGTCAAGCCAGTGCAACTAAGGTGCAACTTCTTCTCATGTGCTCTTAACTTTGGCCACAACTTGCTCTAAATGACAAGTTATAACCATCCTGAAAGAATCCATTAGTATTTTAAAATGAGGGATGATTTTACATAAAGTTGTACTAAGATCGCCGCAACATAGAGCGTTGCTGAAATAACATGCCATGTTTCTCTCAGTCATTGCATTCGAACCACTATAATTGAAGATGACACGACATGTTTGTTGGTCAACACACTGTGTCGCTATATCAAGGAGACATGGTGTGTTGGATGGCTAACACACTATGTTGCTACAGATCAGGGGTCTTGGAATGTTTCTAGAATGAGCACACACTGCGTGTTGATTAAACACATGTCATGTTCTAGAATCTAGTGGAGCCTAGTTTCCTGTATCTGAGGTGACAAAGCATGTTGGTTGTCCAACACACCATGTAAGCTGCTTGCTATAGAACATGCATACTCCTACTAATGACACCTCATGTTGGATAAACCACACACCATGTTTCTATCACAATCTTTAGGTAATGATTTAGATTTGATTAATCTATCGAGAAATCTAAATAAGGTTGTATTATGATTAAATTATCCCCATTTGTTGTCAAGATTTTATACTAATGATCAAACAATGAAACAAATAAACATAACAACAAAGTGGGAAATCTTGCATGATTAGAGGTAACATGAGGGAAAAAATGGATTGAAAATGCATGCAAGAGTAGATAAAAATGTAGGGAAATATGAATACAAAGATGGCAATGAAAAAAAAAGTTTCTTACCATATTCCCCATAGCGAGTATATTGCATGAATAACTATGAAACGGGAAGGACAATGCAAGGCATATACCTAGTCGTGGAGAAAGTATAGCTTCGATATGCAAAAGTGTGCTTCCTTCACATGCATCACACTAACAGTAGTTGATGACATCTTCCTAGGCTAACAACCACAAATGATGGTTTACGATGTTCTCCTAGTGTGGCAATGAAATCCTCTACACCTGTAAGTAGTCCACACAGACCGTCAAGACCTCCACATCACACTTTCCAAGCTGACAGGAAGGAGTTGTCCTTTTGTTATCAATGTGCTACTGTCGACTTCCTTTCCCATTGTTGTTTATCTCTTTCTTGGGTAAGACTATTCATACTCTCATGTTACCAAAAGTTGAGAAAAAGGTGTTTCTAGAGCCTTGTGTACCCACTCCTTATATAGGAGTGGATGTTCTAGGGTTTCCAAAACCCAAAAGATACAAAGAGATAAATATCGTGGTTTGATGACTCTTGTGAGCCACCAGTCGATCGACTAGACAACCCAATTAGTTGACAAACACACTAGTTGATCGACTAGACTCTCCAATCGGTCAATTGTCATGTGGCCAACAATACAATTACATTGGATTTCAATGCAATTATTAATGCATATGACCCCTTCAAAATTGGTTGTTTCACATCTAGTTGGTCAATTTGACATTCTAGTCGGTGGACTAGCGCAACAGTCACCCAACTCACACTAGTGTTGTTTAGTTTGAGTACCTAAACACTTTTAGTAAATAAGTTAAACCGTATCCATGAGTAAACTCCTATTCCAAATGCATCATATGTGTGTGATCTTATAGGTATCTGGTAACACTTTATTGCTACTTAAGTAATTAGAAAGTTGAGGAAAAACTTCAATCTATAATCTATGATCATTGTTACCATGAGCGTACAGTTCATTTGTCTCATATATCTAGATTGAATGCGAGGCATGAAATTTTCATCCTCTTAATACTCAATCTACATTTCTTAAACCAGAGAAGACTATTGAGATACATGTGAGCCCACATATCACATATTGACTCAAATGAGCATGGCCATGTGTTTCTTGGAATCTCTTATCAAGTGGCTAGGATATCAACTCCAGAAGGAGGGACAAATCCCATCTATATCATCATAATCAATCCACGTGTCACAACATACCCAAGCACAACCTCTATGGCAACCCTTATTTAAGGTTAAGTTGGATACTGTCAAAATTCATCAAACAACATGTGATGAGTGTAGTGACTTCAGGTCAAATAACCACAATCACCACTATCAATTTGAGATTTGATTCTGACTACCATACAATGGTTCCATCTATCACTCTTAAGGTGGGTCTATCTGGTACACTATTCCCTATAAAGTACCTATGCATTTGACTTGATATCCAATATCATGATCAATGAGACTCTATCACCAGTCAACAAACAATTTGTAATTATGTATTATTTTTGTCTATTTTTCTTCCACAACAATATCTGGCTAGGGACATATCAATAATGTATGTACTCTTATCATACATATGATCTCATTATTGAGGTCCTCAACCTGAAGACATATGTCATTGAGTTTCATCATTCTTTAGACATATATCATGTTATATCATTATCTCATAACTGAAAATAACATAATAGACCTAATTGCCTTTATTATTATCAACTCAATTATATTATGCCACATTACAATCATTATATGACTGGCACTCTAGGCATACATACCAAAATATCTTTACTTGCACTTATAGACAATCACTTATGAATCTTATCCCATGTGATCTAACATGACGATCATGCTTGTACTGCGAAAGTGATTTTGTCAGTGGGTCAGCAGTATTGCTTTCCGTCAGTATTACACAAATATTCATATCTCCTCAATGTACGATTTCTCGTATGAGATGGAAGAACTAAAGTATATGCCTGGAATGCTGATGCGATGTAGGTTTCATAGGTTGTGCAATAGCTCTATTGTGACAAAGTTCCTTAGCTTGTGAAGTTGTACAATAGCTCCATTGTGACAAAGTTCCTTAGCTTGTGCAATTGCTCCATTGTTTTCATAATACAACTCTACTGCACCGCTAATGATTGGGACCAATCTAAGTTCACTAATGAACTTCTTTATCCAAACAAATTCCTTTTTTGCACTTGAGGCAGTTGTCACGGAACCTGAATCCCAGTCCCATGAACCAAATGAATACCAAAGGTGACATGCAGAAGCATAAAACTTAGCACACATGAACAAGTAATAACATACAGGCACCAACATAGTCTCAACATTCAACAAGTATAAGTTATACAAAATGCATTATATTCATGAATTCGATTACATATTTCTAGAGTCATGGTACAAGTCATTCATGTGCACTAATTTTGGATCTTACAACAAGTACACCTATCATATCTCACCAAGCCCATCAATCTTCTAGCCATCTCTGAACCTAAAAACAAAATACGAGAAATGGGTCAACACACGAGGTGTTGAGTATGGGGCATAAAGATACATATATATGTATAAGCTTTACATAATTTGAAACGATTTCAAGACTAAACAAACAAGAATAAGCATGTTAATTGTTTAACAAAATGCAAAACCATATTTTATGTCATTTCACTCCATTATACCAACAATATCAAGCATGTTTAAGGCCTTTGACCATCTTCCCGTTGGAAGGGTCCGTAAGTGTGCTCAAGATTAGCTAACCCTTTTATACGAGAGGGACCTCAAGGCCATAGCCAAGAGCTAACCCTTTATCAACAATATTATAATGGATTTCTATATGTATGTGTTCAAGTTATAAAACCGACGAGGCAAACATCGAGTAAGACATAGCAATACTACATGGCAATATTTGAGCAAGTACACACACAAGCATACAATACATGTCTTTTCAAGCAAGAAAGTGATATTCATATAACTAGATAAGGCCCATACCCAATTCAAAGATTCATAACCTAACTTATCCTTCATCATCTAGCCACATGCCAAACCTGATTAACAACAAGATTACATATATGCATTAGATTCTCATCATTAACCCTAATTAGATGCATTTTAGGGATTTGGCCAAGATAGGTTCCAAGTTGCTTATTCGTTCATTAGATGATCTTGTACTGATTTAGAGGTCATCATGATGGCGGGGTTCGGGTTTCAAGTCATTCTGAGGTTCCATTCATTTTATAAGAGCATTTCAAGGTTTGAGCCACTTGCTTGCATATTAGGGTCAAAGGATCCATAATAGAGGAAACATGGTCAAGATATATCGAGGCAAGAGGACCAATCATAAGATATGGTTTATATCAGCAAAGTAGTGTCATAAGAATCTTATTGAAAGATAGGTGGATATCCCTAGAGTTTGGGCACCACACAACCAACATGGTATCGTCAACATATTCACATACATTCAACCATCAACGTAGTTCATATATAGGCCATCAAGGTTCAATATTTGACTTAGGTAGAAAATACTCATCCAAGGTATAAATATGAGAAAGGATTTCCTGATTTACAAGGGGAAGGACAAGGGATAGGATCCATATCACATTTTGGGCACAAGGAAAACAAGTAAGTGATAAAATTCAAATAAGTAACTGCTAGGGTACTTAGGGTTATACACACCATCATAGGTTATGAGGGTCTGACCTTAGGCATTATTATCACACGACATCACAAGATTACTAATTTCAAGATATGAGAGTGGTTTAGGTAATAATGATCCAACTCTTATCA
This sequence comes from Alisma plantago-aquatica, assembly GCA_963693085.1. Taxonomy (NCBI): domain Eukaryota; kingdom Viridiplantae; phylum Streptophyta; class Magnoliopsida; order Alismatales; family Alismataceae; genus Alisma; species Alisma plantago-aquatica. Next base: position 434,118,825 of record OY856412.1, on the reverse strand, counting down.
TTAATATACATCAATTATACTCAAGATAATCAAAGCACCCATCTTTTAGGAAAATAGGGAAAAACGAAGTGAAACTAGGGTCTTAAATTATGCCCAAATTGTAGATCTTTTTGAAAGGAACAAATTGATATATTAGATCATGTATTTTGGACTTAGGGTCTTGGAATTATCATTTTTTGAAGTTTCAAATAGGAACAACATAAAAACTTGATTGAGTATTACCATGATAAAGGTCATCATGTCACGGCCGGTTCACATGCAGCCTGGACCAGATCTAGTTCGATCTTGGTTCACCTGCACCTGGGCTGACTCTCCCTATCTCACCCTAGTGGCCACATTCTCTATTCTCCCTGTTTCAAATAGGGGAGAAACACGGGCCGAGGTGGAGGTGTCAAAACCCGCCGGAGACGAGTAGGAGATGAGGGGCTACACACTGGATGGTCGTCGGTGGTGTTGTCAGTTGTATGCCTGGGCAACCTCCTCGCCTGCACCCTTGGCCACTGCGATCAGCCCGGAGAAGACTGCTAGGATGGTGTTGGAGCTATTCTGGAGCAGGCGACGGGGAAGGAAGATTGAGGAAGATGGTCGGGAGCCGTAAGAATTCTGGGGCGCACCGTCATCCTCTATTGAGGCTCCCCCATCGTGCCTACCTCTGGTATGCCATCAACATGTGGGTAGCCAACAACTTGCTTGGCACTGGGAGAATGAGGGGTAGGCAAGCATTATGCTGCTGTTATAGGACTCGAGGAAAGGAGAAAGAATGAAGAAGAAGATGATGGACACGGGCTAGCGAAAAGGGTTTATAACCAAAGTAAAAATGCTAGGGTTTAGATTCCAAGCATTTATGAGCTTTCCCTTGTTGCTCGATATGGCTAAAGGCGGCAGACGTGCTTCCCAGATCTTGCAATTTTTTCCCAAAATGGAAGGGGAAGAAGGGGCACAAAACCGGGCCTCAATTTGTATTTGGGCCCAATAAGGTTCCAAAATCCAAATAACATAATACATTAGATGGAGGCATTCAAATAGCCATATCTAATGATTTATAAGCCCGATTTAGGTGATTTGTGAGCCTCTAGATTCATATTTCAATCCTATGGAATTTGATACACAATTAGTATCAAGGAGAGTTTATTGAAGTAGTTCAATTTTGATTACAAGTTGGTGATACATAATGGGCAAGATACTTAGTTCAAAACTCAAGTTAAAGTCACATATTATCAAATTGACCATCGTAGTGGCTAAAAAGAAATATCACAATTCTCTAATTATGAAATTAACATCAAATTGAGCAAGAGAGCACTTGATGAGAGCGTAAAAGAATATGAGAAAGGAGAGAGAAAATTGAGGTTGTCACATCCTTCCTTCCTTACAAGGAATTTCGTCCTTGAAATTCATCCAAGATCATAGTTAAGAGTCAAAGTCAAAATATATGGAGTCTAGGTATCCAACAATAGTTGTCAAGTCTTTCCCCATAATAGGGTGTAGACTTAGGTTATCATCATTAAAGGTGTACTCATCTCATCTACATATTACTTTGTACTCTAATATCATCATCACAACATTAGGGTTTACCCATCCCTTAGTGTCCCTTCATGGGACTTTTGTTCATATCTTCATATGAGAACAAGGTGTATTATTAAAGTCTATGTTATCAATTCTCAACCGAACATGTTCATGGTCATGACTTCAAATGAGACTATCATCGAGTGTGTATCTCATCTTTACTCTAGATTTCATGCATGTTTTTGCTTTCCCCAAAATTTCTACCAATTATAATCAATTATGTTCATTATCTTTCATTTCAAAATTAAAATTAAACAATTTATTCATCATGTTCATTTGAGTTATGACCCCAAGAGCATCGACATATCCAATTAATCATTTTTTTTGGGTATGAGATTAGGCATGTTACCCCTGATTGTTCAAGCTAAGATCTTATGACATCATCATATCTAGATCATGATTTCAAAGCTATATCTTTCACGTATGGTATGATTTCATACTAGGTCTATCTTATGAGAGTGGCTCATTGCACATATATCAAGATTTTAACTTAAGTGTGATTCTTTCATGTATCGAGCATCATTCGAGGAACAACATTATCATTAACGTCAAGGTTTCAAAATTTTCTCTCCTGTATCTAGAAAGAGATCCACAAGCTCAAGCCACTCAAGCTAATACATATATACATGTCAAGGCAAAACATGCTAACCACAACCTTCTACCCGTAACAAAGATTTCTACCCATATTTCGAGAAACAAGGGTAACCACTAGATTCCTTTTCATATACAAGTACTAACCTGAGTATGAGACTCATCATGGATATCAGACATCATGTACATCATCTTAGGGTCTTGGGACATCTCCCTCACCTATATAGCAAGCATCAAATTTTCAATTGCCTCTTTCTCTAGGGTTAGATATTTCAGAGGACATCTAGGGTTCAACACTTTCAAGGAAGCCACACACTAGGTCACTCAACTCATATACTTAATAATATTCTAGCTAGGGACTCATCATCAAGTATTTCATCATTCATATTATTCAAAATTTCAAATATTTTGGAGTTTAGGTACTCTAACCTTCTCTTGATACGGGTCAACTCATATCAAAAGGTCACCCTATTCATATGTACCATGTTAGAGGTCCTCCTTTGTAAAGATATTGAGTCCCATGTTGGTCTTAAACTATATGTCACATATCGTATCTCAACAAGAACAAGACTAGGTACAAGCAAACATGCCAACCCACTATCTATGTTTAGCACATCAACCAAGTCATATGTATCAACAAGGTGCTACGTCTAGCTAGGGTTGCATGGTCAAACTCATTTCATACCACCAAACTACTTGTCCCTCTTAAGGAAAAACTTGGGTCTTATCAACATCAACATCATCATCAATATTATTATCATCATCTTAGGTTTCTAGGCTACTCACTTGCCTAACCTATATCATGGCTCTACACAACTCTAGAGACTATCACTATCATCTAAACTCTCTCATCTAGACTTGATGTTACATCTCTTTCTCCTAGGTTGCACGGAAACTCACTACCTTTCTGCGTGTGGTAACATTTTCCATATGTACATATAATAATACTTGAAATATGTTTCCTCTAACGTTTAAATAGGCGATGAAAACCACCATACTCCATCTGAATAAAACCAAAACCAAAATGAGTTACCACACTCATTAGGCAGTCTAGTATCATGATGCCTAGAGAACTAACAAGAACATGGTGCACACTTGTGTAGACATCCTAAGCACATGTTGCGAATCATGTCTAGGGAGGTAATTTACACAAGTCTACACCTAGTTATAGAGCATATAGGTTCTAACCTAGAGCCTAAGTCAACCTAATCCACGAAGGACATCTTATTAAGTTTCTAGGGTTGAGATGTAAAGTGAGTTTAGTTTGTGTTTCATGTGAGAAATGTTTGGTGTAGTAATTGTTCATGCTCTGATACCATCTGTCACAGAACCAAAATCCCAGTCCCATGAACCAAACAAATACTAAAGGCGACATGCGGAAGCATAAAACTTAGCACACATGAACAAGTAACAATATAAAGGCACCAACATAGTCTCAACATTCAACAAGTATAAGTTATACAAAATGCATTACATTCATGAATTTGATTACATATTTCCAGAGTCAAGGTACAAGTCATTCATGTGCACTAATTTTGGATCTTACAACAAGTACACCTAATATAGCTCACCAAGCCCATCGATCTTCTAACCATCTCTGAACCTAAAAACAAAATACGAGAAACGGGTCAACACACGAGGTGTTGAGTATGGGGCAGAAAGATACATATATATGTATAAGCTTTGCATAATTTGAAAAGATTTCAAGACTAAACGAACAAGAATAAACATGTTAATTGTTTAAAAAAATGTGAAACCATATTTTATGTCATTTCACTCCATTATACCAACAATATCAAGCATGTTTAAGGCCTTTGACCATCTTCTCGTCGGAGGGGTCTGTAAGGGTGCTCAAGATTAGCTAACACTTTTATACGAGAGGGACCTCAAGGCCATAGCCAAGAGCTAACCCTTTATCAACAATATTATAATGGATTTCTATATATATATGTGTGTTCAAGTTATAAAACCGACGAGGGAAACATCGAGTAAGACATAGCAATACTACATGGTAATATTTGAGAAAGTACACACACAAGCATGCAATACATGTCTTTTCAAGCAAGAAAGTGATATTCATATAACTAGAAAAGGCCCATACCCAATTCAAAGATTCATAACCTAACTTATCCTTCATCATCTCGCCACATGCCAAACCTGATTAACAACAAGATTACATATATGCATTAGATTGTCATCATTAACCCTAATTAGATGCATTTTAGGGATTTGGCCAAGATAGGTTCCAAGTTGCTTATTAGTTCATTAGATGATCTTGTACTGATTTAGAGGTCATCATGATAGTGGGGTTCGGGTTTCAAGTTATTCAGAGGTTCCATTCATTTTATAAGAGCATTTCAAGGTTTGAGTCACTTGCTTGCATATTAGGGTCAAAGGATCCATAATAGAGAAAACATGGTCAAGATATATCGAGGCAAGAGGACCAATCATAAGATATGGTTTATATCAGCAAAGTAGTGTCATAAGAATCTTATTGAAAGATAGGTGGATATCCCTAGAGTCTGGGCACCACACAACCAACATGGTATCATCAACATATTCACATACATTCAACCATCAACGTAGTTCATATATAGGCCATAAAGGTTCAATATTTGACTTAGGTAGAACATACTCATCCAAGGTATAAATGTGAGAAAGGATTTCCTGATTTATAAGGGGAAGGACAAGGGATAAGATCCATATCACATTTTGGGCACAAGGAAAACAAGTAAGTTATAAAATTCAAATAAGTAACTTCTAGGGTACTTAGGGTTATACACACCATCATAGTTTATGAGGGTCTGATCTTAGGCATTATTATCACACAACATCACAAGATTACTAATTTTAAGATATGAGAGTGGTTTAGGTAATAAGGATCCAACCCTTATCATCAATATACATCCATTATACTCAAGATAATCAAAGCACCCATCTTTTAGGCAAATAGGGAAAAACGAAGTGAAACTAGGGTCTGAAATCATGCCCAAATTGTAGATCTTTTCGAAAGGAACACATTGATATATTAGATCATGTATTTTGGACTTAGGGTCTAGGAATTATCATTTTTTGAAGTTTCAAATAGGAACTATATAAAAACTTGATTGAGTATTACCATGATAAAGGTCATCAAGTCACGGCCGGTTCACATGCAGCCTAGACCAGATCTGATTCGATCCTGGTTCACCTGCACCTGGGCCGACTCTCCCTATCTCGCCCCAGCAGCCGCGTTCTCTATTCTCCCTGTTCTGAATTGGGGAGAAACAAGGGCCGAGGTGGAGGTGTCAAAACCCGTCGGAGACGAGTAGGAGATGAGGGGCTACACACCAGATGGTCGTCAGTGGTTTTGTCAGTGGTATGCCTGGGCCGCCTCCTCACCTGCACCCTTGGACACTACGATCAGCCCGGAGAAGACTTCTAGGATGGTGTTGGAGCCGTTTTGGAGCAGGCGACGGGGAAGGCAGATTGAGGAAGATGGTCAGCAGACATAAGGATTCTGGGACGCACTGTCATCCTTACTTGAGGCTCCCCCATCGTTCCTACCTCTGGTATGCCATCGATATGTGGGTATCCAGCAACTTGCTTGGTGCTGGGAGCGTGAGGGGTAGGCAAGTATTATGTCGCTGCTATAGGACTAGAGGAAAGGAGAAAGAATGAAGAAGAAGATGATGGACACATGCTAGAGAAAAGGGTTTATAACCAAAGTAAAAGTGCTAGGGTTTAGATTCCAAACATTCATGAGCTTTCCCTTGTTGTCCGATATGGCTAAAGGCGGAAGACGTGCTTCCTGTTACCTCAAGGTCAATTAGGTCAATGTTGACTCACGTCTAAATTGACGAAACCCGTGTTTTTATAATGACTAACCATTCCACATATTTGTGTCTAATATCTCTACTTGAGTGATTTCAGATTAGGTATAGACACACTCCAAATGCCCTAACTTGCGCATCTCAAATTGGAGAAAAGAAAGTCAAAGTCAATACAAGTGCACATCTTTGTAATATGATGTAAATCCATTAGAATCATGTTGTAAATCCCTTGTAATGATTGTATGACTTGTAGTTAAGTTTAGAAAAAAATCAGGAGCACTTAGATCGAATGTTTAAGCACTCAAAAGCCATTTTCCAAAATTCACATCAGGCTGTTCATCGATCGAGTTCTGTGAGTTGCAAACTCGACCGATCCTGATTGGATCTTGAAAATGACTTTTTATCAGTCGAGCTTACACTACACAGAACTCGACCGATGGAGTACCAGACCAATTTGATTTTCATTGGTCGGTCGAGTTTCCCAGGACAAACTCGACCGATGGTCTGAATATCGGCTTTGTCTTTTACTCTATCGGTCGAGTTACCCTTATAGAAACTCGACCGATTGCACTGTATGGAAAAGTGCAGAAAAGTGCTTCTAGTCGTTGGGGAGTTACAACAAGTGAAAAGATATCCTTTACAAGCCACAAAATGGCTAGTTTTCATTCTCAAGTGTTCCCAAAGGCTAAGAGGCATCCCCAGCTATAAATAGGACCCCTTGGGCTTCATTCTAAGATTGAGCATTCAATGCAAACTCTATGTGAGGTTCCTATTCTATAGTTGAGTGCTTCCTACAGCCTCCTCTCTCTCTAAGCTTAATCACTTACTACATCCATTAGAGTGAGTAGGAGATTTGTAAGAGAGCTAGTCCTACATGTATATCTTGTGAGGCTCTCACTTCCACCACCTCCCTATCTCTCATTTCAATCATGAAGATGAAGGTTCTCTCTCTTGGCTAAGAGAGGTGAAGAAGAATAAGGGAAGGAATCCCTTAGTGAAGATCAAGGATGAAGACTTGGAGCAAGAGTGGGTAAGCCCTTGGTGAAGGCAGAAGACTCCTTACTCAAGTGGGTATGTCCTCGGTGGAAGCTTCTCCGAGTGAAGGTGAAGTCAAAGGCGGAAGATCCAAGAAGAGTGGGTAATCCCTGCAAGGCTGAAGACTTGTGCAAGAGTAGGTAAGTCCTTGGAAGAAGGCGGAAGACTCCTTGCAAAGTGGGTAAGTCCTTGGTAAGGTTGAAGACTCTTTGTATTGGATAGGTAAGTCCTTTGTTTGGTCATGTATTGTAAGTCTTATGAATGAATATAAGAATGCAATGGTTAGGAAATCCTAGAGGTTGACCTCTCTAGGTAAGTGGAGTGACATACTTCTAGTTTGAAGTGTGGAACCACTCTAAATAGCTAGTCTACTTGTGTTTGCTCAATCTGTCTCATCCTTGCTATGCATGTTTTAGTTGCACTCAAATTACATATTTAGCAACCTTATCTTGTGATATATCTTTAAGGTCTAATGAATTTTGTTTAAGTGCATTCAGCTCTATTCACCCCCCCTCTAGAGCATCTAATCACCCATCTAGGATCCAACAATTGGTATCAGAGCGGGTCTTCTCCAAACATACTTCTATAAGTAGGAGAAGATGAGTGACTACCAAGGAGGGAGATACTTGATCAGCCGACCAATCTTTTATGGGAGAAATTTCCTCTATTGGAGAAGAAGGCTTCAATTCTACATCCAAGGATCAAGTCTTGAGATGTGGCAAATGGTGAACATCCCATACATGCTACCAAAGACAAAGATTGAAGAATGGGATGAAGCTACCTTGAAGAAAGCAACCTTGAATGCTAGAGCCATGCACATCCTCTATGCCTCCATGACCCCCACCGAGTTCAACCGGATTTCTTCATGTGAAACAGCCTATGAGGTATGGAGAAAGTTATGCATAACTTATGAAGGGACATATCAAGTGAAGGAAAGCAAAGTCTACATGCTCAAAAGACTGCTGAGAACTTAAAGATGGGAAAGGAGGAGAGGATAGCCAACATGTACTCAAGGCTCAACAGCATTGTGAATGGTCTTTCTGTTCTAGGACATCCTATGTCTAGTGCAGAGATCAACTTAAAGATCCTTAGAACTCTACCCTAGAGGTGGGAACCCAAGGTGACTTCCATTGAAGAAGTAAGGTCCCTTAAGGATGTCCCTATCGAAGAGCTCATTGGAAATCTATAAGCACATGAAGCCACACTTGACAAGAGGGAGGAAGTAGAAAGACAAGAGGAGAAAGAACTCAAGAGAATGAAGAAGGCTAAAATCAAAGCTCAAATAAAGGCTATTGTTGGTCAAGCTTCTCCATCCTCTCAAGTTGAAGAAGATGTCATGTACACCAAGGGTAGATTCTACAAAGGCAAGCCCTCCTCCATCCGGTGCTTCACATGTGGAAAGAAGGGTCACTACAAGGAAGATTTCCCACAAGGCAAAAAGACCCATCTTCACAAGAAGAAGGAGAAATGGCACTCAAGCTCAAATGGCTCCTCCAACTCAAGCTCCAGTGGCTCCTCCAACTCAAGCTCAAGTGAAGATTCAAGTGAAGGATCAAGCTCAAGCTCTAGTGATGAAGGAGAAAGCTCTAGTGATGAAGAAGAAAGATGAAATGGTTCCCAATCGGTCGAGTTTCTATAAGGGTAACTCGACCGATAGAGTAAAACACAAAGCTGATATTCAGACCATGGGCACATGAAACTATTGCAATGAAATTGGTCATTATTCTACTTGTTGTCCTTTTAGGAAAGCATCCAAGAGAAATAGGACTTGGGTTGCTAAACTAACTCCTCCGGACCCAAAAACATGATTGGGGACCATTTCATATTTCTTCTTGTTGGTACTTGCAAATGGATTGACTTGAGCTATTGAATTGCAAATTGACTTCTCAATCCACATGAAAGAAGAAAGGTGAGATGTGTAGAGGGTGACAACAAGTGGAAAAAGGAATGGTAAGAACAAAGCTAATGTTTTTCTTGCTTATAACCTATCCTAACTTGTTTTGTCAAGATGGTGTGCACTATACATTTGGTTTTTGAAATGAGAGATAGGGAGGTGGTGGAAGTGAGAGCCTCACAAGATATACATGTAGGACTAGCTCTCTTACAAATCTCCTACTCACTCTAATGGATGTAGAAAGTGATTAAGCTTAGAGAGAGAGGAGGCTGTAGGAAGCACTCAACTATAGAATAGGAACCTCTCATAGAGTTTGCATTGAATGATCAACCTTGGAATGAAGCCCAAGGGGTCCTATTTATAGATGGGGATGCCTCTTAGCCTTTGGGAACACTTGAGAATGAAAACTAGCTATTTTACCTTCTCCCCTTTACATGGACATACTTCTCCTCTTCATGTAAAACATGCCTTCTTCCTCTTTTAAAAGAAGACATACCTTTCTCCCCTTTGTCATTTCAAAAAGTGGGGTTATGAAGAAATAAGAAACATCACTTGTTAAAGAGAAAGGAGATAACACAAATACATATAAGGAGAGTAGAAAAGAACAGATAGGGGCTTGTCCAAGCATAGAAATAAAAGCAAGTTAAATCATATACTTGAACAACCCAAAAAGCAAGATAAGGTGCTGCAGAAAAACAATAAATTGCAATTTTGACCCTCAAGAAGACCGAATTTGCCCAAAAAGTGCTAGGGCTCATGGCAAAGTGATGAACCTTGCTCAGAAGGTCGTTTCTGCATGAAAAACACTTGTCTTGCACCAAAAACTGAAACTAGAGAAAAATCTGCATAAAATCCAAAAATACTCCAATTTCTACATATAATGTAGATCTATGTACCCTGCATCACAATGTTATGCAAGCAACTCAAGATAGTAGATATGCAATTCAAGGAACAATCTTGAGCATGTATGAGACAAGATACAAGCATATCATATAGATGAGCAAAGATGCCAATTATAAACAAGGTTAGAACTACATGTATATGAACTACTAGTAGATGATATCACAAGTTAGGACTACTAGTAGGATCTAGATCATAGCAAGAGATACCAAAAGATACACAAGATAAAGCAAGCTATGAGTAGATTTAGAGATATATCCAAACAAAGAGATATGCAGTTTTAGAAGCATGAAAGGATATAACTCACATACAAGTATGCATCATTACCAAAAGATGATTACCACTAAGAACCTCAAGGTTGTATCAAAACAAGATATACACCTATATAGATGTAGCAAGTTAGAGTACTACGGAAGAAATTTTATACAAAACCAAGAGATCCAAAGAGATCATCATCAAAACCTGCAAAACAACTCAAAGCAAGTAATTACAAGATATAGATATACCAATTTAGAGCAATTAGAGAGATAGAGTTGTAAGCAAGATAGGCAATTTAGAACATGGCAATACGCATATATAAAGGTACCAAATGAGAGTGCCAAAGAATAAGACTATTGGTTGAGAAAATCTAGTTGAGAGGGAAATTCTCATTCAATTAACTAAATGTATATTATGCGCACAGTGTTATCAGTCGAGTTCTGTGCATTGACAACTCGATTGATGATAGCTTCCAGCAACACCCATTGGTGACTATCGGTCGAGTTTCAAATAGGGCAAACTCGACCAATAGAGCAGCTGTCAAAAGACACATATATATCATAAAAACATATGTTAAGGCATGCTAAAAATACAAACCATATCCAAACATTTCTAAGCAAGTTGGTAATTCACTATAGAAGAATTAGAAGCAGTTTTTGAGCAAGAGTGTGAAGAGAATCACAAAATACCACTTTTGACTCAAAAACCATATGTATAGTGCACACCATCTTGACAAAATAAGTTAGGATTGGTTATAAGGAAGAAAAACATTACCTTTATTCTTACCATTGCTTTTTCCACTTGTTGTCACCCTCTACACATCTCACCTTTCTTCTTTCATGTGAATTGAGAAGTCAATTTGCAATTCAATAGCTCAAGTCAATCCATTTGCAAGTACCTACAAGAAGAAAGATGAAATGGTCCCCAATCATGTTTTTGGGTCCGGAGGAGTTAGTTTAGCAACCCAAGTCCTATTTTTCTTGGATGCTTTCGTAAAAGGACAACAAGTAGAATAATGGCCAATTTCATTGCAATAGTTGCATGTGCCCATAGTCTTGGAACTAGAGGATTCTCCATGGAATATTGGAGGTCCTTTACCTTTGTTGTTCCTTTGACTACTATCATATCCTAAACCATGTCTACCAATTTGTTTAGTAGTATGGTGTAGGATGTCATTAAGATTCTTTTTACCAACTAAGAATCTTTGCAAAGAAGATCTTAAACTGTCATTATCATGCTTAAGAGAAGTAATAGTAGAAGATAAGTGATTTATATTTTCTTTAGCATGCAAAAGATCATTTTCTAAGCAAAGAGCTTTTGTCATGAATGACTCTTTATCAATATGAAGAGCATCAACATCATTCTCTCTACTAGTAGAACTAGAACAAGATTCATTAACATCGATTTTAGCAAGCAAGGAAGCAATTTTTGTTTCTAATTTTTGCAAAAAAAAATCTTTGTCCTTGTTTTTAGTTTTAAGAACATCAATATCATGCATGAGAGAATCAACAATTAAATTGTGCTCTTCATTAGAACTTGGCATAAGAGGTTGAGCTTGTAGAAATCTAACCTTATCAAGTAAACTAGTATTTTCAAGTTTAAGAGAGTCTACTTGACTAAGATAAGCATTTTTGTCATCAAGCAAGCAAGAATTAGCATGTTCAAGATCATTTAATTCTACATGCAAATTATCAACAATTCTAGCAAGCTTTTTCTTTTTCCTTTTAGAAGACTTAAGAGAGGTACAAGTATCATGAATAATAGCAATCAAAGATTCTTTATCTAAAGAGTTTAGATGTACCTCACTTGAGTCCTTACTGATTGATGCCATAAGAGCAAAATGGCATTCTCCTTCATCACTAGAGCTTGAGCTTGATCCTTCACTTGAATCTTCACTTGAGCTTGAGTTGGAGGAGCGACTTGAGCTTGAGTGCCATTTCTCCTTCTTCTAGTGAAGATGGGTCTTTTTGCCTTGTGGGCAATCTTCCTTGTAGTGACCCTTCTTTCCACATGTGAAGCACCGGATGGAGGAGGACTTGCCTTTGTAGAATCTACCCTTAGTGTACATGGCATCTTCTTCAACTTGAGAGGATGGAAAAGCTTGACCAACAATAGCCTTTATTTGAGCTTTGATTTTAGACTTCTTCATTCTCTTGAGTTCTTTCTCCTCTTGTCTTTCTACTTCCTCCCTCTTGTAAAGTGTGGCTTCATGTGCTTGTACATTTCCAATGAGCTCTTCGATAGGGACATCCGTAAGGGACCTTGTTTCTTCAATGGAAGTCTCCTTGGGTTCCCACCTCTAGGGTAGAGTTCTAAGGATCTTTGAGTTGATCTCTCCACTAGACATAGGATGTCTTAGAACAGCAAGACCATTCACAATGGTGTTGAGCCTTGAGTACATGTTGGCTATCCTATCCTCCTTTCCCATCTTGAAGTTCTCAAGAAGCCCTTTGAGCATGTAGACTTTGCTTTCCTTCACTTGATCTGTCCCTTCATAAGTTATGCACAACTTTCTCCATACCTCATAGGCTGTTTCACATGAAGAAATATGGTTGAACTCGGTGGGGGTCATGGAGGCATAGAGGATGTGCATGTCTCTAGAATTCAAGGTTTCTTTCTTTAAGGTAGCTTCATCCCATTCTTCAATCTTTGTCTTTGGTAGCATGTATGGGCTGTTCACCATTTGCCACATCTTAAGACTTGATCCTTGGATGTAGAATTGAAGCCTTGTTCTCTAATAGAGTAAATTGCTCCCATAAAAGATTGGCAGGATGATCAAGTATCTCCCTCCATGGTAGTCACCCATCTTCTCCTACTTGTAGAAGTATGCTTGGAGAAGACCCGCTATGATACCAATTGTTGGATCCTAGATGGGTGATTAGATTCTCTAGAGGGGGTGAATAGAGATGAATGCACTTAAACAAAATTCATTAGACCTTTAAGATATATCACAAGATAAGGTTGCTAAATAGGTAATTTGAGTGAAACTAAAACATGCATAGAAAGGATGAGAGAGATTGAGTAAACACAAGTAGACAAGCTATTTAGAGTGGTTCCACACTTCAAACTAGAAGTATGTCAGTCCAATTACCTAGAGAGGTCAACCTCTAGGATTTCCTAACCATTGCATTCTTATATTCATTCATAAGACTTACAATACATGACCAAACAAAGGACTTACCTATCCAATACAAAGATTCTTCAACTTTACCAAGTACTTACCCACTTTGCAAGGAGTCTTCCGCCTTCTTCCAAGGACTTACCTACTCTTGCACAAGTCTTCAGACTTGAATGGATTACCCACTCTTATTGGATCTTGCGCCTTTGACTTCACCTTCACTCGGATAAGCTTCCACCAAGTATTTAGCCACTTGAGCAAGGAGTCTTCTTCCTTCACGAAGGGCTTACCCACTCTTGTTCCAAGTCTGTAGCCTTGATCTTCACCAAGGGATGCTTTCCCTTGTTCTTCTTCACCTCTCTTAGCTAAGAGAGAGAACCTTCATCTTCATGATTGAAATGAGAGATGGGGAGGTGGTGGAAGTGAGAGCCTCACAAGATATACATGTAGGACTAGCTCTCATACAAATCTCCTACTCACTCTAATGGATGTAGCAAGTGATTAAGCTGAGAGAGAGAGAGGAGGTTGTAGGAAGCACTCAACTATAGAATAAGAACCTCACATAGAGTTTGCATTGAATGCTCAACCTTGGAATGAAGCCCAAGGGGTCCTATTTATAGCTGGGGATGCCTCTTAGCCTTTGGGAACACTTGAGAATGAAAACTAGCTATTTTGTGGCTTGCAACGAATATATTTTCACTTGTTGCAACTCCACAATGGCTAGAAGCACTTTTCTGCACTTTTTCGTATAGTGCAATCGGTCGAGTTTCTATAAGGGTAACTCGACCGATAGAGTAAAAGACAAAGCCGATATTCAGACCATCGGTCGAGTTTGTCCTGGGGAAACTCGACTGACCAATGAAAATTGAATTGGTCTGGTACTCCATTGGTCGAGTTCTGTGTAGTTGACGTGTATTTTACTACGCGCTTAAACGCAAGTATACGCGTCGAGTAATATAGGCCTTTGTGAGGCCCGATTCGAACTCAGGGATACGTGAATTATTGGAGACTTCTACTAACTAATCGCAATCAGCTAGGCCGAATGACAAAGTAAGGGTTGTTGTCGAAATTAAAAGAAAATCAAACGAAATAAAGAAAACAATTGATTAAAGGTTAGTTTAATCAATTCAAAAGGATATCTTTAGGATGGCGGTTTCACCGCGGGTCAACATTGTATTAGGTTTTATATAATTCCTCACTCTTCTCTCTCTATCCGGGTAGTGGCCTGAAAATAGAATTACCCACTGTCGTGGTGTAATTCACTACTTAGGTTTAGGTTGATTCCACCGTCGTAGTAATCATTCCCCTAAACTAAGCGCATTATAAACGGTCTCTCAGTTCCCACCATTAATTTTACAACTCCTTTGTCAAGGGTTTTATTGATTAATGTAGGTTTCGTCTCTTTTCAATCGTTAATCCTTCTGTCGAAGTGGTTAAGGGCATTAAGTTATTATTATGGTGATCAAGCATAACAATATATATGGAGAAAACGAATCTATACCACGGATTTGAGAGAGAAAATGTGAATTATCAATATAAAATTGTCATACAATGCATTCCCGGGCTACTCCCGGTTCTAAAGATGGAGGGTTTTAGCCTCTCATGTTCATCTCACACGAATACATGGTAGAAATAGGGGACTTCATAAGAAAAACGTGAAACAAGTGGGAAAACCCCTGAACGGAGAAGAACCGGCAGATCCTTGGCGTAGAATATGAGCTTCCCCTCCTGTCGGTGGTGGAATTCATCTTCAGCAGCGTCCGAATCACCCAGGATGAGCTTCTGGCCTCCGTTCTCCTTTCTCCCTCTTCCTCGGCACTCGTGCAATGCGATATGAGATCCCCTCGTCTGGGCAGCCGTCATTAGGTATAAGTCCCTAATTAGGTCGTCAAATAACTCCAGCCGTCCGATCGAGATCAAAACAGATCCAACGCATATCTACCGGCGTCGATACCATCGACGCGGGTCGATGGTATCGACCCAGCGGATTAGCGGCAGCCTTCTTTTCTTTTCGTCTGAGTGCTTGTGATCATCTCGATACCATCGAATTGGGTCGATGGTATCGACTCTCTTTAGCGTCGGTTGTTGTCGTTTAGCGACGTTGTAGCCTCCATGCGTCGATGGCATCGACTTGGGTCGATGGTATCGACGGATTCCTCGCAAGCAACCTGAAGGGATCTCGATACCATCGACTTGTGTGTCGATGGTATCGACTCTGCGCTGCTCTTCTCGGCTGGCAAATTGTGGCTTGGTCGATGGTATCGACTTCCGTCGATGGTATCGACGGAAGCAGATACTTGTTTTTCCTGAAATTTCACAATAAGACCAAGTAAATCCACACAAATTATGATAATATGATAAATAATGCTCAAAATGGTAAAACAAAGGGGATTTGACATAGAATGATGGCAAAGACCGAAATGAGTGAATTATGAAATATTATCCATAAAAATGACTAATTAGAGCACAAAACACATATGAAAAAGGTCTATAAATGCGACTCAAAATCATCGCATCAAACTCCCCTAAGCTTGAACATTGCTCGCCCTCGAGCAACTAATCCTTAGAATAGAATTGCAGATGTCAACTGAAAACCAACACACCAACCCACATCCCATGTGACTCCCACTGAACATTCTCAAACCGGCCTTCTCTAACCACATAACAGTAATTACCCTAAAGGCGACAATAATCATCCATAAGAGAAATTATCCTCCAAACAGATGAACACTATCACATAAGGCAGTTAACATAATAAAATTCTCTGATTCAGCATTGATGCATCTTGTGATCGCCTATACTACGTTGCTTGCCCTAACTACCATCTACATGGAAGCAGTTCTCCTGATAATCATTAGTGAGGAGAAATTCACGGTGGCCTACCAATCCGAGAAACGGGTGGATGGAAATGGGTGGTTCATGGAAGAACTTGGAAGTATTGTACAGTTTCAATATGCATAAAACAAAATGTCCTACATGATGCAAATGCACAATAAAAATGCCCTAATGCCTAAATTGGGTGAAATGATGCATGCACTAACCTTCCACCTCAAAATGAGATGGAAATCTAATTAAGCCACATCATGTACTCAATTTTCCTGTAATGTGAGTGATATCATGTTCCTTTCTCCCTCTTATTCCATTTCCTTCTAAATTCTCTTTTTTTTCTCAATTTTTTTCAGATTTTCAGAAGAAAAAAAAAATTCTTCTCTTTTTTTCTTGTAGCCCACATATCCATAATTGCCTAGAAATACATGTATTGGGCTGTTTTCTTCATGATTGGAATCTTTGCAATATTTCAAAGGTATGGAACAGTTTAGATCACTTTTGAGGAAAAATTGAGATACATGGTGTACTTTATGCATGATAATCATGAAAGTCATGAGTGCAACTACATGGCATGCACCTAAAGGTAATGTGCATGAATCCCTATATTTTTCTCTTTTTATGAAAAAGTATGGAAATTATCAATGCAATTCCTATCTAAATGCTATGCACACAAGAAGGAATTAAAACTGTACTTTACTTCCAATTCTTAGGTGGATTATGGAAAAATAAAGTGGAATGATCACAAGATTAGATGACTGAACCTTAGAAGAGTATTATGTGTCCCTCCTTACTGACATGTGTAGTAGTTTAGAGGGTTCTCTCTCTTACATCCAATTAAGGTCTCATTACCATTTGGTTAGATTAGGCTCAAACAACCGTTACTATCCACTTTTCATGAGTCAATGGGAGTATAGGTGTGACATATTGTTTTAAAGTTGACATAATCAATCATTTTCATAGGATAAGTTCCCCAAGGACAACCAAGTCAAGCTATCCAAAAGACACAAAAATTTTAAAATTCCCTTAAATTTCCCATGAATACACAGTGAGATGACAAATTTTACGACATCCACAGTTACACTAGATAGATGTGGATCCTAAACAAAAAACTACAAATGCAAGAAACAAATAGCAAATAACCACTAAAAATAACAAAAGAAAAAGATAGAGCTGTTCCAGCTACCCCCCTAAGCTTGAATTCGACTATGGCCTCATAGTCAAAAACAATCTTAAGAGTGGAACAGAGATACCAGATCAGTCTGATGGTGGTGGAGGCGGGTATGCCAGGGTCGTGGGGTCCGGATTTGCTCTGGATGACACTTGGCGCAAGTGGAGGAAGAAATCGTTGAAGATGTGACTTCATTTGACCAATAACCCCGTCTTGAATAACTGACCCCAACACTGCTGTGTGCCCGTCGATACCATCGACGGAAGTCGATGGTATCGACTCGCTGATTAGGGCAACTGCCTCGCGAGTCCGGCCGCCGCCTTTATCACTTGAAAATGTCGATACCATCGACACACCCGTCGATGATATCGACTCTACTGAGTCAATTTCTTCTGAAAATCTCCAGAGATCTCGATGGTATCGACTGGCATGTCGATACCATCGACCTTTATTGCGCAGCCTGCCTGTAGGTATGTCGATACCATCGACGGGACCGTCGATAGTATTGACTCAGTGCGATTTTTGCAGCTGTCAACCTGAACCTATGTCGATACCATCGACCAGTGTGTCGATGGTATCGACCCTGCCTGTGCCTGCACATTGAACAAACGGATAAAGGTATCTTCTTTACACTAAAATTTAAATGAAATAAAAGCAATCTATGACTAAAATTAACCTATCCTAATGTACCAATGGATGGGTTGCCTCCCAACAAGCGCCCTTGTTTAACGTCTTAGGCTAGACAGTGTGACAATCATCATCTTTTTACCTTGGCAACTGCACTTAGAGGATCATCCGGTAATTTGAATTCAACACGATCTCCTCCAATGCCCAAGGACAAAGTCCCTCTCCCTAGGGCAGTCACGACGTCCGCTGTTGCTTGAAACGGCCTTCCTAGAAGAATTTCACAGCTTTGGAGCGGTGGCATATCCATGACAACAAAATCCACTGGAAATATGAATCTATCCACTTTGACTAGAACATCTTCACATACTCCATAGGGTCTCACTGTAGACCCATCCGCCAATTCAATTGTTGCAGCCAACTTCTTTATCTCTTTTAACCCCAGCTTTTGAAATGTAGCCAAAGGCATGAGATTTATGTTAGCGCCAGAATCACATTGTGCTTTAGGGAAATGTTGACCACCTATTGAACACGGTATGTAAAAACCTCCTGGGTCCTTTCTCTTCTTTGGTGAACTCCCTTGGATCATAGAGCTCACCGTCTCATTCATCCAATAAATTTCATCGTCTTTTATCCGCCTCTTCTTATTGATGATTTCTTTGATGAACCTCCCATAGGCGGGTACTTTCTCGATCATCTCCACTAATGGAATATTGATGTGGAGTTTTCGGAATATCTCCAGAAATTTCTTAAAGTGACGATGCTCTTTCTTTGACTTAGAATTTACCGGATCCGAAACATCAGCTGCATCAACACGCCTGTGAGGTGGCACATAAGAGCTTTTCGGGGGTACCTCCCCTAAGCTTGCTTCAATCATTCCCTCGGACGTGGGCCTTGACGAGATATCCTCAATGGTAGTAGCTTGTTGTGGATTCTCTTTCACATTTTCTGTCTCTGCACATGCACAAACAACTTGCACTTCTTCATCTTGCCTACATGGAGATATAGTATTCACAACTCTTTGTGATTTCCTGAAGAAAGGGTTTCCACCCGGCAATCCATAGTAAGTGCGTGGATATGGTATTGCTGGTATTGCATTCACATTGAAAGTCATTTTTCTTTCTTCTACAGCTTCTTGCACCTGAGATTCCTCCTCATTGCTCACCACAGACATGTACTTGACCTGATGGTGTGCTTGGGCCACGTTCGCATTCTCTGCTGGTTTCTGATGATTGGCGTGCTTGATGTCCGCCACTTCACTTGAAATCTGAGCCACGGTGGTCTCTAATGCCCGCATTTGTGCTCCATGGCTTTGCAGCGTCTGCCCAAACTTAGTTAAAATATCACCTTGAGACTACAATTGTTTACCAAACATGGCCATCATCTCTTGGTTTTGCTGGACCATTCGACTCAGTAATTCAGTGTTCTTATCCTCGGCTCTAGGCTGTGGCTTGGCATCCAGATCCTGCAGAAAGTTATTTGGATCCTTCCATGAGAACTTTTTATCCTTCCTCCATGCGTAGTCATTATTTCTATAACCCTGTTGTTGCATGAATTTCACTTGGGCCTCCTCATCTTCAGATGCATCTTCCTTAGTTAGCAGCTTCTTAGCTAGAAGATCTAACTTATCATTTAGCTCCCTAACTATTCTGGATTCACCAGCAGCCTTGACTTGTTCCACTGCACCTCTGTCGCCCCATGACTGTTTCCTAGCCATGTTCTTTAGTATCTCCCAACATCTGGTGTCCGTATTGTTCAGAAAAAATCCAGATCCGGCTGAATCAAGATTACTTCTATCATGCTCGGAGAGAGCAAAATAAAAGATTTTCACTTGTGTTTCCCTGTCCAGCCCATGATGTGGGCACCTCCTCAACATAACCTGGAATCGCTCCCAGGTCTCAAAATACGTTTCACCCGCCTGTTGGGTGAAATTGTGAATTTTCCTGATCATGTCGTTGGTCTTCTCAGGAGGGAAAAACCTTTCGAAGAAAACCTCCACCATATGATCCCATGATTCAACAAACTCATCGTCGAGGTTATGTAGCCACTCTCTCGCAACTCCTGCCAGGGATCTTGGGAACAACTCGAGGTACAAAACATCCTGTGGGAACCTGTCTATCTTCACCATATCGCAGTTTTCAACGAACTGACTGATGTGTGCCACTGGGTCCTCATTCTTCAACCCGTGAAATGCATTTGATTTAACCAAGTTAATCAACGCGGGATCAATCTTGTAGGTTGGAATGTTGAGCCCCTGTTTCTTGATGGGCCCCTTTGAAGTTGATGAAGAGGATGCTTTGATCTTCTCCCATATCGTCTGTGGTTCGGCCATTTCTTCTGCTTGCTCTTGCTCAGATTCAGAATCTATGTCGCTTTGGTGATCTTGCTCGTAGAAATCCTCGTCCTATGGTCCCGGAGGTGGAACCTCAGGTGTGCGATTCACGTAGTCTGTGCTACGTGTATGCACCATGCAAAGTACCTGAAATAAGAAAATCGGGGTTCAGTACTATGCTTTGAACGAGTAAACACAATTATAGAGAAATTTAGGAATATTTAAAATTGTTTCAAAATAAAAATAAAATAAAATAAAAAAAATGTGGCCTAGAGTGGCCGCTCTTAGCACTCAAAGTGCCAATAATTCGTTGTATCCCCGACAACGGCGCCAAAAACTTGACGTGTATTTTACTACGTGCTTAAACGCAAGTATACGTGTCGAGTAATATAGGCCTTTGTGAGGCCTGAGTCGAACTCAGGGATACGTGAATTATTGGAGACTTCTACTAACTAATCGCAATCAGCTAGGCCGAATAACAAAGTAAGGGTTGTTGTCGAAATTAAAAGAAAATCAAATGAAATAAAGAAAACAATTGATTAAAGGTTAGTTTAATCAATTCAAAAGGATATCTTTAGGATGGCGGTTTCACCGCGGGTCAACATTGTATTAGGTTTTATATAATTCCTCACTCTTCTCTCTCTATCCGGGTAGTGGCCTGAAAACAGAATTACCCACTGTCGTGGTGTAATTCACTACTTAGGTTTAGGTTGATTCCACCGTCGTAGTAATGATTCCCCTAAACTAAGCGCATTATAAACGGTCTCTCAGTTCCCACCATTAATTTTACAACTCCTTTGTCAAGGGTTTTATTGATTAATGTAGGTTTCGTCTCTTTTCAACCGTTAATCCTTCTGTCGAAGTGGTTAAGGGCATTAAGTTATTATTATGGTGATCAAGCATAACAATATATATGGAGAAAACGAATCTATACCACGGATTTGAGAGAGAAAATGTGAATTATCAATATAAAATTGTCATACAATGCATTCCCGGGCTACTCCCGGTCCTAAAGATGGAGGGGTTTAGCCTCTCATGTTCATCTCACACGAATACATGGTAGAAATAAGGGACTTCATAAGAAAAACGTGAAACAAGTGGGAAAACCCCTGAACGGAGAAGAACCGGCAGATCCTTGGCGTAGAATATGAGCTTCCCCTCCTGTCGGTGGTGGAATTTGTCTTCGGCAGCGTCCGAATCACCCGGGATGAGCTTCTGGCCTCCGTTCTCCTTTCTCCCTCTTCCTCGGCACTCGTGCAATGTGATATGAGATCCCCTCGTCTGGGCGGCCGTCATTAGGTATAAGTCCCTAATTAGGTCGTCAAATAACTCCAGCCGTCCGATCGAGATCAAAACAGATCCAACACATATCTATCGGCGTTGATACCATCGACGCGGGTCGATGGTATCGACCCAGCGGATTAGCGGCAGCCTTCTTTTCTTTTCGTCTGAGTGCTTGTGATCATCTCGATACCATCGACTTGGGTCGATGGTATCGACTCTCTTTAGCGTCGGTTGTTGTCGTTTAGCGACGCTGTAGCCTCCATGCGTCGATGGCATCGACTTGGGTCGATGGTATCGACGGATTCCTCGCCAGCAACCTGAAGGGATCTCGATACCATCGACTTGTGTGTCGATGGTATCGACTCTGCGCTGCTCTTCTCGGCTGGCAACTTGTGGCTTGGTCGATGGTATCGACTTCCGTCGATGGTATCGACGGAAGCAGATACTTGTTTTTCCTGAAATTTCACAATAAGACCAAGTAAATCCACACAAATTATGATAATATGATAAATAATGCTCAAAATGGTAAAACAAAGGGGATTTGACATAGAATGATGGCAAAGACCGAAATGAGTGAATTATGCAATATTATCCATAAAAATGACTAAT
Organism: Alisma plantago-aquatica; assembly: GCA_963693085.1. Classification (NCBI taxonomy): domain Eukaryota; kingdom Viridiplantae; phylum Streptophyta; class Magnoliopsida; order Alismatales; family Alismataceae; genus Alisma; species Alisma plantago-aquatica. The sequence goes on along the minus strand of OY856412.1, from coordinate 434,096,808 downwards.
TAGAGCACAAAACACATATGAAAAAGGTCTATAAATGCGACTCAAAATCATCGCATCAATAGTGTAAACTCGACCTATCAAAAGTCATTTTCAAGATCCAATCAGGATCGATCGAGTTTGCAACTCACATAACTCGACCGATGAACAACCTGATGTGAATTTAGGAAAATGGCTTTTGAGTGCTTAAACATTCGATCTAAGTGCTCCTGATTTTTTCTAAGTTTAATTACAAGTCATACAATCATTACAAATGATTTACAACATGATTCTAATGGATTTACACCATATTACAAAAATGTGCACTTGTATTGACTTTGACTTGTCTTTTCTCCAATTTGAGATGCGCAAGTTAGGGAATTTGGAGTGTGTCTATACGTAATCCGAAAGCACTCAAGTAGAGACATTAGACACAAATATGTGGAATGGTTAGTCATCATCAAAACACGGGTTTAGTCAATTTAGACGTGAGTCAACATTGACCTAATTGACCTTGAGTCAATATTCTCCCCCTTTTGAAGATGACAAACCATTCCATAAATGTATTGAAAGCATTTAAGTAAAGTCATACCTATGGAGAAACCTAGGGGTTTCAATAGAATTGAGTTCATATGCTCCCCCTCAATTGATGTTAGTGGAGTTCTCATACTCCCCCTCAATTGCTGCTATTTCTCCTACATGGTTAGCTTTCATAACATTTATAGAATACTATGTCTTCTACTCATATATGTTCTACACATATATGTCTTCTCCCATTTACCTTCTCCCCTTTACATGGACATACTTCTCCTCTTCATGTAAGACATGCCTTCTTCCTCTTTTAAAAAAAGACATACCTTTCTCCCCCTTTGTCGTTTCAAAAAGTGGGGTTATGAAGCAATAAGAAACATCACTTGTTAAAGAGAAAGGAGATAACACAAATACATATAAGGAGAGTAGAAGAGCACAGACAGGGGCTTGTCCAAGCATAGAAAGAAAAGCAAGTTAAATCATATACTTGAACAACCCAAAAAGCAAGATAAGGTTCTGCAGAAAAACAATAAATCACAATTTTGACCCTCAAGATGACAAAATTTTCCCAAAAAGTGCCAGGGCTCATGGAAAAGCGATGAGCCTTTCTCAAAAATTCGTTTCTGCAGGAAAAACACTAGTCTTGCACCAAAAACTGAAACTGGAGCAAAATCTACATAAAATCAAAAAATACTCCAATTTCTACATATAATGTAGATCCATGTACCATGCATCACAATGTTATGCAAGAAACTCAAGATAGTAGATATGCAATTCAAGGAACAATCTTGAGCATGTATAAGACAAGATACAAGCATAGCATATAGATGAGCAAAGATTCCAATTATAAACAAGGTTAGAACTACATGTATATGAACTACTAGTAGATGATATCACAAGTTAGGACTACTAGTAGGATCTAGATCATAACAAGAGATACCAAAAGATACACAAGATAAAGCAAGGTATGAGTAGATGTAGAGATATATCCAAACAAAGAGATATGCAATTTTATAAGCATGAAAGGATATAACTCACATACAAGTATGCATCATTACCAAAAGATGATTACCATAAGAACATCAAGGTTGTATCAAAACAAGATATACACCTATATAGATGTAGCAAGTTAGAGTACAACGGAAGCAATTTTAGACACAACCAAGAGATCCAACGAGATCATCATCAAAACCTGTAAAACAACTCAACGCAAGTAATTGCAAGATATAGATATACCAATTTAGAGCAATTAGAGAGATAGAGTTGTAAGCAAAACAGGAAATTTAGAACATGGCAATATGCATATATAAAGGTACCAAATGAGAGTGCCAAAGAATAAGGCTATTGGTTGAGAAAATCTAGTTGAGAGGGAAATTCTCATTCAATTAGCCAAATGTATATTATGTGCATAGTGTTATCGGTCGAGTTTTGTGCATTGACAACTCGACCAATGACAGCTGCTGGCAACACCCATTGGTGCCTATCGGTCGAGTTTCAAACAGGGCAAACTTGACCGATAGAGCAGCCGTCAAAAGGCACATATATATCATAAAAACATATTTAAAGGCATGCTAAAAATACAAACCATATCCAAACATGTCTAAGCAAGTTGGTAATGCACTATAGAAGTATTAGAAACAGTTTTTGAGCAAGAGTGTAAAAAGAATCACAAAATACCACTTTTGACTCAAAAACCATATGTATAGTGCACACCATCTTGACAAAACAAGTTAGGATTGGTTAAAAGAAAGAAAAACATTACCTTTGTTCTTACCATTCCTTTTTCCACTTGTTGTCACCCTCTAAACATCTCACCTTTCTTCTTTCATGTGGATTGAGAAGTCAATTTGCAATTCAATAGCTCAAGTCAATCCATTTGCAAGTACCTACAAGAAGAAAGATGAAATGGTCCTCAATCATGTTTTTGGGTCCGGAGGAGTTAGTTTAGCAACCCAAGTCCTATTGCTCTTGGATGCTTTCCTAAAAGGACAACAAGTAGAATAAAGACCAATTTCATTGCAATAGTTGCATGTGCCCATAGTCTTGGAACTAGAGGATTCTCCATGGAATATTGGAGGTCCTTTACCTTTGTTGTTCCTTTGACTACTATCATATCCTAAACCATGTCTATTAATTTGTTTAGTAGTATGGTGTAGGATGTCATTAAGATTCTTTTTACCAACTAAGAATATTTGCAAAGAAGATCTTAAATTGTCATTATCATGCTTAAGAAAAGTAATAGTAGAAGATAAATTATTTATATTTTCTTTAGCATGCAAAAGATCATTTTCTAAGCAAAGAGCTTTTTTATGAAGGACTCTTTATAAATATGAAGAGCAACAACATCATTCTCTTTACTAGTAGAACTAGAACAAGATTCATGCATATTGATTTTAGCAAGCAAGGAGACATTTTATGTTTCTAATTCTTGCAAAACAAAATCTTTGTCCTTGTTTTCAGTTTTAAGAACATCAATATCATGCATGAGAGAATCAACAATAAAATTGTGCTCTTCATTAGAACTTGGCATAAGAGGTTGAGCTTCTAGAAATCTAACTTTATCAAGTAAACTAGTATTTTCAAGTTTAAGAGAGTCTACTTGACTAAGACAAGTGTTTTTGTCATCAAGCAAGCAAGAATTAGCATGTTCAAGATCATTTAATTCTACATGCAAATTATCAACAATTCTAGCAAGCTTTTTCTTTTTCCTTTTAGAAGACTTAAGAGAGGCACAAGTATCATGAATAATAGCAATCAAAGATTCTTTATCTAAATAGTTTAGATTTACCTCACTTGAGTCCTTACTTGTTGATGCCATAAGAGCAAAATGGCATTCTCCTTCATCACTAGAACTTGAGCTTGATCCCTCACTTGAATCTTCACTTGAGCTTGAGTTGGAGGAGCGACTTGAGCTTGAGTGCCATTTCTCCTTCTTCTTGTGAAGATGGGTCTTTTTGCCTTGTGGGAAATCTTCCTTGTAGTGACCCGTCTTTCCACATGTGAAGCACCGGATGGAGGAGGACTTGCCTTTGTAGAATCTACCCTTGGTGTACATGGCATCTTCTTCAACTTGAGAGGATGAAGAATCTTGACCAACAATAGCCTTTAGTTGAGCTTTGATTTCAGCCTTCTTCATTCTTTTGATATCTTTCTCCTCTTGTCTTTCTACTTCCTCCCTCTTGTCAAGTGTGGCTTAATATGCTTGTAATTTTCCAATGAGCTCTTCGATAGGGACATCCTTAAGGGACCTTTCTTCTTCAACGAAAGTCACCTTGGGTTCCCACCTCTTGGGGAGAGTTCTAAGGATCTTTGAATTGATCTCTCCACTAGACATAGGATGTCCTAGAACAGCAAGACCATTCACAATGGTGTTGAGCCTTGAGTACATGTTGGATATCCTCTCCTCCTTTCCCATCTTGAAGTTCTCAAGCAGCTCTTTGAGCATGTAGACTTTGCTTTCCTTCACTTGATCTGTGCCTTCATAAGTGATGCATAGCTTTCTCCATACCACATAGGCTATTTCACATGAAGAAATCTGGTTGAACTCGGTGGGGGTCATGGAGGCATAGAGGATGTGCATGGCTCTAGCATTCAAGGTTGCTTTCTTCAAGGTAGCTTCATCCCATTCTTCAATCTTTGTCTTTGGTAGCATGTATTGGTTGTTCACCATTTGCCACATCTAAAGACTTGATCCTTAGATATAGAATTGAAGCCTTCTTCTCTAATAGAGGAAATTGCTCCCATTAAATATTGGTAGGCTGATCAAGTATCTCCCTCCTTGGTAGTCACCCATCTTCTCCTACTTGTAGAAGTATGCTTGGAGAAGACCCACTCTGATACCAATTGTTGGATCCTAGATGGGTGATTAGATGCTCTAGAGGGGGGTGAATAGAGCTGAATGCACTTAAACAAAATTCATTAGACCTTCAAGATATATCACAAGATAAGGTTTCTAAATAGGTAATTTAAGTTCAACTAAAACATGCATAGCAAGGATGAGAGAGATTGAGAAAACACAAGTAGACAAACTATTTATAGTGGTTCCACTCTTCAAACTAGAAGTATGTCAGTCACTTACCTAGAGAGGTCAACCTCTAGGATTTCCTAACCATTGCATTCTTATATTCATTCATAATACTTACAATACATGACCAAACAAAGGACTTACATATCCAATACAAAGAGTATTCAACCTTACCAAGGACTTACCCACTTTGCAAGGAGTCTTCCGCCTTCTTCCAAGGACTTACCTACTCTTGCACAAGTCTTCAGCCTTGCAGGGATTACCCACTCTTCTTGGATCTTCCGTCTTTGACTTCACCTTCACTCAGAGAAGCTTCCACCAAGGACTTACCCACTTGAGAAAGGAGTCTTCTGCCTTCACAAAGGGCTTACCCACTCTTGCTCCAAGTCTTCAGCCTTGATCTTCACCAAGGGATGCCTTCCCTTGTTATTCTTTACCTCTCTTATCCAAGAGAGAGAACCTTCATCTTCATGATTGAAATGAGATATAGGGAGGTGATGGAAGTGAGAGCCTCACAAGATATACATGTAGGACTAGCTCTCTTACAAATCTCCTACTCACTCTAATGGATGCAGGAAGTGATTAAGCTTAGAGAGAGAGAGAGGAGGCTGTAGGAAGCACTCAACTATAGAATAGGAACCTCACATAGAGTTTGCATTGAATGTTCAACCATGGAATGAAGCCCAAGGGGTCCAATTTGTAGATGGGGATGCCTCTTAGCCTTTGGTAACACTTGAGAATGAAAACTAGCCATTTTGTGGCTTGCAACTGATATATTTTCACTTGTTGCAACTCCACAACGACTAGAAGCACTTTTCTACACTTTTTCGTACAGTGCAATCGATCGAGTTTCTATAAGGGTAACTCGACCGATAGAGTAAAAGACAAAGCTGATATTCAGACCATAGGTCGAGTTTGTCCTGGGGAAACTCGACTGACCAATGAAAATCGAATTGGTCTGGTACTCCATCGGTCGAGTTCTGTGTAGTGTAAACTCGACCACTCAAAAGTCATTTTCAAGATCCAATCAGGATCAGTTGAGTTTGCAACTCACAAAACTCGACCGACGAACAGCCTGATGTGAATTTTGGAAAATGGCTTTTGAGTGCTTAAACATTCGATCTAAGTGCTCCTGATTATTTCTAAGCTTAATTAGAAGTCATACAATCATTACAAGTGATTTACAACATGATTCTAATGGATTTACATCATATTACAAAAATGTGCACTTGTATTGACTTTGACTTGTCTTTTCTCCAATTTGAGATGTGCAATTAGGGCATTTGGACTGTGTCTATACCTAATCTGAAATCACTCAAGTAGAGACATTAGATACAAATATGTGGAATGGTTAGTCATCATCAAAACACGGGTTTAGTCAATTTATACATGAGTCAACATTGACCTAATTGACCTTGAGTCAACATTCTCCCATTTTTGAAGATGACAAACCATTCCATAAATGTATTGAAAGCATTTAAGTAAAGTCATACCTATGGAGAAACCTAGGGGTTTCAATAGAATTGAGTTCATATGCTCCCCCTCAATTGATGCTAGTTAAGTTCTCATACTCCCCCTCAATTGCTGCTATTTCTCCTACATGGTTAGCTTTCATAACATTTATAGAATACTATGTCTTCTACTCATATATGTTCTACACATATATGTCTTCTCCCATTTACCTTCTCCCCTTTACATGGACATACTTCTCCTCTTCATGTAAGACATGCCTTCTTCCTCTTTTAAAAGTAGACATACATTTCTCCCCCTTTGTCATTTCAAAAAGTGGGGTTATGAAGAAATAAGAAACATCACTTGTTAAAGAGAAAGGAGATAACACAAATACATATAAGGAGAGTAGAAGAGCACAGATAGGGGCTTGTCCAAGCATAGAAAGAAAAGTAAGTTAAAGCATATACTTGAACAACCCAAAAAGCAAGATAAGGTGCTGCAGAAAAATAATAAATCACGATTTTGACTCTCAAGATGATAGAATTTGCCCAAAAAGTGTCAGGGCTCATGGAAAAGTAATGAGTCTTGCTCAGAAGGTCGTTTCTGCATGAAAAACACTAGTCCTGCACCAAAAACTAAAACTGGAGCAAAATCTGCATAAAATTCAAAAATACTCCAATTTCTACATATAATGTAGATCTATGTACCCTACATCACAATGTTATGCAAGAAACTCAAGATAGTAGATATGCAATTCAAGGAACAATATTGAGCATGTATGAGACAATATACAAGCATAGAAAATAGATGAGCAAAGATGCCAATTATAAACAAGGTTAGAACTACATGTATATGAACTACTAGTAGATGATATCACAAGTTAAGACTACTAGTAGGATCTAGATCATAGCAAGAGATACCAAAAGATACACAAGATAAAGCAAGCTATGAGTAGATGTAGAGATACATCCAAACAAAGAGATATGCAATTTTAGAAGCATGAAAGGATATAACTCACATACAAATATGCATCATTACCAAAAGATGATTACCACTAAGAACCTTAAGGTTGTATCCAAAAAAGACATGCACCTATATAGATGTAGCAAGTTAGAGTACAACGGAAGGAATTTTAGACACAACCAATAGATCCAAAGAGATCATCATCAAAACCTACAAAACAACTCAAAGCAAGTAATTGCAAGATATAGATATACCAATTTAGAGCAATTAGAGAGATAGAGTTGTAAGAAAGATAGGCAATTTATAACATGGAAATATGCATATATAAAGGTACCAAATGAGAGTGCCAAAGAATAAGGCTATTGGTTGAGAAAATTTAGTTGAGAGGGAAATTCTCATTCAATTAGCCAAATGTATATTCTGTGCACAGTGTTATCGGTCGAGTTCTGTGCATTGACAACTCGACCGATGAGAGTTGCTGGCAACCCCCATTGGTGCCTATCGGTTGAGTTTCAAATAGGGAAAACTCGACCGATAGAGCAGCTGTCAAAAGACACATATATATCATAAAAACATATTTAAAGGCATGCTAAAAATACAAACCATATCCAAACATGTCTAAGCAAGTTGGTAATGCACTATAGAAACATTAGAAATAGTTTTTGAGCAAGAGTGTGAAGAGAATCACAAAATACCACTTTTGACTCAAAAACCATATGTATAGTGCACACCATCTTGACAAAACAAGTTAGGATTGGTTATAAGCAAGAAAAACATTACCTTTGTTCTTACCATTCCTTTTTCCACTTGTTGTCACCCTCTACACATCTCACCTTTCTTCTTTCATGTGGATTGAGAAGTCAATTTGCAATTCAATAGCTCAAGTCAATCCATTTGCAAGTACCTACAAGAAGAAAGATGAAATGGTCCCCAATCATATTTTTGGGTCTAGAGGAGTTAGTTTAGCAACCCAAGTCCTATTGCTCTTGGATGCTTTCCTAAAAGGACAACAAGTAGAATAATGACCAATTTCATTGCAATAGTTTCATGTGCCCATAGTCTTGGAACTAGAGGATTCTCCATGGAATATTGGAGGTCCTTTACCTTTGTTGTTCCTTTGACTACTATCATATCCTAAACCATGTCTATCAATTTGTTTAGTAGTATGGTGTAGGATGTCATTAAGATTCTTTTTACCAACTAAGAATCTTTGCAAAGTAGATCTTAAACTATCATTATCATGCTTAAGAGAAGTAATAGTAGAAGATAAATGATTTATATTTTCTTTAGCATGCAAAAGATCATATTCTAAGAAAAGAGCTTTTGTCATGAATGACTCTTTATCAATATGAAGAGCAACAACATCATTCTCTCTACTAGTAGAACTAGAACAAGATTCATGCACATTGATTTTAGCAAGCAAGGAGGCATTTTCTGTTTCTAATTCTTGCAAAACAAAATATGTTTCCTTGTTTTCAGTTTTAAGAACATCAATATCATGCATGAGAGAATCAACAATTAAATTGTGCTCTTCATTAGAACTTGGCATAAGAGGTTGAGCTTCTAGAAATCTAACCTTATCGAGTAAACTAGTATTTTCAAGTTTAAGAGAGTCTACTTGACTGAGACAAGCATTTTTGTCATCAAGCAAGCAAGAATTAGCACGCTCAAGATCATTTAATTCTGCATGCAAATTATCAACAATTCTAGCAAGCTTTTTCCTTTTCCTTTTAGAAGACTTAAGAGAGGCACAGGTATCATGAATAATAGCAATCAAAGATTCCTTATCTAAAGATTTTAGATTTACCTCACTTGAGTCCTTACTTGTTGATGCCATAAGAGAAAAATGGCATTCTCCTTCATCACTAAAGCTTGAGCTTGATTCTTCACTTAAATTTTCACTTGAGCTTGAGTTGGAGCAGCCACTTGAGCTTGGGTGCCATTTCTCCTTCTTCTTATGAAGATGGGTCTTTTTGCCTTATGGGCAATCTTCCTTGTAGTGACCCTTCTTGCCACATGTAAAGCACTACATGGAGGAGGACTTGCCTTTGTAGAATCTACCCTTGGTGTACATGGCATCTTCTTCAACTTGAGAGGATGAAGAAGCTTGACCAACAATAGCCTTGATTTGAGCTTTGATTTCAGCCTTCTTCATTCTCTTGAGTTCTTTCTCCTCTTGTCTTTCTACTTCCTCCCTCTTGTCAAGTGTGGCTTCATGTGCTTGTAGATTTCCAATGAGCTCTTCGATAGGGACATCCTTAAGGGACCTTGCTTCTTCAATGGAAGTCACCTTGGGTTCCCACCTCTTGGGGAGAGTTCTAAGGATCTTTGAGTTGATCTCTCCACTAGACATAGGATGTCCTAGAACAGCAAGACCATTCACAATGGTGTTGAGGCTTGAGTACATGTTGGCTATCCTCTCCTCCTTTCCCATCTTGAAGTTCTCAAGCAGCCCTTTGAGCATGTAGACTTTGCTTTCCTTCACTTGATCTGACCCTTCATAAGTGATGCATATATTTCTCCATACCTCATAGGCTATTTCACATGAAGAAATCTAGTTGAACTCAGTGGGGGTCATGGAGGCATAGAGGATGTGAATGGCTCTAGCATTCAAGGTTGCTTTCTTCAAGGTAGCTTCATCCCATTCTTCAATCTTTGTCTTTGGTAGCATGTATGGGTTTTTCATCATTTTCCACATAGATCAAGCCTATCAAGAAAAAAAATGGAAAGAAGAGAGATTCTTAGCTTAGTTTCTTTTTTTGATTTTGTCCTTGTATCAGGTATAGTATAGAAGAGAAAGGATTATAAAATTTTCACTTTACATGATCAAGATAGGGTTTTCATGTTGTTGATTTCTTCTTCTCTTTTTCTCCCATTTATCCTAATATTGCTTCATAAATAATTAGAGCTCGATTATAGGTTTAGATCTTGGTGAATAGTGAGAAAAAAGTTAGTTTTATATATTTATACTAATTGAGTTACTAAATTTCAAGATATATCATTTTTATGGTCCAAACAAACCCTATCATGAAGCCAATAGTCAATAAACGTATTCACCAGTCAACCTGAGTAATGGGGGATGATGACCTGACTAATTGATGCCATGCATCATTGTGGGGCCTAGCTTGGTCTGTCCCATAAGTGGGCTGATTTGCAGCCTTCATGTGATCTAAATTTCCATACGTCAACTGACAAATTCCCTCATTGAGGTTGGACAACGTTGTTGCTAAATGTTACAGGGGTCATCAGTTGGTTAGACTAACCCAGGGTTAGTCAAATAAGGTTCCTCACAACGACAACCTACGTCAGTGTTCTCTCAAAGAATGCCTCCCAAAAACTATATGCCAGTGGCCTCTTAAAGAATGTCTCCCAAAAATTACCAAACTCCACATAATTTTTTGTACTAGTCTGTCTAACTAACATACTAGTCATCCAGATCATGCAATTAGCTATAAAGAAATTGAGTTAAGCACTCCAATTAAATACTTAACCTAATTTTGAAAAACGTGAATATTCCAACTACTATTTTATATATTCTCTTATGATTATTTCTTCATTAGTTAATATGTATTAATTTTGATGTAAACTATGTGCTGGGAAATCGGGGTGACATATAAGGTAGCGGAAGCAAAAAAAATTAAATCTTGATTCCCAAACCAGATAAATCGTATGAAGAATGATGTATCTAGGAAGGAAGGTTGCAAGGTTTATACTTGGTCCTGGAGTAAGTTCAACAACTTTTCCTTATAGCACCATGCTTCTTCTTCAAGAAACACTCGAGAAGTCATCAACAATGGCCTCCTAGTACAACACCATGGACAATAGTTGACGACATTTTCCTAGTGGGTGGAAACGGCCTCCATGCCTCTGTAGTAGTCCACAAGGACCACAAGGAACTCCATGTTGTGCTATTAGAGCCAACATGAAGGAGTTGTCCCTTCGAACGTTAGTGTGCTAGCACTAACTTGCTCTCCCTTATAGTCTCTCCCTCATTATCCCTCCCTTTTATGAGTGGACTTGCTCGGGCTCTCTTGGTTAGCACAACTAGAGAGGACAATAATTGTTAGATCTTGTTGTTGTGTTGCTAAAAGCATAGACTGTCCCCCTTTATATAGGTGTCCAGGGTCAAGGTTTCTATTTCATCTAGGAGTTGAAGAGATGGAATTTGATGAATTTTCAGGAAATTGCAAACATTGAACCGTGCAGTTAAGTGTTTCCTCTCAGTTCATGGTTGAATCGGTTGGTTGTCAAGGTTTCTATTTCATCTAGGAGTTGAAGAGACGGAATTTGATGAATTTTCTAGAAGTTGCAAACATTGAACCATGCAGTTAACTATTGCCAGTCAGTTCATGGCCGAATCAGTTGGTTCACATGCTGAATCGATCGGTTCACCATGTTTTCGATTCGCAAACATGTTGGTTTTCAATATAACGATTAATGCACAACATGACATCAACATCAATCCTTGATCCAATCATATAAATCATTGAACTAGGGGGGTCAACACTTGAATTGGTTGGTTCACCAAGTGAACTTGTCAGCTTATGCCTCAGTTCAAGAAAAGTTCAGCCAATTCAGTTCAAATTGACTTGACACTTTAATTTACCAACTCAACATTTAAACTGGTCGGTTCACAGTCTTTTCAGTTAATATTCAACTGTTGTTGTGTAAATTGAATACAAAAACACTTTGGTAATCAAGATACATCTTTCATAAACCAATATACCTTTGTATGTTTGTATGTTACCATCCATGTCAGTCTTCTTCTTGAAGACCCACTTGCACCCTATGGGTTTTACCCCTTCAGGTGGATCCACCAAGGTCCATACCTTGTCGGTGTACATGGATTCCATCTTATATTCCATGACCCCAAGCTATTTCTCATACTTTGAACCCTTAATAGCTTCTAGGTATGTAGTTTGCTCATCATTAATGATTGACTCATTGCCTTCTTAATTCACTAGATAACCAAATCTATCTGGCTCAAGGTGTGTTCAACTAGATTTGTCAAGTTCATGTGTCAAATGAGGAAATTGAGATTCCACAATGGTTTGTGACTATCTATGTTCCTCTTGTACCTCTATAGGTTCAATGATCTCTTATTGGTCTCGAAACTCTTGATTTCCACTTTCCTCCCACTGTTTCCTTTAGAAATGGATTCCTTTTTAAGGAATGCAGCATCACAGACAACAAACACTTAGTTTTTAGATGGGTTATACATGCAGTATCCCTTAGTTTCATTGGGATATCCATAAAAATAACATTTATCTGATCTAGGACCAAGCTTTTTAGGAAACATTTTCATGGCATAAGCTTCACACCCCAAAATCCTTAAAAAATACATTTAGGGAGCTTCCTAGTTCATATCTCATATGGTGTCTTTTGAACTGATCTAGATGGTACATGGTTTAGCATCAATGAGGTAGTTTCTAGAGCATAACCCTAGAAGGAAGTTAGAAGATCATCTAAACACATCATTGATCGCACCCATGGTGTGGGACTTCGACTTCGTGTCGACTTTTCCAGGTGTGGAAGTGGAAGTTTGTGGAAACTTCGAGGAAGTTTCGAGGAAGTTTAGATGCAAACTTCGACAAACTTCAATGCCATTTTTTTAAAAAATGATGTGAATTTTTAGAAAACTTTGATGGAAAACTTCTAATTATGTTATACCTCTATCTTATATATGTGAATTTAAAAAAAGAACATGATTTATGACCCTCTAGCCCTATGTAGGTTAATAATAAATGTGTTGCTTGAAATGGTCAATTGTGCAGTGCACATATATAGATACAGTTCACCATATGTATTATATACAATATACAATCAAATAGTAGTTACGACACCCTCTCTAGGAATGAGTGGCAACAAAAAACATAGGAGTTGATATTAGAATTTATGAAGAGGGTTGGAGTGACATTTATGCCTTATATGGCCATTGGGGCACTAGTTGGGATTATGGTTCAGGGTGGTCTTAACTTCGCCCCAACTTCGCCGACTTCGAGGAAACTTCGGAGACGTTGAGATGAAAATACACACAAAAAAGTCAACTTCGCCGACATCCATGAAACTTCGCCCTGAAGTTTGGACGACGTCAAAGTATATGGTATTCGATTTCGCCTATGGTCGAATTTCAAAACTTCGGTGAAACTTTGCCAAACTTCGACGATGTTGTGTTCCATGATCGTACCATATCTAGCAATGTGTGATTCCTTCTTTCATATACACCATTGTGATGTGGTGTTCCCGGTGGAGTCCATTGTGATAAATATCACAATCTCACAAGAGGTCTTCAAACTCTTGACTTAAGTATTATCCACCTCCATCAGAATGAAGTGTCTTGATACTTTTTCCAAGTTGGTTATGTACTTCATTCATTAAATCCTTGAACTTTTCAAGTTTATTCAAGTCCTCAACCTGAAGACATATGTCATGAGAAACATCATTCTTTAGACATCTACTATGTTTGTGTCATCATCTCATGATTGAGACAAACATAATAAATGAAATTACCTTTATCATTATCAAATTATGTATCTAATGCCTCATCACAATCATCATATGATTCGCTCTCTAGGTATACATACCAACACCATCTTGCATCAAACTAGGTTTGTCAATTCATTTATTTGAGCTTAACATGTGCATCAAGCAGTCAAATAAGTTTGGAAAAATTGAGACTAAGAAATATTATTCTATGTTCATTCTAAATTTAAATGAAGTAACTAATATATATCAATTTATAAGCTACATAAATATTATGGAAATCAACTAAAAATATATAATTGATGTTAGGGTTTCCACAACACATATTTTCTAGTTAAGCTACAAAATATTATAACATTTCAGGTGCTCATCCTTGCTACTTACCAATAGTTGTAATTTCATCTCTATACACTGACTTATAGGGGTAGATAAATCTCTTTGTATAGGGAGTATGAGTGACATAATTTTTTACCTTATGTAGATTTTTTCACTTGATGTTCTTGTATATTATGTAGTATGTTATTTTATGTAAAGTTTCTTTCTTATGGAGATGATCATTGTATGTTAACTTGTTCATAGATGATGTGAACTTAATAGTAAAATGGGAAAAGGTTCTTGGTGGTTTTCATGACATTAATTTCATTGATTTACGTGTGTGACATCCCTGGATTTTCTAAAACTTAATCTGATGTGTGATGTCCAAATTGAAATCCTCACCTCAGCGAGAATCCCAATTTAAACATCCCACACGAGGCTAACAAGAAGAAAATCAAGGGAGTCAGAAGGAAACAAATGTAGCACATGCACATGAATGATAATAAAACCATACACACATGTTCACCATTCAACATATAATTACAACATGAATTGTTACAACATTTGATATTACATATTGAACAACAAACTTATACATGTACATGTACTACCTCTAAACTACAGGATCTTAAGACAACAGGTCCACCTGTACATCAGCTCGCTACACAACTCTCAACTATCCTGGATCTTCAAGAGCATAACCACAACCTAAACAAAAGATTACATGAGGTACACGTCAGCACAATATTCAAGAATATTGTACTGAGTATGCCTACGTGTCTTTTATATACCTATCATCATATCTTGGAAATAAGATAAAACTAATATACTTGGCAGTAACAGAAGAATATAAGAAAAGTGTATACTTACACAAAGATATTCATTAGCAAAACAGAACACATATTTTAAGAACATTTTCCATTATATATCCATTCATTTGCCACCTAAGGGAATAATGCATCATCTCTGCTACCAAATAGAATGAGATGTAAGGCCTTATGATCTACTGCCAAAGAGTTAGATCATTGTACAATGTGATCTGCTACCAAAGAGAATGATCACTTTCAAGCACTATGCTACCAAAGATAATTAGTGCTTTCATATAATGGAACAGATATATTATGTTTGATGTGTTCATACTAATAAGTATGGATAATCATGCAACATATCATATAAGAACAATCATTTCATCCAATATCATATGCCAAGTATTTTACTACACATATAACACAAGCATATTGTATAATAAGCCAAGTAAGAGGTAATGGCATACCTTCCAGAGAGATATCCTAATCACATATTCCTCATGTCATCTATATCCTGGTCAACCCTGATTAAGACAAGATTACATATCACCATCAGGTTCTCATCATCTTAACCTTAATCGTGTTCATATTAGGGTTTACTTTAGCTCATTAGGATATTTTCATTATCACTTGCATTCTTGTCTTGGAATTATCTTACTGATGTCATTTTCTAGATTATAGTTCATCAACAGGATATACTCATGTGTCACATTATTATGTGAACATATTTAACATTATGTCACTTCCATTAACCATATTAGGGTTACATCACATGTATTAAGGGTCTCTTCATATAACATGGATTTCATGTATAAAACTGATTTGAGATTTACATATCATCTTCCAATTACTAGTATGAGGGTTTTCTATGAATTTCATCATTTATTGAGCATGTATGTATTTATTGCATTCTAGTTAGGGTTATTAGTCCTAATTTTCCATATGGAGAAAATTACATGATTTTGTGCATCAACCTCATAATAACTGACCTTATATGGATTACAAACATCAAAATGGATTTACTAACATATTTTCATAATTTAAAGCCATTGTTTGATATTTATTATACATGAACTAAACATTTCACAACTTACATGATTTCAATGAGATTAATGCATCAAAAGTTTGACATTATGGTTCCATTCTGATGTACTCATTTTTCTAAACATTTCCATACCTTATTTGTATTTTTCTGACAATCATGCTAATTACTAGGATTTATCAAAGATTTAGAAAATTACTAGAATATTCTTACCTATAGGCCAATTGGAGGTTGACACATGGATATCAAGGGAATGCCACTTCTCGCTTGAGCCGCCCGATTCAACACGGTTTGTTGTTTGGGCCGCCTAGGTTGTTGGCCAGTCTGGGATTTATCTGGTTCAGGCTGGCTTACCCTATTTCTCTCTCACGATCGTGTTCCAGGCGACGACGCTCGTGAAGGGCGTTCTCATGGCCGCCACCACCGCAAAGCCCAAATCCGGTGAGCAACGATCCTCAGGTTGTGCTAGGTCTGGGTAACAACTCTTCCTCCTCATGCAGTTACACCTCAATCATCCTCACGTATATCCTTGAGGCTTCATGACGGCAAGTCAGGTGCATCTTCATCCCCAGTGTACGAGACCACCGCCGCCTGTTCTCCTCTCCTGATCCATGCCACCGTCGTGGTTGGGTCTCCGATGTGCGGACATCCTGCCTGCGCGTTGCACCTCTGGGAGGCCATCACCGCAGGCTCATATATGTTGCAAGTTATGACTCATGCAATGAATCAGTCACCGCCTTCTACTCTATTATTAGCGCAACATCCTCAGCCCCACTCAAGGCACCACTGTGTGCGCGCTCCTCCTCCTGTGTCCCAGGTGGCATCAAAGTCTCGAGATCCATGCCTCTACGCTGCCGCAGAGGGGCACCCATGGGGATCAATCCCAACGATGCCCCAACTCCTCATCGTCAACTTCCTATGTCTCTGTTGGATCCACCCTGGATGACTGGTCCTCCACGGCTGGTCGGATATGAGATCACGTCGTTCTTTGTACTTCACCTCCTCATCCTCGTCTTCCTTATCACACTCATCCTCTGTGAGTTACGGTGGTGAAGTTGTTGGTGTCTCTTTCGTTTTCTCTATGTGGGTGATAGTTTGCCTCAAGTGATGGGTTATACAAACCGTCAAGACAAACCGAGAAGTACTGGAGTCTGGAGGCATGACTTTGTGATTCACCCAAGATCATAACATCGTGGTGATCCTTGCGAGCTAAACTATTATCTTCCCCCACGTTCCTTGTTGAACTAAAGGCACGAGGATTAAATCATTTAAAGGTCAAGATGGTGCCACACTACCAATTCATGGCCATCCTCCGGCAGTGCAGATCCTAGGGAAAACTCTGTCCACAAGACATATCCAAGCAAACGATACCTAAGCTAAATAATCAAAACTTTGTTAAAGACATACACCAATAATATCATGATTACATGGTATTCAAACCCAAATATCTCTCCCTAGGAGGATCCAATTCCCATCAAATTTTAACCATATCTCTATCATCACTCAATCTAGAGTTTACTCAAATTTGGTGACAAAAGTCAGCCATTAGATCATTCAACTAAATACTTCAAAAAGGCATAAAGTTAGGAACTTAACTATAATATTCTTATCATTTTCCATCCAAACTTTTCCAAAACACTTGGAACTCCCAAAAATATCTCAACATGCATGAAATCACTTATGTCTTTGATATTTAAGGATTCTAAAAGTCCACTCCATCACATCCTACACACCTTAAAAGAAATTTCATCCTTGAAATTAAACCAAAAACCTGTTCTTCACATCATATACAACTTAAAAGGAATTTCGTCCTCGAAATTAAGCTATCATCTTACATCAAGGAATAACCAAAATGTGGCATACAACTCTCAAAAACATAATTAACTAATGCGAAAGTGTTCACTAAGCAGCGGATTACCAAAAATCACTAAAAAATAAAAACTTTTTATCAAAAGATCCATCAAAGGAAAACTTTCTCACATAGAACCAAAGTAACATAATTACATTCTTGTTCACAGGTACATATTCTGTATCATCTCCTTTTGAGAATTACAAGCATTAACTGTCCTATCAAGCTAAACACAGGCAGTATAAAATCTCGAGGCACTGAGCCAAAATCTCGAAAGCACTAACTACTACTGTGAGGACTTGAGAGTATAGAGACGACACATAGGACTCTATTTACATCTATACAAGGCATAACAACCAGTGTATCCACCTGAGACTTCACTGCTGTCTCTGCTGCTACTGTAGCTGTCCTTCACCTGCTGAAAGGTTCCTACCTCCTCGTCCGTGTCCACCTAAAAATGTGGTTTCCACGGGGGTGAGACAATTGTAAATTGCCCCAGCGAGAGATATAACTCTCTGCCAGTAACATTATTATTGTAGCTTAAGAAGATAAATATGAATAGAGAAATCATATTTATTTGGCAACAGATATTTTAATGTCTAACAGATTAGAACATTATTCTTATCAAAAGCATTGTAATTATAACCTGATAGAACAATATGTCATTTATCCTTTAAGGAAAATGAAGAACATGTATAACATTTATTCACTACAGAATCATTATTATAGCATTAACTCTCTTCAAGCTTAGATCATATATCTAATGCTTGGCATTGTCATTATGGAGTCATGGCCTGTAGCCATATTCTTTTCTACAAGGTATTGGGATCTTAATCCCTTAACTCACCAAGTACAATTCCACTTCTTAGCAAGTTCATCACCATGATTACAACATCTGGGTATTTAAACCCATAACTCACCATAGGATACTTATTACCACTTATTAGGTAACTTAATACCTTCAGATCATATGACCAAGGACATCATAATTCTTGCTACACAATGTATTGCACATAGTATACAAAGCTCATTGATTCATACTACACAAAGCATGTGAAGGCTTACAAAGCCTATAAAACATTCTCAATAACAAAACATCATAGCCCATACCTGGCTATGCTCATCTCCTCAACATATCTGCATGATTAGTAATCATGATACAATTACATATTAGTATCATGCAGAACGAGGGTTATCTTATTACATTCACAACCCATTAGTCTGTATTTGAGCTTCACATAGCATTACCCTGTGTTAGAATTTCACATAGTAATACCCTGTATTAGGGTTCTCATAGCATTAACTTGTCATAGGATTTCACATAGCATTACCTTATATTTGGAATCACATAGCATTGACTTGTTATTAAAGTTTCACATAGCAATACTCTGTATCATTCATCAATAAATGAATTATCAACACACAGCATGAATTTCTCTCTCATCTTTACCAGAATATGATTACATCATGGTTTATAGGTTTGGATTAACCTTTTCATAAGGCATATTAGCCTATATTCAACAAAGTGCATTACATCTTAATATAACCTATGACATGACACATCTCATGTGTCATTCATCCAATTATACTAAACCTATAACACATCAAGGTATACCAGTATTGGGGTGTTGGATGTGATATCTATCATATCTTGATGTATCACTTCCCTCAACACCTTTATCTTACTTGAGTTCATACACTTATCTTGTGTTAGGGTATTCCCCATGCCAATACTTTATGCACCAGTTCATCACATTTATCATGTAAAGTATTGGTCATTAGTCACTCACTTAGATTATACAACTGTTGCCAATACTATGGACTCATCCTTAAGTTAACAACTATTAAGATAAAGATATCCATTATCAACCTCTCTAGGTGTTACATTTGTCATAACATTAATTACTATTCCACTAATAGGAATAGTATTCTCCATACTTATAATTGTAGGATTCACATAGCATATTCCATATATTTATGGATTTCACAACACATCACCCAGTGCTAGGTCTTCAAATAGGATTAGTGGCACTACCCTATGTTAGGGTCTCATACACCTTACCCCATTTTAGGGATTAAGGTTTTCTATTCATATCCAAATAAAGTTTCTCTTACTTCATACCCAAATTAGGGTTAGGATGTACAATTCCCATTAAAATAGGGTTTCCTTCATTGTTACACTAAGTTAGGGTTACATCATCACCCTGGATTTATAATAACACTCAACTTTGCCCTAGATTAGGGTTTCACACATAGCATTTCTCTAATTAGTTTTTCACACATAGCATTTCTCTAATTAGGGTTTCACACATAGCATTTCTCTAATTAGGGTTTCACACATAGCATTGCTCTAATTAGGGTTTCACACATAGCATTGCTCTAATTAGGGTTTCACACATAGCATTGCTCTAATTAGGGTTTCACACATATTGGACCTTCAATTACATGAGGTATTCAAATGGATTAACCATGTTGATCTTCACATAGTTGATTATTTAGACCCTCAATGATCTTGGTTCTCATACATCAATTGGTTGAAAACCATTTGAACAAGTTGTACTTGAAACCAATTGGACAAGGTAGGTATTGAAACCGTTTGCAATTTGGGTCTCCAAACGGTTTGGGATCATTTGATCCCAAACGGTCTTGAGACCATTTGGTCCAAACCTCCTCAAAACCGCATTGACCAAATATAGTCTCAACCGATCAAATCAATTTAGGGTTCGCAATGTTGATTCCTTCAATCATTGAATTCATGTACCCAATCATCAATTGGACCTATCATCATACTTCAATTGAGTTAAATAGGTCAACCTACAACTGATTTAACCCTCAATTGGCCCTCAATTAGTAATAAACTAGGGTTTGAATCAATTGAATTAGGGTTTGGAATCAATGATCCTTCAACAATAATCAATGCAAGATTAGTTACTTTGAAACCTTTGAACCATCATCAAAATTGAACATGACCTGACCCCAAACGGTCTTGAGGTCATTTGGATGACCTCCAAACGATCTTGAAACCTTTTTCCCATCATCTCATCAAAATCCAAGTCAACCAATTAAGGTTTGGATCATTGGATTGATCACCAAATCAACAATTGATTACACTTTAACTTAGTAACATTGGATCATCAATTGCTTAACCATACTCACATCTAGACCTCCAAACGGTCTTGGGTGATCCTCAAACGGTCTTGAGACCGTTTGGCTCATCCAACCCTTGGATTCTAGTGAAAAATCATTAGGGTTTGAGCTATTGAGTTGATCATCAAATCAACACTTAATTGCAAAGTGATTTGGTACCTTTAGACCTTCAATTGGTCAACCATGCTCAACCCTAGACCTCCAAACGGTCTTGGGTGATCCCCAAACGGTCTTGAGACCATTTTGGTGATTCCCAAACGGTTTTGAAACCGTTTGGGTCAATCAACCCAAAACATCAACTCATACCAATGTAAAATCAGCACTTAGCCGATTAGGGTTAACACCATATCTTTTGTCCTTAAAACACTTAACCATATCCAACCCTAGACCTAAAAACGGTCTTGGGTGACCCCCAAACGGTCTTGAGACCGTTTGGGTGATCCCCAAATGGTTTTGAAACCGTTTGGGCTAAATAACCCAAAAAGTCAAATCAATCAAGTTGAAAATCAGCACTTAATCCAATTAGGGTTTGCCTAATTGATTAGCCTTCAACTCATGATTCTTTGGAATTAATCCATAAAATTTGGTGAGTCATTAACCAAAATGAATAGGAACTGGAATCTCAAACGGTCAACCCTTGGTCAACCCTCTTAAATGGTTTTGAAAACGTTTAGTTAAACTGTTTGCTTCTAAACGGTTTGAAATCGTTTGCTCCCAAATGGTTTGGGAAACTATTTAAGCAACTCAATGAAACCGTTTGGCTTTGATATTTGGTGAGGTGCTTTCTTATGATGATTTCATCATCATCAAGCTATAAACCCACGAAATCTGCTGTGATTTCCATGGAGATTGCATCAATCAACCAAACTCAATTCCGGAAATATAGAAATGATCACCAATTGATAAGGAATTGATTGCAATAATAAAATTAAGGGTTCAAGTTATAATACCCACCTACAATTGAGCTACAAAGCTCCTAGCTCACGGAAACAATGGTGGATGAAGCTCCCTTCACTATTCCAAGGCTCTTCCTCAAGCTTTGAGTGAAAAGAATTGGTTAGATTTGAAGAGGGGATCAAGTTATGAAGAATTCATACATTGATTTTCGATTTTCACCATGGATTCAAGGTGAAAGGAGGTCAAGAACCTTACCAACAGGTTGGGGGTCGTCCTACTGCTCCTCCACAGCTCCTTGGTCGCTTTCCAAGCAAGGGGAAAGAAAGGAATCCGAAAAAGCCTTTGTTTTGGCTTGGAAAAGGTACTTTTATAAGAAAATTGATGAGAGAGAAAATTCTTTATAAAAGTCTTTTAATTCCAAAATTGTTGCCACAACTCCCCCCTTGGTTTCTTACATGAAAAGGCATCTTTCCACCGAGATCCCTTCCATTATCCAAGAATTAAGGGAAAAGAAATTAAGCACCTTAACCCTTATAATAAGAATATCCATATGTGAGTGGAAATTCTTTTCCTTATAATAATGGTGAGTGGGATTTCACCTCCTTAGGATATGCTCGTGCCTTTGCAAGGCCTTAGGCTCATCCACACACATCTGAATCCAACCATTTTAATTTTGGTTGAAGGCCCTTTAATTAATACATTCATTTTTGCCCTAAATTGAATTAGGGTTTCACTTAGGATTAAATCTTGATTATTTTAATATCAAGATTCTCTCTCCTCCGACTTAATTCAAATGAGGTGCCCCTCTCATTTTATTTGCTCTACATGATGCCAAGAAACATTAGGGACCTTGTTGAAGTGGTAATTTGCATGTTGAACCCTAGGTTTTGGGTAAATTGCACATTACACCAAAACTAGGTTTTAATGCACAAGGATTGCTTTACAAGCTTAATCTTGGTGCCCAAGCTTGTGAAAACCATACCACTACTTCATATTCATTCTTATGATGTATCAACATCATAGTAACATCTTATCATGCAAAATTTGCAATTTAACCCCTCAACTTGGGTAATTTGCACTTTAGTCCAAAATAAGCAAACATTGTTTCAACATTGTTCAAACATGACCAAAATTGAAACGTAAGTTTCTCATGAGCTATAATTACTTTTCTGAAGATAAGATTAAGCATCTACTCAACCTTATTAGGAAAAACATCTAGGGTTAGAATATAACCCATGTCAGGGATGTTACAAATTATCCCCCCCTTATAAGGATTTCGTCCTCGAAATCCCAGAAAAAGGAGGGACAGATTATTCATTGATCATGCCCTCGAGTCTCCACATAATATCTTAATATCATGGAGATATCATGGATTCTATAATCCACACAAAGTTCCTTTCATTAATTCCTCCTTATCACTGTTTATATTTATGCAAAGCATAAACCTCTACATATGATGTCCATTATATTGAAAAGAAGAAGCATAAACGAACATACTTCTATCATCACCCCAGAATATTTACCAGAAGAGAAACATATACATATCTAATATAGATAATTTACTCAGCAATCCTTTATTCATTTAGGAAAGTTCACTTAGCAAACTCTATGTAATTGGGAATGTTCACATAGCTTTTCCTTTTTATTAGGAATGTCCACATAGCTTTTCCCTTTAAGTTGGGGATGTCCACATAGCTTTTCCCTATTATTTGGGGATGTCCACATAGCTCTCCCCTATTAGTTGGGAATGTCCACATAGCTTTTCCCTTTAAGTTGGGGATGTCCACATAGCTCTCCCCTATTAGTTGGGAATGTCCACATAGCTTTTCCCTTTACGTTGGGAATGTCCACATAGCTTTTCCCTTTAAGTTGGGGATGTCCACATAGCTCTCCCCTATTAGTTGGGAATGTCCACATAGCTTTTCCCTTTTAGTTGGGAATGTCCACATAGCTCTCCCCTATTAGTTGGGAATGTCCACATAGCTCTTCCCTTTTAGTTGGGAATGTCCACATAGCTTTTCCCTTTAAGTTGGGGATGTCCACATAGCTCTCCCCTATTAGTTGGGAATGTCCACATACCTTTTCCCTTTAAGTTGGGAATGTCCACTTAGCTTTTCCCTTTAAGTTGGGGATGTCCACATAGCTCTCCCCTATTAGTTGGGAATGTCCACATAGCTTTTCCCTTTAAGTTGGGAATGTCCACATAGCTCTCCCCTATTAGTTGGGAATGTCCACATAGCTCTTCCCTTTTAGTTTATTTATACTCTATAGATTGTTTCAAAATGACTACTTAATCAAAGTAATCAGAAAGATAACAATCTAAGAGTTCCATACTTGCCTTATCTTCAATAACCATATACATGGTCAGGGTATACAAGTATTGAAATTAGGTAGTATGCACTTTATTTACTATTATATTCCTCACTTTTCATACCATTATACACACAGGATTTTCCATTCTTGAATTTTTCTCCAGGCATTACTTCTAAATCTCATCTTTCAACACACAAATAAGGGAGATTATAAAACATTTTAAGGAACACTGAGTAAGATATAAGTTCTCATCTCCCTTGTGTCCTTATAGGACTAGTCAAAGGAATTCAAAAACAACTATTATCATATCTTTAACACATAGAATCATGAAATGAAGTATCGGGATGAATATATTTTATTTAAGTATTACCCCTCAAGGTCACCTATCACATTAGGTTGTTTTCAACACATAGTGTCCAGTTATCTCATGTTGCTACTTTTGCCTTCTCTTAGTGGCTACTGCCCTGGTGCACTAGGCATCTATTGCACTGGTGACACCAAAAACTTTGGCTTTTTAGAATATCTAGGCAAATGTCTCTAGAATTGTAGAGACCTTACCTTAATTCATAGCTTATGGCCCCTCCTTGGGCACTATCATCACAGATGTACTGTTTGTCCAGACTTATGGCAGAGTCTACTTTCTTGCCATTTATTAATCTTTCCCACATTTCCACTGTTATAACATGACCATGTCACTCAGGAATCCTTTCAAAGCCCAAAGTTTATGCATTAAAGACTGGTAACTTAGGTTGTAATACTAGTATCCAGTCTTCTATATGCATTATTGTTGTCCTATCCTGCCCTTCAAGAGCATAACATAGGATTCTCTATCATGATTAGGTCAAGGTGGGAATTCTCAGGCACTTGTTCTCCTCTTGCCTGGTCCCATGCACCCTCTCCTGGTGCAACAACATTGCCCTTAGCAATGTGTTCCTCATGTTCTTCAGTCATTTTCAAGTTCTTCTTCTCCTATGTGAGCAGAAGATACTATCAGATAAACTAGAAGACACTTAGAACAGACTCTACAACTTTAGTCCTATGTCTCTGTAGACTCAGCGAACCTAGAACTCTGATACCACTTAATTGTGGCATACAACTCTCAAAAACATAATTAACTAATGCGAAAGCATTCACTAAGCAGCGGATTACCAAAATTCACGAAAAATTAAAAAAAATTTATCAAAAGATCCATCAAAGGAAAACTTGCTCACATAGAACCAAAGTAACATAATTACATTCTTGCTCACATGTACATATTCTGTATCATCTCCTTTTGAGAATTACAAGCATTAACTGTCCTGTCAAGCTAAACACAGGTAGTATAAAATCTCGAGGCAGTGAGCCAAAATCTCGAAAGCACTAACTACTACTCCGAGGACCTGAGAGTACAGAGACGACACATAGGACTCTATTTACATCTATACAAGGCATAACAGCCAGTGTCTCCACCTGAGACTTCACTGCTGTCTCTGCTGCTACTGTAGTTGTCCTTCACATGCTGAAAGGTTCCTGCCTCCTCGTCCGCGTCCAACTAAAAATGTGGTTCCCACGGGGGGTGAGACAATTGTAAATTGCCCCAGCAAGAGATATAACTCTCCGCTAGTAACATTATTATTGCATCTTAAGAAGATAAATATGAATAGAGAAATCATATTTATTTGGCAGCAGATATTTTAATGTCTAACAGATTAGAACATTATTCTTATCAAAAGCATTGCAGCTATAACCTGATAGAACAATATGTCATTTATCCTTTAAGGAAAATGAAGAACATGTATAACATTTATTCACTACAGAATCATTATCACAACATTAACTCTCTTCAGGATTAGATCATATATCTATTGCCTGGCATTGTCATTGTGGAGTCATGGCATGTAGCCATAATCTTTTCCATAAGGTATTGGGATATTAATCCCTTAACTCACCAAGTACAATTCCACTTCTTAGCAAGTTCATCACCATGATTACAACATCTGGGTATTTAAACCCATAACTCACCATAGGATACTTATTACCACTTATTAGGTAACTTAATACCTTTAGATCATCTGACCAAGGACATCATAATTCTTGCTACACAATGTATTGCACATAGTACACAAAGCTCATTGATTCATACTACACAAAGCATGTGAAGGCTTACAAAGCCTATAAAACATTCTCAATAACAAAGCATCATAGCCCATACATGGATATGCTCATCTCCTCAACATATCTGCATGATTAATAATCATGATACAATTACATATTAGTATCATGCAGTACGAGGGTTATCTTATTACATTCACAACCCATTAGTCTGTATTTGAGCTTCACATAGCATTACCCTGTGTTAGAATTTTACATAGTAATACCCTGTATTAGGGTTCTCATAGCATTAACTTGTCATAGGATTTCACATAGCATTACCTTGTATTAGGAATCACATAGCATTGACTTGTTATTAAAGTTTCACATAGCAATACTCTGTATCCTTCATCAATAAATGAATTATCAACACACAGCATGAGTTTCTCTCTCATCTTTACTAGAATATGATTACATCATGGTTTATAGGTTAGGATTAACCTTTTCATAAGGCATATTAGCCTATATTCAACAAAGTGCATTACATCTCAATATAACCTATGACATGACACATCTCATGTGTCATTCATCCAATTATACTAAACCTATAACACATCAAGGTATACCAGTATTGGGGTGTTGGATGTGCTATCTATCATATCTTGATGTATCACTTCCCTCAACACCTTTATCTTACTTGAGTTCATACACTTAGCTTGTATTAGGGTATTCCCCATCCTATAACTTTATGCACCAGTTCATCACATTTATCATGTAAAGTATTGGTCATTAGTCACTCACTTAGATTATACAAATGTTGCCAATAATATGGACTCATCCTTAAGTTAACAACTATTAAGATAAAGATATCCATTATCAACCTCTCTAGGTGTTACATTTGTCATAACATTAATCACTATTCCACTACTAGGAATAGTATTCTCCATACTTATAATTTTAGGATTCACATAGCATATTCCATATATTTATGGATTTCACAACACATCACCCAGTGCTAGGTCTTCACATAGGATTAGTGGCACTACCCTATGTTAGGGTCTCATACACCTTACCCCATTTTAGGGATTAAGGTTTTCTATTCACATCCAAATAAATTTTCTCTTACTTCATACCCAAATTAGGGTTAGGATGTACAATTCCCATTAAAATAGAGTTTCCTTCATTGTTACACTAAGTTAGGGTTACATCATCACCCTAGATTTATAATAACACTCAACTTTGCCCTAGATTAGGGTTTCACACATAGCATTGCTCTAATTAGGGTTTCACACATAGCATTTCTCTAATTAGGGTTTCACACATAGCATTGCTCTAATTAGGGTTTCACACATAGCATTGCTCTAATTAGGGTTTCACAGATATTGGACCTTCAATTACATGAGGTATTCAAATGGATTAACCATGTTGATCTTCACATAGTTGATTATTTAGACCCTCAATGATCTTGGTTCTCATACATCAATTGGTTGAAAACCATTTGAACAAGTTGTACTTGAAACCAATTGGACAAGGTAGGTATTGAAACTGTTTGCACTTTGGGTATCCAAACGGTTTGGGATCATTTGGTCCCAAACAGTCTTGAGACCATTTGGTCCAAACCTTCTGAAAACTGCATGGACCAAATATAATCTCAACCGATCAAATCAATTTAGGGTTCTCAATGTTGATTCCTTCAATCATTGAATTCATGTACCCAATCATCAATTGGACCTATCATCATACTTCAATTGAGTTAAATAGGTCAACCTACAACTGATTAACCCTCAATTGGCCCTCAATTAGTCATCAACTAGGGTTTGAATCAATTGAATTAGGGTTTGGAATCAATGATCCTTCAACACTAATCAATGCAAGAATAGTTACTTTGAAACCTTTGAACCATCATCCAAATTGAACATGACCTGATCCCAAACGGTCTTGAGGTAGTTTGGATGACCTCCAAACGATCTTGAGACCGTTTTCCCATCATCTCATCAAAATCCAAGTCAACCAATTAAGGTTTGGATCATTGGATTGATCACCAAATCAACAATTGATTACACTTTAACTTAGTAACATTGGATTATCAATTGCTTAACCATACTCACATCTAGACCTCCAAACGGTCTTGGGTGATCCTCAAACAGTCTTGAGACCATTTGGCTCATCCAACCCTTGGATTCTAGTGAAAAATCATTAGGGTTTGAGCTATTGAGTTGATCATCAAATCAGCACTTAATTGCAAAGTGATTTGGTAACTTTAGACCTTCAATTGGTCAACCATGCTCAACCCTAGACCTACAAACGGTCTTGGGTGATCCCCAAACGGTTTTGGTACCGTTTGAGTGATTCCCAAATGGTTTTGAAACCGTTTGGGTCAATCAACCCAAAACATCAACTCATACCAATGCAAAATCAACACTTAGCCGATTAGGGTTAACACCATATCTTTTGTCCTTCAAACACTTAACCATATCCAACCATAGACCTCCAAACGGTCTTTGGTGACCCCCAAACGGTATTGAGACCGTTTGGGTGATCCCCAAACGGTTTTGAAACCGTTTGGGCTAAATAACCCAAAAAGTCAAATCAATCAAGTTGAAAATCAGCACTTAATCCAATTAGGGTTTGCCTAATTGATTAGCCTTCAACTCATGATTCCTTTGGAATTAATCCATATTATTTGGTGAGTCATTAACCAACATGAATAGGAACAGGAATCTCAAACGCTCAACCCTTGGTCAACCCTCTCAAATGGTTTTGAAAATGTTTAGTTAAACTATTTGCTTCTAAATGGTTTGAAATCGTTTGCTCCCAAACGGTTTGGGAAACCGTTTGAGCAACTCAATGAAACCATTTGGCTTTAATATTTGGTGAGGTGCTTGCTTATGATGATGCCATCATCATCAAGCTCTAAACCCACGAAATCTGCTGTGATTTCCATGGAGATTGCATCAATCAACCAAACTCAATTCCGGAACTATAGAAATGATCACCAATTGATAAGGAATTGATTGCAATAATAAAATTAAGGGTTCAAGTTATAAAACCCACCTCCAATTGATCTCCAAAGATCCTAGCTCACGGAAAAAATTGTGTATGAAGCTCCCTTCACTATTCCAAGGCTCTTCCTCAAGCTTTGAGTGAAAAGAATTGGTTAGATTTGAAGAGGGGATCAAGTTATGAAGAATTCATACATTGATTTTCGATTTTCACCATGGATTCAAGGTGAAAGGAGGTCAAGAACCTTACCAACAGGTTGGGGGTAATCCTCCTTCTCCTCCACAGCTCCTTGGTCGCTTTCCAAGCAAGTGGAAAGAAAGGAATTCGAAAAAGCCTTTGTTTTGGCTTGGAAAAAGTACTTTTATAAGAAAATTGATGAGAGAGAAAATTCTTTATAAAAGTCTTTTAATTCCAAAATTGTTTCCACAACTCCCCCCTTGGTTTCTTACATGAAAATTCATCTCTATCCCACCAAGATCCCTTCCATTATCCAAGAATTAAGGGAAAAGAAATTAAGAACCTTAACCCTTATAATAAGAATATCCATATGTGAGTGGAAATTCTTTTCCTTATAATAATGGTGAGTGGGATTTCACCTCCTTAGGATATGCTCGTGCCTTTTCAAGGCCTTAGGCTCATCCACAAACATCTGAATCCAAACATTTTAATTTTGGTTGAAGGCCCTTTAATTAATACATTCATTTTTGCCCTAAATTGAATTAGGGTTTCACTTAGGATTAAATCTTGATTATTTTAATATCAAGATTCTCTCTCCTCCAACTTAATTCAAATGAGGCGCCCCTATAATTTTCTTTGCTATACATGATTCCAAGAAACATTAGGGACCTTATTGAAGTGGTAATTTGCATGTTGAACCCTAGGTTTTGGGTAAATTGTACATTACACCAAAACTAGGTTTTAATGCACAAGGATTGCTTTACAAGCTTAATCTTGGTGCCCAAGCTTGTGAAAACCATACCACTACTTCATATTCATTTTTATGATGTATCAACATCATAGGAACATATTATCATGCAAAATTTGCAATTTAACCCCTCAACTTGGGTAATTTGCACTTTAGTCCAAAATAAGCAAACATTGTTTCAACATTGTTCAAACATGACCAAAATTGAAATATAAGTTTCTCATGAGCCATAATTACTTTTCCCAAGATAAGATTAAGCATCTACTCAACCTTATTAGGCAAAACATCTAGGGTTAGAATATAACCTAGGTCAGGGATGTTACACAAAAGGTCTTCATCCATAACTACGACATTATTCTAGGTGCAACATTCCCATAAACATCATGTCCAAAACATATATGTACCACTCCTAGGAGGATATTAAAGCATCTAGGAGAAACTACCCCTTAAAAAGGGTTTAGAGACTCATGTTAAGTCATGACATATCTCATATGTTAGGGTTGCATCTTTATCTTTAGCCATGCATTTGGGTTCCCACATCATATTACCATGTTCTAAATGAGTTAACTAAGATTAACTCGTACATCAAGGTGTCATCAACATTTTTTTTGTTAGAACATGTTCATCATTAACATATGTCTTTTAGGAGGGAGTTAACTAAAGTTAACCCACTTATCCATCTATATCATATCAAGGTGTTATAATCATTATGTTGTGCTAGCTGTCAAACTATATTTTTCATCTTTATTAAGCACTAAGATTAACACCTCATGTAACATGATTCATTCATATGATGTTATTTCATTGCTCATAATAAATTACAACAGTTACTAGTGATTTCATCAAAAGATTAACCAACCATATCACATTAGCATCATTATTCATGTATATGGTTAACTATTTCAACTTTGATGTCATTAAACCATCTCTAGATATTTTATCATATCATGTCTATATATCATATCTCAAGATTAGATCACATCCTTACATATATTTTATCATGGTTGTGCTAAATCAAATTATGTGAGTGGCTTGTTAAATATATATCAAAACTTTATCTAGTCCAACTGAGGTTCTCTTATCCCATATCATGAGGGTAGTGACATGATCAGTCTCTCTGAGCTAACTCAACTCTATGAGTATCTCATATGTACAAACTATATCTTCCCTCTCAGTCTATGGTTCTCAGGTATACCTCATTGGTACTAGAGATAGCTTTACAAGCTCTAGCCACATAAGCACAAACCAAAACATGATATGGCATACTCTTCATAGATCTCTAACCATGAAACATCTTACCCAAAGCTCTCTTATATACACCACTAGATTCATATGTGGGAAACCACCAACCCGAGCATGAGGCTTTACAAAAACTAACATAGCTACCTCCTCTAGGGTCTTGGGCTCTCTCCCTCACCCAGATGGTAGGCACTCATATTTCCTTATTCACATATGCACATATAGCCAGCCTCTCTCTGACACTAGGGTTTGGTCTTCCCACAGACATCTAGGGTTCAAGATAACTATAGGAATCATACATAAAGCAACTCAACTCAATCACTCAGGAGTAGTCTAGTTTAGGACATATCATATCACATATTTCTCGTATTTCTCATATCATTGAGTCTAGGTTCTCTGACCTTCTCTCTGTGGGTCTTGCTCTCTCTTGAGCTAACCCCAAAATTGGTCCTAACACTAGAGGTCCTCCTTTGTAAAAGATCTTGAGGCTCGGGCTGACTCACAACCTCGTCTTAT
This sequence comes from Alisma plantago-aquatica, assembly GCA_963693085.1. Taxonomy (NCBI): domain Eukaryota; kingdom Viridiplantae; phylum Streptophyta; class Magnoliopsida; order Alismatales; family Alismataceae; genus Alisma; species Alisma plantago-aquatica. The sequence goes on along the minus strand of OY856412.1, from coordinate 434,065,257 downwards.
CATATCTTATCTCATAAAAGCCTAGTTACTTGAATCATCGAAACTTATCTCAAATCCTCAAAACTGAACTCATGTCCTCAAAGACAAACATAGATCATCATAACAAACTTATGTCATCTATGTAAGACTTACATCATAACATCAAAACTTCTTACCATCTATTCCATCTATCACATATTCTAACAAGGCTCTAGACATCTAATCTAGAACTACTCTCTCTTCTAGACTAATGTCATTCACTTTCACTTAGGTTGCATGATCACCTCCTACTCGTATATGTGTGGGGACACATTTTTGTAATACATATAAATAATAAAATATTATATAGTTTTTCTCCGATAAAACAAGCGTCAGAGAAAACTATCAAGGTTCGATCTGATTGGAATCAAAAACCAAATCCAGAAAACGAGTGTCCCACACATAGTAGAGAGTCCAGTGTCATGAAAACTAGTGAAAAGGGTGAGTACAAGGGGTAGACTAGTGTAGCTACTCTAGACAACGTGCACAATATGTCTACATTTCTCTTCCATTGATGCATGTCATTTCCAAATAGTGCAACGTCCCATACCGCTGCATTACAAGGAAAGAATGACATCTAAGGACCTGTTATGCAACAAGCACTAGTCTAGACCTAGTTCTCTGACATCTAGGTGCTAACCTAGAGGCTAGGTCAGATCTAGCCTCTAAAAGATGACTAATCTAACCTTAAAGATTATTAAGTTCAAGGTTCTTTAGTTTTGAGTTGCATAATGAGCAAATGTCAGGCTGTGCTATTGTTCATGCTCTGATACCACCTGTGACGTCCCCAGATTTTCTAAAACTTAATCTGATGTGTGACGTCCAAATTGAAATCCTCACCTAAGCGAGAATCCCAATTTAAACATCCCACACGAGGCTAACAAGAAGAAAATCAAGGGAGTCAGAAGCAAACAAATGGTAGCACATGCACATGAACGATAATAAAACCATACACACATGTTCACCATTCAACATATAATTACAACATGAATTGTTACAACATTTGATATTACATATTGAACAATAAACTTATACATATACATGTACTACCTCTAAACTACATGATCTTAAGACAACAGGTCCACCTGTACATCAACTCACTACACAACTCTCAACTATCCTGGATCTTCAAGAGCATAACCACAACCTAAACAAAAGATTACATGCGGTACATGTCAGCACAATATTCAAGAATATTGTACTGAGTACGCCTACGTGTCTTTTATATACCTCTCATCATATCTTGGCAATAAGATAAAACTAATATACTTGGAAGTAATAGAAGAATATAAGAAAAGCGAATACTTGCACAATGATATTCATTAGCAAAACAGAACACATATTTTAAGCACATTTTCCATTATATATCCATGCATTTTCCATTATATATCCATGCATTTTCCACCTGAGGGAATAATGCATCATCTCTACTACCAAAGAGAATGAGATGTAAGGCCTTATGATCTACTACCAAAGAGTTAGATCATTGTACAATGTGATCTGCTACCAAAGAGAATGATCACTTTCAAGCACTATGCTACCAAAGAGAATTAGTGCTTTCATATAATGGAACATATATATTATGTTTGATGTGTTCATACTAATAAGTATGGAGAATCATGCAACATATCATACAAGAACAATCATTTCATCCAATATCATATGCCAAGTATTTTACTACACATATAACACAAGCATATTGTATAATAAGCCAAGTAAGAGGTAATGGCGTACCTTCCAGAGAGATATCCTAATCACATATTCCTCATGTCATCTATATCCTGGTCAACCCTGATTAAGATAAGATTACATATCACCATCATGTTCTCATCATCTTACATCTCATCTTAACCTTAATCGTGTTTATATTAGGGTTTACTTTATCTCATTAGGATATTTTCATTATCACTTGCATTCTTGTCTTGGAATTATCTTACTGATGTCATTTTCTATATTATAGTTCATCAACTGGATATACTCATGTGTCACATTATTATGTGAACATATTTAACATTATGTCACTTCCATTAACCATATTAGGGTTACATCACATGTATTAAGGGTCTCTTCATATAACATGGATTTCATGTATAAAACTGATTTGAGATTTACATATCATCTTCCAATTACTGGTATGAGGGTTTTCTATGAATTTCATCATTTATTGAGCATGTATGTATTTATTGCATTCTAGTTAGGGTTATTAGTCCTAATTTTCCATATGGAGCAAATTACATGATTTTGTGCATCAACCTCATAATAACTGACCTTATATGGATTACAAACATCAAAATGGATTTACTAACATATTTTCATAATTTTAAGCCATCGTTTGATATTTATTTTACATGAACTAAACATTTCACAACTTACATGATTTCAATGAGATTAATGCATCAAAAGTCTAATATTATGGTTCCATTATGATGTACTCATTTTTCTAAACATTTCCATACCTTATTTGTATTTTTTTGACAATCATGCTAATTACTAGGATTTATCAAAGATTTAGATAATTACTAGAATATTCTTACCTATTGGCCCTTCGGAGGTTGACATGTGGATATCAAGGGAATGCCACTTCTCGCTTGAGCCGCCCGATTCAACACAGTTTGTTGTTTGGGCCGCCTAGGTTGCTGGCCGGTCTGGGATTTATCTGGTTCAGGCTGGCTTACCCTGTTCCTCTCTCACGATCATGTTCCATGAAACGACGCTCGCGAAGGGCGTTCTCATGGCCGCTACCTCCGCGAAGCCCAGATCCGGTGAGCAATGATCCTCAGGTGGTGCTAGGTCTGGGTAACCACTCTTCCTCCTCGTGCGGTTACACCTCGATCACCCTCACGTATCCTTAAGGCTTTATGATGGCAAGTCAGGTGCATCTTCATCCCCAGTGTACAAGACCGCCGCCGCCTATTCTCCTCTCTTGATCCATGCCACCGTCGTGGCTGGGTCTCCGATGTGCGGACAGCCTGCCTGTGCGTTGCGCCTCCGGGAGGCCATCACCGCAGGTTTGTAGATGTTGCAAGTGATGACTCATGCAACGAATCAGTCGCCGCCTTCTACTCTATTATCAGCGCAACATCCTTAGCCCCGCTCAAGGCACAGTTGTGCGCGCGCTCCTCCTCCGGTGTCCCAGGTGGCGTCAAAGTCTCGAGATCCATGCCTCTGTGCTTTCGCAGAGGGGCACCCACGGGGAGCAATCCCAGTGACGCCCCAACTCCTCATCGTCAACTTCCTATGTCTCTGTTGGATCCACCCTGGATGACTGGTCCTCCACGGCTGGTCGGATATGAGATCACGTCGTTCTTTGTGCTTCACCTCCTCATCCTCATCTTCCTTCTCACACTCATCCTCTATGAGTTACGGTGGTGAAGTTGTTGGTGTCTCTTTTGTTTTCTCTATGTGGGTGATAGTTTGCCTCAAGTGATGGGTTATACAAACCGTCAAGACAAACTGAGAAGTATTGGAGTCTGGAGGCACGACTTTGTGATTCACCCACGATCATAACATCGTGGTGATCCTTGCGAGCTGAACTATCATCTTCCCCCACGTTCCTTGTTGAACTAAAGGCACGAGGATTAAATCATTTAAAGGTCAGGATGGTGCCACACTACCAATTCATGGACAACCTCCGGCAGTGCAGATCCTAGGGAAAACTCTGTCCACAAGACATATCCAAGCAAACGATACCTAAGCTAAATAATCAAAACTTTGTTAAAGACATACACCAATAATCTCATGATTACATGGTATTCAAACCCAAATATCTCTCTCTAGGAGGATCCAATTGCCATCAAATTTTAACCATAGCTCTATCATCACTCAATCTAGAGTTTACTCAAATTTGGTGACAAAACTCAGCCATTAGATCATTCAACTACATACTTCAAAAAATCATAAAGTTAAGGAATTAAACTATAATATACTTGTCATTTGCCATCCAAACTTTGCCAAAACACTTGGAACTCCCAAAAATAACTCATCATGCATGAAATACCTTATGTCTTTGATATTTAAGGATTCCAAAAGTCCACTCCATCATAGCATGTGTTATGCATCATCATGTTCATAATTGTGTTATTCATTGATCCTGACACCTAGGCCACATTCATTCATAATTCATGAGTCTGGTGACACATTTTAAATTTGGATCCAAGGGTATGTATATATTTTTTTACTTTAAACAATTACCCTCTTATCAACTAAATCTACTTTAAACCCAAGTTTTGAAGCCATGTATCTAAAATGAGGAAATTTGGGAGAAGATAACTTAGAAATTAATGGACTTGTAGATAGTATTGCAGATTATTGGAGAATTTTAGATTTTGAGGGTTATCTCATCATCTTCTAGGGAATCGTTCCTCTACTTATCATAATATCTATGCTTTAGTTAAATTTTGCATGAAGGGTAAATTCATGTCTCTATTATCTCTTTATTATCTTGTGATGGTCTTCATGCTCAGAGACCAGTTGATATTTTATTATTTGACTAGACCGATGGAAAGTACACATGCATTGATCTCACTGGTGTGTCTCCATTGAATGGGAATATTTGAAATAACTTTAAGGTTGGTCAAACAGCTTTTGATGTGACCAGACATAAAGTTCATAAACATGGGGCCATGTGAGAAGCAAATTGTCATCATTTCCTTCCCTTTGCCTTTATGTCTTTGGTGTTCTTATTAATGAATCAATTTCCCTCCTATGATATATACAACATATCATATATAGAAATGTGAATATGCCATCATATATTACTTCAAATTTTGTGTTTAGATCATTGGGCTTTGCCATACAAAAAGGTTTGTCAGTCCAGTTTGTAGCTCATACCTCTGCGAAGGCATTTACCTAATTTTGCATGTACTTTTGGGATGAGGATTTGTTAATCAAGTTATTTATCTCTTATTTTATTTCAACTACCTAAAAATAGCACAAAAGCTTGCAGGTGAAGCCTTTAACTTGTAGATATTAACCTAAGGATAATCGACATAAGAATAGGTTTTCGTCATTGGTAAGCATTTTCCCTATCTCTTGATAATCGATAATTATATTATCAGTAAAAATGATGTTAAACACCTCTTACATCATATTTTGGGGTTAATAAAACTAGATCAACTAAAAGATAGTGAAAATGGGAAAATATATTATTTTTAGATAAGTAAGGAAGCTCCCTTGTTCATCTTTCCTTCCTTTTGTAAGAAAATTTGAGTTCAAATTACACTCACTAATGACATTTGCAAAATTAAATGTGGTACTACTACCATTAAACTTTTCATGCAATAACATATTCCTAATCTCATTTGAGAGTTTTACGCAATCATAAAAACTAAAGCTCTTTCTAAGTTGTGACTTATCTAAGGAGTCCACAACCATGTCCTTTTCACTACAACCATACCAAATAATCCTGAGATCACTTATCAAGGATTTGATGCCATTTTCCGGTATGCATATCTCAGGCTTGTATTAACATCATCCTCAATAATATGAAGGGTTGCTAGACAATCCACTTCCAACATCACATCTTCAAAACCCTTAGTGTTATCCATTTCTAAAGCCTTGTGAATATCGACCAATTCAAATTCAATGATACAACTAGTTTTATTGCACATTCCTACTACGCCACACCAGTCATCACTACAATTCCATGCAACCACGATGCTAGTTGATTTAGATTTTTCCATGGTTACATTAGTGTTCAACTTTATACACTGAGGTCTAGGTGGCATCCACTTACCTCCTATATCACCCGTTGTAGATCTATTAGTGGTATTCCATGTAAGATACTTTGTATTCCAAGCCTTCTGAATGTAAGTCCATTGATGCTCAATGAAGTTTCAACTTGTTTTCAAAGATCTCAACATTTCTACAATGCCATATATAGTCGCTCGCTATCTAGAAGTCCTCAGCCTTGTATGTTGAACCAAAGCCATATCTTTACACCATTCATTCATGCACATAGGCTCTCAAAACTTGTCCAAATCCCCCACATCCAAAATACTCTTCACAACCTCCATGGCATATTTACAATCATGTAGATCATGAATGGTCATTTCATCCTCCTCCTTACATCTGCCACAATGATTGTCATCTATCGAATGACAAATTATTTGTCTCTTATTTGTGAGCAGCACTCCATGAGACACAATCCATATGAAGAGTTTCACCTTATGTGCCACTTTGAGCTACCAAAGGGCCACCCATTTTCTTGGTAAAGATATGTCATTCTCCTTTCTAATTGCAATGTAGGAGGATTTCATAAGGAAGTCCCATTTTTAATGAGTATCCAGACATACACATCTTTATAGTTGTTTAAGTAGTAAAATATTCTAGATAAATATGTTTTATATGATTTTATAATAAACAAATAGTTGTAATCCTTTTTAACATTTATAAATATTGTAAATTTTAGTAAGAAGTGGAGTTCCTCAATAAACCAAACTCTTATGAGAATATAGAGAGCTACACTTAAAAATGTGATTGTTGTAGTCCATTAACTATATGGAGTGTTGTACATTCACAAGCATATTCAAATTCCAAATGTTGAGATGAATTAACATGGGATGGCATATTTGTAATTTGGATTGGGTGAATACCACACATAATCACTTTTGTTCAATATTTGGCATCTAACATTATCATACCTAAGGATGCTAGAAATAAATAAAACCTCAAAAGTTGTTAAATTTTGATATAGAAGTTAATTATGGCTATACATTGATATTGTTAGGCACGTAATTTTGATTCATATTCACCACATGATTTCTTAGTTTTTTTAATATTAATATTTGAAGATGGTTAATACAAACTAATGAAAAGTGAAACATAATGGCTTAGTAGACTAGGACCCTAAACACCACAAATCCTATAGGGAATGCATATTAATCCTAGGTTTAGTGGAATTTTTATCTAATTTTGATTTTAGATTTATCATTTTACTTTCAAAATATTTTCAATAAGGTATTCATGCGTTTTTATGTTAATTTCTTAAGTTTTTGGTTTAATTCTTTGATTTTATATATTGATGATTTTTCATTGACATAGGCCCAACGACCTAAGAGAATATCCTTCATAGAGGATTCACATCATTCAACATTCCATGGCTTTGTGTTTTCATTGGTGATGGTTTCCCATCAATTGATGAAGCTACCATAGACACTCCAACGGTCTTAGTAACATGTGGCTCTCAATCAATGGGCAACAATTGGTAAAAAAAAATATGAATATCACATATTGATGAATTTCTTGTGTTCGTCCACCAATAGCCATGGACCAAATAGAATCATGCACATCAAAAATTGATGAGAAGCATGTGAAGTAATCATCAAAGAAAACTCTATGATTTCCTACCGATGAACTTTCTACACATGCCCCTATTGAAGAGGACCATGCACATCTGTTATTGATGGAAGTTATGCACTCCACAACTGATGAAACCTTTACAACCATCAATTGACAAGAAGTATAAAATTCACCAACCAATGGGGTTTTGGGAGTCATGCAACTCATTGTCTTCCTTCTACCACTCTCCTTCCATTCATGGTGTGAAATGGCATCACTCCAATGGCTGAATGATTGCAAACCCTAACCAAAATCCTATAAATACAAGACCATGTCCCAATGGAAAGGCATCCCCATCTAGATGCCACCAGGATGACACAATCCATACTCTATGTCTATCTCTTCTTTCCATTAGCAGTTTCCTATTGGTTAATGACCACATCCACCAATGATGCCTCCATCTCCACTAAGTCTCTAAGGTTCTAACCTTAAAAGAGGCATGACCAAAAACTCCCCCTCAACATTTATGGTAGTCTCCATCATCATTGACCACCTTTTGATCCTTCTATGGTGAGAGATAAGTCTACAAAGGAGGAATATGATGCCTTCAAGACCACCACTAATGAATATCAATGAGTAATCTTGATGTTGCATTGACCACCATTGCTCCTATCACAAGACAGACATCCACACACCACAACTATGATTTCAACTTCTACTATGATGGTGATTTTTTCCTCTCATTTCCTAATAAATTTTTATTGTTTCCATGAGTGAGTGGTCCCCTTGGAGTGATGCAGGGATTAGACCCACTGCTCGATTTTATTCTCTTACTACATCTACTCTTGTATGAGCCATGCTATGTTTTGAATCAAACTTTTTATGATTGTAGACTTGTTTTGGTTGGTTGTTTTACTTATTTATCACATCTAGGATATAGAGAAATTTGATCCTAAGATCGATGATATTGTTTGTTTGATGTTAAACCCTAGATGAAAATTTTGGATAGGTGCTTTCTGAGGCAAAAGGTATATGACATCTAGGTAACGTGATAATGAGCCTAGAGTATTATCTATCTTGGCCTCAACATGTGTATGTTTGTGCTTATTATGATGCAGTGATCCAAGAGAATGTTGGTACTATGATGAAACCCACTCGCACTAGTTTTTGTAACCATTGATAAAATAGAACTTAGTCTCAACTTTTATATATTACAATCTTAGTATAATAAAACAATCAAACTCTTGTTATAAATACTAGTTCTTGCATGATTACTTTGATCAAACTACATCTTAAAAATATTTTCCCTTAGGTGTGACCCTAATATACTATGCTAAGACTCATCTTCTTGCGGTTGAGATTGTCATACACTTGGTATAGGTAAAATTTAGGCATTTCACCTTTAGAGAATTTGCATGTCTAATTAATTTTACTTCACATTTTTGCATTGTTCCCAGGGATAACATTTTTTTTGATCAATTTAACTAATCTAGATTAGTTAGCATTTTTCTTTTACTATTGGCAATTGAAAAATATACTTGATCCTTTTACATACATGATTTTTGGTAGTCTTCCTTTCTAGGATACGTCTCTAGTGTATGCAACATAATTTTGGTAACAATTCCATCCTAAAATTTGATCCTAAGATCTAAAGAACCTAGAACATGCTCCATTAATTTGTGGTGTTATAAATTTCTCAGGTAACATCTCTAGTATACGTGGAGTTCTTCTAGAACTAAGTCCATCCTAGAATTTAACATTGAGATCGAAAGAACCTACCAAATAATGGAGAAACAAAATGAATTGTCTTGTAAAGTTCAAGTGTGGCTCATGAGGAGAAACTCACATCCCTACTCCATGACATGGGTTAGTCTGGTGAATTATGAGGGACTAACAGTTATGTCACTCAAGTGATGATTCAATGCAATATTTGTAGTTGTTGTGTATCCATGTTCTAGTTAAGTCAAGTGGACACCATGAATATCTTTATAATAACAAATTGTTTTATAGTAGTTCATATCTCAAGCTAGTTGGGTTGATTACTATACATACTTTGTTGTTGGTACCCCTCCCAGACACTTGTGATTTGGTGTCAGTGTATTGAAGTTGATGAGCTCTGGCATGCTAGTCATGTCAATCTCATGTCAAAACAAAGTTTGTGTTGAGTTTTAAGGTATATATACTAACCTAACATTGGTAATGTGGTACACCGACATGTGGATATTATGTGACGAGTTCTACTTGATTGATACAGTTCAAGAGGATTCAATGCCGAAATAAAGAAGTTGGTAAAAGTGTTCAAGGAAAATTTCTTTACAATATACATATCCAATTTCCTCTTATTACTTAATGAGTACTTGTTATTGTTGCTTAGAGTTGACTAAATTGAGAAATATGTTGATGGAATACAATTGAATACTTGATATTTGTTAATACACATCTTACAATTGAATTTTTCTTATACAATTAGTGATATAGTATCTCAGGTGGTAAAGGTTTTCCTTCCCAATGAAGGTGCCCTAGTTCAAAATCCATGTTGTGTGCCTCAGAAATGAAGTATCCCACCATACTAGCTGGCCTACTGTGTGCTTTAAATGCCCACCCTCTGATGTCAGGGTAAAAGGGGGAGGGGTCATCAATGTGACTCTTCTTGTGGGTGGTTCTCACATCACCCAAAGAAAGAGTATTCCTCTTATTTTACATGTCTTATTTTTATTTTTTCATGAGTGTAAAACTATCACCCATTGAGTAAGTATACTCATAAAAATAAAAATAAAAATATTTTAAGACTTGACTACATGGGAATCTTCATAAGGCAGAGTTGGCTAGGGTGCTATTGTTCAGCCTCCCAAAAAAATTGTGTTTATTTTGGTATTTGATTTAAAATTTATATAAGAATTTCTATACACCCTAGTTCCAGAGGACACATGTACACAGATATGTACTTTTTGAGCAACTTACTTGTTACAATATAAGGTACCCCTTTTTGTATTTTTGTTCCATGATTTGTACAGGTATATCAACCTCTTCACATTGAATGCACATATATGAAAATTTATTTCCTCTTATGTAAAAATGATGTTTACATTTGTTTATCACTTTATTGTTTGAATAAATATGACTATCTTTTGTATACAATGTTCCTTCCACTTTTTACTCTAATGTTGTCTTTTATATCATCTTATGACAGTTCTTTACATGATTTCATATAGAAAATACTTCCTCTATATTCATTAGTTTGGGATACTAGGCCATGAGAAAGAGAACTCAAACATTTTGGTGTTGCTAGTAATGAATATGAAAATTGTGGAGCACTCAAACAACAATGTGAATGAAACTTCTCATACGTAGGTTTTTGTGAGCACACACACTACACCATTTATGAATAAGCCAAGAAACACAACTAGTAGTAAATCTATCGTAAGGAGTGGGACCCAAAAGGGGGCATTCTTTTACTCATGGGAGTAATAGAAAGCCATCCAAATCCAAATACGAGTATAATTGTTCACAATGGATGATGAACTAAAATCCAAGTGTGTAATGTATCATATACCAAAGTGTAATAGTGGAAGATAAAGTCTAACTATTACAATCATTATTCTATCATAGTTTCATCAACATGCAAGGTGAATACAAAAAGAAAATAAAACTAAACTATAGCTAAGACATTGTAGAAGGCAACCTAGCTACTCCAAACTATCTCCAACCAAAAGACTACTCATGTGTAGGTTGCAACTCAGGATCACCTATGGCAATATATTATCCACCTAAGGGGTTGGGAACACCCCAAAAAGAGAAGACAAGGGGGATATTTATCAGCAAAAGCTGGTATGCACTTGAAATAGGATTGGACAATATATAAGAATACATCATGTCAAATATAATGTAAACATGGTTCCTAATGAAAATGGAGGCAAAATATCCAATTCAATATCAAAATAAATCTTCATATAGTAAAAACAAAGATTATATGAAGAAATAACAAGTACAATAAAACATACTTGTCTTACCAATTATAGAGAACACTCATGGAAAGCAGTCCAAAAAATCAATTCAAATGAATTGAATAGCATGTAGATTATCTTATAGACTACAATTTTCTAAAAGTAGGGACAGAACACTTCCACATCCTATGTCTAGGAAGGAGGTGGGAGAACCCATAAACCTATGTGTAACAGTATATGTATACTAGGTGAGATCACCAGGAACCCATATATGGGAAAAGTTTTACAATGGGATCCAACTCCAAAATGTACTGCTATATATAGATAAAGATAGTCTAACAAATCAAACACGCATAGGGAGACGACGAGTTTGTTCCAAGCAAATAATTTATTTAGGGTTTCCATTACTAATTGGGACAACAAGATGTTAAAAATGCAATAAGGGTTGTAAATTGAGTAGCTATCAATAAGATCAAGGAAAATACATTCAATTTGCACTACAATGGTCTACTAGATAAATTACAGTGATTTTACCCAATTGGTTCAAATATATAACCAAGTGACATATAAAGCAATATCAAACAATCAAGTTATAGCAAAAGAAATTATGAAATATGTCCAATATGACTCATATAGAGAAGCTACATATATCAACTTGTGCCTCAATGGGTCAACAACAAACCCTAGGTTCGAGCAGGACTTCCTTGGCCTATTATTACTTTGAATACATATATGATTATATATACACTTCAATCCCTAAATTATCAACTCTAATATGGTTGTATTAGGTTCAAATTTGTATTTATTGAGGCAGAGATTATTATTTTTGAATGCAATGAGTATTTATTCATAATTTTTTGACAACCAGGTAATTAGTTATGAATTTAGAAAGTTAAATCAACTTACTAGAATGTCAAAATTAAAATCTCTGGACGACTACCAATATGCCACACATATGATTTTAGAATCATATTTGTGACATGGAATATTGGTCCATTGCCAATGATCAACAAGTTTTGAGAAATAAATCAAATCAAATCAAAAGTGCAAAAAGACACACATGGGCATGTAAGGCATGACAAAATAAAATCAAGAAAGGGTCATATTTGTAAAAAGCCAAAAAAAATCATCTTCTTCTTTGTTTGTACGATCAACAAAGGAATAATTCCCATTATTATAGACAATATATCAAAGTGAAAATCAACACACTAAAACTATGGAAATCACCATGCGACATTGAACCATTTGGATTTTGCATCCCTTACCGGTCCCATTGTTGGGAAAATATGGCATCATAACAGGCAACCGAAATAAAAAAAAATATTTTCCTTATTCCCCATAAATAGAAGATCGTGTCAACAACTATGTAATGAGAAGGATATTTTAACGAGTTCATACCTGGCATTGGACTAAGTCCAGTGACTATTCCTCATTGCAGTAGTCTTGTAGTGGACTTCTAGTTGCATCGAGACAACATCTATAGTACCTCCTGGTCTCACCACAGACAATAGGCTGACGTTCCTCCTAGAGAAAGGCAATGGCCTCCTTACCTCTATGGAAGGCCACACAGACCGCCTAGAACTCCTATCATCCTTCTAGAATAGAAATGAAGGATTTTTCCCTCCTATTGTTGTACTAGTCACCAACTTACTCTCCCAAACTGTTCTCCCTTAATATCCCTCCCTTTATCGGATAGGACTTGTTGACTCAAGGAAATGTTGACTCAAGGTCTAAATTGGCTAAGCCCTTTTTTTATTATGACTAACCATTCCACTTATTTGTGTCTAATGCTTCTACTTGAGTGATTTTGATTAGGTATAGACACACTCCAAATGCCCTAACTTGTGCACCCTAACTTGGAGAAAAGACAAGTTAAAATCAATGCAATTGCATTTTTGTGGAATATGATGTATCTCTATTAGAATCATATTGTAAATCACTTTTAATGGTTGTATGACTTGTAGTTTAGCTTAGAAAAAATCAGGAGCACTTAAATCGAATATTTAAGCACTCTAATAATATTTTCCAAAATATATCACAGAGTGGCTATTCAGTCAAGTTTCTCCTGTGACAAACTCGACTAACACCTTTGATGCATTTTGAGATTGTCCAGGTTTGGTCGAGTTTCCAAAATATAGAAATTGACTGACACCCAACACTAGCAAATCAGATTTAAGTGATCAGTCGAGTTTGATCCAGGATAAACTCGATCCATGCTTCAAATTTGTTTTGTTTCATAGTGCAATTTGTTGAGTTTTCCAAAAGTAAACTTGACTAATCGCACTGTATGAAAAGGGTAGAAAAATTGTTTCTAGCCGTTGGAGTGTTGTAAAACTTGAAAAAATATCCGTTCCAACATCCCAAATGGCTAGTATTCATGCTTAAGTGTTTCTACTAGCTAGGAGGCATCCCAAACTATAAATAGGACCCCTTGGGCTTCATCCCATGGTTAGCCAAGCACTATGAAGGTCCCTATACTACAGTTGAGTGACTCTAAGAGCCTCCCTCTATCTCTAAGATTAATCACTTGCTACATCCATTAGAGTGAGTAGGATATTTGTAAGAGAGCTAGTCCTACATGTATATCTTGTGAGGCTCTCACTTCCACCACCTCCCAATCTCCCATTTCTACCATGATGATGAAGATGAAGATTCTCTCTCATGGCTAAGAGAGGTGAATAAGAAGAATGGAAGGTGTCCCTTGGTAATAGCTTCTCCTTGGTGAAGGTGAAGTCAAAGGAAGAATGTCCAAGAAGAGTGGGTAATTCCTCCAAGGCGGAAGACTTGTTGCAAGAGTGGGTAAGACCTTGGTGAAGGCAGAAGACTCCTTGCAAAAGTGGGTAAGTCCTTGGTGAGGTTGAAGACTTTTTCTTTGATAGGTAAGTCCTTTGGTAGGTTGTTGGCATCCTTCTCCATAAAGGGAAGGTTGGGTATCCTTGGCCTGAAAAAGGAAGGTCATATGTTTGATGTCTTAAAATAGAATATAAGTATGTAATGGTTGCAAAATCATAGATCTTGACCTCTCTAGGTAGTGGACTAACTTACTCCGAGTTTGGAGTATGGAACCACTCTACAAAAATTGTGTTCTTGTTTAATATATCTCTCCTTATTTGTGCATAAAGTTCACACTTTCCATATTATCTTAGAAATATCTTTTTAATTACATTGAGCCCTATTTTACTCTCCCCTCTAGAGCCCATCCTAGATCCAACAAGTGGTATTAGAGTGGGTCTTTTCCAAGTATACTTCCACAAGTAGGGGAAGATGGGTGATTATCAAGGAGGGACATACCTCATCAACATTCCAATCTTTGATGGGAGAAATTTTCAATTGGAAGAGAAGGATCTAATACTACATCCAAGGATCAAGTCTTGAGCTATGGAGAATGGTAGACCTTCCATAAAATCTACCAAAGACAAATATAGAAGAACAAGATGAGCCTACTTTGAAGAAAGCAACCTTGAATGCAAGATCCATCAATATTCTCTACGCCTCCATGTACCCCACCGAGTTCAACCAAATTTCCTCTTGTGAGACAGACTATGAGATATGGAGAAAGCTATGTGTCATTTATGAGGAGACAAAGCAAGTGAAGGAAAGCAAAGTCTGCATGCTCACATTCCTCCTTGAAAACTTCAAGATGGATAGTCAAGATGTACTCAAGGCTCAACACCATTGTGAATGGTCTTTCCATTCTAGGTCATCCTCTGGATAGAGGAGAGATCAACTCAAAGATCCTTAGAACTCTCCCCAAGAGGTGGGAATCCAAGGTGACCTCCATTGAAGAAACAAAGTCTCTTTATGATATCCCTATTGAAGAACTTATAGGAAATCTACAAGCCCATGAAGTCAAACTTGACAAGTAAGATGAAGAAGGAAGAGAAGAAGAGAAAGAGCTAAAGAGAATGAAGAAGGATGAAATCAAAGCAAAATTTGAGGCTATTGTTGTTCAAGCTTTTCCATCCTCTCAAGGTGAAGAAGATGCCATGTACTCCAAAGGTATACTCTAAAAGGCAAGTCATCCTCCTTCACCCAGTGTTGTAAATGTGGACATAAGGGTCACTTCAAGGAAGATTGCCCACAAGGAAAAAAGACCCATCATCACAGGAGAAGAGAAGAGAAGCACAAGAAGAATGAAAAATGGTACAAAAGATCAAGTGACTCCTCCAACTCAAGCTCAAGTGAAGATTTAAGTGGAGGATCTATCTCAAGATCTAGTAAAGATGGAGAATGCCACTTTTCTCTCATGGACTCAACAAGTGAATACTCAAATGAGGTAAATATGAACTCTTTAGATAAAGGATCTTCAATTGCTATTATTTATGTTACTCATGCCTCTCTTAAGTCTTCTAAAAAGAAAAGAAAAAACTTGCTAGAATTGTTGACAATTTGCATGTAGAAAAAGAGGATATTTAACATGATAATACTTGCTTTCTTGATGAAAACAATGCTTATCTTAGTCAAGTAGATTCTATTAAACTTGAAAATGCTAATTTGGTTGATAAGATTAGATTCTTAGAAGCTCAACCTTTTATATCTAGTGCTAATGAAGAGCATAGAAATGTTGTGAATTCTCTCATGCTTGACATTGATGTTCTTAAAACTAAAAATGAGGACAAAAGTTTGTTTTGCAAGGATTAGAATCTAAAAATAGTTTTTATCTATCTAAAATTGCTTTTCTTAAAAATGAGAATGCTTCCTTGCCTACTAAAATCAATGTTCTTGAATCTTCTTCTAGTTCCACTAGTAGAGAGAATAATGTTGCTACTTTAATATTGATAAAGATTCTTATATGGCCAAAGATCTTTGCTTAGAAACTGATCTTTTTCATGCTAGAGATAATATCAATCAATTGTTTTCCACTATTGCTTCTCTTATGCATGATAATCATAGTTTGATATCTTCTATGCAAAGATTATTAGATGATAAAAGGAATATTAATCAAATCCTAGTTCATACTACTGAACAAATGGGTAGAGATGATTTTGGAATTGATAGTAACCAAATGAACAACAAATATAAAGGACCTTCAATTTTAATGAAGAATCCTCTAGTTCCAAGGCTAGGAGATCATGTAATCATTGCAATGAAATTGTTCATTATTCCACATATTATCATTTTAGTAAAGCACCCAAGAGAAATAGGACTTGAGTTTCTAAGATGACCCCTCCAGAACCAAAATTATGATTGGGGACCATTTCATCTTTCTTCTTGTAGTTCAAGTGTAATTGGATTGACATGAGCCATTGATTTGTGAATTGGTTTCTCAATCCACACAAAAGAAGAAAGGTGAGATTTGTATGGGGTGGAAACAAATGAAAAATAAATGGTAAGAATATAGGTAATGATATTATTTCTCATATCTAATCATATCTTGTTCTTGGCAATCTTGTATGCACTTTACATATGGTTTTTAAGTCTAATTTGGTATATTGTGATTCTCATCACCTTCTTGCTCAAAAGTTTCCCTTGATGCTTACAGAGTGCATTACTAACTTGCTTACACATGTTTGGATATGGTTTATATTTTTATCTAACCTCTAGATATGTTTTTTTATAAAAGAATATATGTTTTTGATAATATCTATTGTGGGCCGAGTTTGTCTAGATAGAAACATAGATGACAATCACTAATGAGTGTTGCCAACAATTGTCATAGGTTGAGAAGTTCAACACAGAAACTCGACCGACAACACTATGCATTGAATATATAGAAGACTTCGTGGAAGATAATTTCCCTTTAAACTATATTTCATAATCACAAGCCTTATTCTATGGCACTCCCTTTAGTACCTTTATATATGCATACTGCCATCCTTTAAATTTCCTATCTTTCATACAATTCTACCTCTCTAATTGCTTCCTTTTTTATATCTATATATCTTGCAATTACTTGTCATGAGTTGTTATGTAGGTTTTGATGATGATCTCTTTGGATCTCTTGGTTGCATCTTAAATTGCTTCGTTGTGCTTTAACTTTCTACATCTTTCTAGTAGGATATCTTTTGATGCAAACTGAGGTTCTCAGTGGTAATCATCTTTTGATACTGATGCATATTTGCTAGTGAGTTATATCCTTTCTAGCTTCTAAAAGTGCATATCCTTTTGTTTGATCTCTACATCTTCTCATAGCTTGTTTTTTAACTTGTGCATCTTCTGCTATGACCTAGATCCTACTAGTAGTCCTAACTTGTGATACCATCTACTAGTAATTCATATACAAGTATTTCTATACTTGTTCATGTTTTGATCAATTGGTATTCAACTATATGCTATGCTTGTATCTTGTTTCATACTTGATCAAGCTTGTTCCTTGAATTGCATATTACTATCTTGAGTTACTTGCATGCATAGCCTTATCATTGTTGTTTGCTAGAAGTGCATCTAGGGTTGTTCCAATGCATGTCTTGATTTTCTTTATATGCATTGCTTGGACAAGCCCTTAGTTTTTTTATCTTCTAATCTCCTTTCTAAAATTTGGCATCTCCTTATTCTAACATGTTTTGTTTTGTCTCTTCAAACCCCCACTTATTGAAATGACAAAGGGGGAGAAGGCATGTCTTGTCTTATTTAATATGGGGATAAGGCATGTGTAGGGAGAAGGCATGTCTTATGTTAAAGGGAGAAGACATATATGTAGAAAACATATGAGTAGAAGACATAGTTTTTATAAGTGATGTGAAAGCTAGACATGTAGGAGAAATACCATGAATTGAGGTGGAGTATGAGAATTCCATGAGCATTAATTGAGGGGGAGCATATGAACTCAATTCTATTGAAACCCCTAGTTTTTCAAAAGGTATGATTTTACTTAAAAACTTTTAATACACTGATGGAATGGTTTGTCATCTTCAAAAAGAGAGAGAATAATGACGTAAGGTCAATGTTGACTTAATGTCTAAATTGACTAAACCCTAGTTTTGATGATGACTAACCATTCCAATTATTTGTGTCTAATCCTTCTACTTGAGTGATTTTAGAATAGGTATATACACACTCTAAATGCCCTAATTGTGCATCCTAATTTGGAGAAAAGACAAGTCAAAATCAATGCAAGTGCACTATGGTAGAATATGATGTATCTCTATTAGAATCATGTTTAAATCACTTGTAATGATTATATGAGTTGTAATTAAGCTTTAAAAAAATAGGAGCACTTAAATGGAATATTTAAGCACTCTAATGACATTTTCCAAAATACATCACAGAGTGCCTATTCATTCGAGTTTCTCCTTTGACAAACTCAACCAACACCCTTGATGCATTTTGAGAATGTTCGGGTTTGGTACAGTTTCCAAAACATAGAACTCAATCGACACCCTACATAGAAAATAAGATTTAAGTGATGGATCGAGTTTCATCCATGATAAACTCGATCGATGCTTCAAAATTTTTTGTTGCATAGTGCAATCGAATGAGTTTCCCACAAGTAAACTTGACTGATCACACTATATGGAAAGTACAAATTAAGTGTTTCTAGCCATTTGAGTGTTGCAAAACTTGAAAAAAAAATGTTGCAACACTCCAAATGAATAGTATTCATCCTTAAGTGTTTCTATTGGCTAGGAGATATCTCCAAATATAAATAGGAACCATTTGGGATTCATCACATGGTTATCCAAGCACTATGAAGGTCCCTATAATATAGTTAAGTGTCTCTAAGAGCCTCCCTCTCTCTTTAAGCTAAATTACTTTCTACATCCATTAAAGTAAGTAGAAGATTTGTAAGAGAGCTAGTCCTACATGTATATCTTGTGAGGAATTCACTTCTTCCACCTCCCAATCTCTCATTTCTACCATGAAGATGAAGATGATTATTCTCTCTCTTGGCTAAGAGAGGTGAAGATGAAAAAGGGAAGGTGTCCCTTGATGAAAGCTTCTCCTTGGCGAAGGTGAAGTCAAAGGTGGAAGATCCAAGAAGAGTGGGTAATTCCTTCAAGGTGGAAGACTTGTTGCAAGAGTGGATAAGACCTTGGTGAAGGCAGAAGACTCCTTATAAAAGTGGGTAAGTCCTTGTTGAGGTTGAAGACTGGGTCTTTGGTAGGTAAGTCCTTTGATAGGTTATTGACTACCTTCTCCTTAAAGGGGAGGTTGGGTATCCTTGACCCAAAAAAGGAAGGTCATATGTTGTATGTCTTCAAATGGAATATAAGTATGAAATGGTTGAAAATCCTAAAGCTTGGCCTCTCTAGGTAGTAGACTGACTTACTCCTACGTTGGAGTATGGAACCATTCTACGTAGCTTGTGTTCTTGTTCTTGTTCAATATCTCTCTCCCTTGCTATGCATGTTTTAGTTGCACTCAAAGTTTATACTTGCCATATCATTTTAGAAATATCTTGAAGGTCTAATGAATTTTGTTTAGTTGCATTTAGCTCTATTCATCACCCCTCTAGTGCACATCCTAGATCCAATAGGACTTGCTCGAGCTCTCTATTGGTTACCACAACTAGAGAGGACAACAATTATCGGAGGCAATTGAGTTGTGTCTGTGGAAGCCCCCAACATTCCTCTATTTATAGGAGGGTTAGGGTCAGGATTTCCAATCTGAGTGGGAGAGGAAGTGATCGGAATTTCACAAATTTATGAAACCTTCAACAGGAGAAATGATCGGTTCACAAGTGAGTCGATCAGTTGGCATGTGATACAATTGGTTCACCTAGTGAACTGATCATTTCATAATGTTTCCCAATCACATATGAATTGAAAATTCTAATCCAATTAATGTACAACATGACACCATCACTAATCATTGATGTAATTGAATTGGACCACGAATCAGGCATCTTACACTTGTGAGTTAGTCATCTCATGACCTTCAATCGATCAGTTCACTAGGTGAACCGGGCCATTTGTTCCCCAGTTCATGTAGAATTTAGACAATGCAATTTCCTACCAACCTAACACTCCAAACAGTCGATTCAACACTTGAACTGGTCGGTTGGGAGTTCAGTCAGTTGATTTGTTTCTTGAATTGAGTAGATAAACACTTTCGTAATCAATTCAACTATCACTCATGATTAAACTCTTCTACTATGTGCATCCTGCGTGTGTCACCCCCTAGGTTCCTATTTATGTTGGCAGTGAATGTCCATAACTGGTTTATGACATCACAAGCAAAGAGAGGTGCTTAGTCACACATCATTACTACCCAAATAATCAGGAAAGTTAAATAACAACTTCAACCTATGATTCGTGTTAGGTGTTATAGTGATTGTTTAATTCTTTTGTCTCTGATATCCGAAATGAACT
Organism: Alisma plantago-aquatica; assembly: GCA_963693085.1. Lineage (NCBI taxonomy): Eukaryota > Viridiplantae > Streptophyta > Magnoliopsida > Alismatales > Alismataceae > Alisma > Alisma plantago-aquatica. The sequence continues at coordinate 434,044,766 of OY856412.1, read as the reverse complement.
TAAGGCATTGAAGTGTCATCCTCTCAATGTTCAATCCATGTTCCTTGATCCAAAGAAGACTGTCTGAGATATATGTGACCTCAATATCGTATATTGACTCGCATGTGCAAGCACATTCTTTTCTTGGTCTCACTTATAAAGTACCCAGGATATCAAACTTCAATAGGAGGGACAAATCTTGTCTACATCACTCACACTCATCCCCATGTGTCACAGTGCACCCAATCATCACCTTTATGGAAACCCTTATTCAGAAACATGGTGGATGATGTCAAAGTACACTGAATGACATGTGATGAGTGTAGTGGTTTTAGGTCTAAGAACAACAATCACCACCTTCACTATGAGAGATGACTATGAGCGCCATGTACATTTTCCATGTGTCACTCTTAAGGTGGCTCTGTCTGATACATTGTTCCTTAACAAGTATATATGTGCTTGGCTTAATATCAAAAATATCATGACTGATGAGATTCTATCATCAACCAACACACACTCTAGTCTTCAGTGTTATTGTTGTCTATCTGCCTTCCATAGTAAGATTCGGCCAGGGACATAATAATAATGCACATACTCTTAACATCTATTGATCGCATTGTTCAAGTCACGTACTTGAAGACATACATCATTGAGTAGTGTCATTCTTTAGACATTCACTATGTTTCCTCATTATCTCATAATTGAGTGAAAGAGAATGAATTGGAAGCTTGCCTTTACTATTAATCAAACCATTTATGTAATATGACACAACAATCATCATATGATTGCCTAAATGGGCATACATACCAACACCCATGGACCAAGGTAGAGGTTTTGATGGGGTTAGTAGCATCCAATGGAGCCTCCCTCGATGGAAGCAATACATGTGAGATTTAGATATAGATAACAACTACTAGAAATCAAGATGAGGAAATGAGAATAACTCACAAGAGTACAACAAACCTAGAGAGTGGAAAGCATCATGTAAACAAGATGTAGAACCCATCAATTGCATCGTGGCTCTCAAAGCATTTGAAAAAGGTCTCCAAAAGGGAAACCATGAAGGAGCACCTATGTGAAAAATTGCATGGATAAAGGCTTTGAAAAAGGTGCAAGGATCCCTAAGACAACACCCCAAGACCAAACAGATGATCAAATAGCCGTTGATGCACCTCCAAGATATAGATCACAGACACAATGAGGTGGAGTTGGGATGGTGTACTAGATACTACAAGTTAACTATGAAAAATTGAGGAACAACATGGGGGATGCTTATAGGTGTATAGGGTTCATGGTTGCGTATTTGTAGGCTAAAAAATCTAGGGCACCCAATATTTGAGTCAGGGGAGGAACTGGGGATGAGGAGAAACTAGAGTTTGGGAGGACTCTGGAGGTCACGAATGTAGGTGAAAATAAGGCTTCCCAAGTTCAGGGTGTTTTAAGGAATGTGAAGAGGGGGAGGTCTAGGATGAGGAGAAAAGAAGAGAGAGAGAGAGAGAGATTGAGGTCGAAATTGGATAAGGATATCACATACTATAGAGTTTAGGAAAGAAAGGACTCAAGGTAGAAGACATGTTGTTGTCTATGTGATGTAGATCTAAAAACTCATAAGGAGCACACGCATGACACTAAAACTTTAGGTGAGATTGATAAATTATACACATAACATGAAAATTGGGAAAATAAACACATGAAGCAAAGTTCAATTTAAATTAGGAATGCACATTGAAGTATTATCCCTTCCATCAAAACTAGATAACTAGCATTATCTGATTAGGTTGAACGTTCATACTCAAGATTATTCAACCATGTATATTGTGATGGTTTAGATTTTAGCATTATCTTATATGAGTTATTTTAAAATTAGGATTTAACTCCATTATCTTAGTGTTTTTATTCGGTATCAACATTTACAATCAATATTCATTATCTAAAGTTCTATTATCCTCATATATTTATCTAAAGGTTGATGGTGTATTATATTGTATGGATTTCCACATTTTACTTATTTAACTCATTAGTCCATAGATCAATTTTTACTTTAATGGTGGCACATTAGTTATCTACACTCACATTAAACGTCAAAATATCACTCCACTATATATATTGTTCACATTGTATACCACATGAACCATTTCCTTATATTCATTCACCTCAAGCCAAACATTATGCACACTTAAGTCATAATTTGTGTATTAGAGAGAAAAGTGGCATATATGAAATATTTAATGAACTGTTTTATGTATTAAGCCACAATTAGGTTATCAAGTTAATTTCATGTGTATTAAGATATGTCATGTAATTAAATACCTAAGTTACTAATGTATCATATAAGGTACCAATCGTATATAAGTTAGGGTTAGATGATTGCAAATTAGGGTTTATGTCAACATGGTTACTATTAATCATATACACCTCGTAAGCATGTCATAAATCTAGGGTTGGGTTCCATATATTCAACTTAACAACTTGTTAGGGTCTCCTTGTCTAAAGCATGTTAGGGTCACATATATCCATGGTTAGGTTTACATTTGAGCTATCCATGTTATGTGCATTACATGTCAATAGGGTTACAAACAAGTGTATTTTAGGGTATATTCTTAACCTTGTTTGGATAATTCTAAAGATCTAAGCACATCAACCTCCTAATCATGGAATTATGGTTTCTAGATTCAGGATAGCCCAATCTTAGTATGTTACATGACTCAACCCCTTAAAGAGGATTTTGTCCCTAAAATTAGCATATTCACATACTATCTAGCTACTATACCCCACCCTTTAAAATTTTTAACCTAATAAGTCAAACAAATAAAGGCACAAATATGATTCTATCTAAAACACATGGTAACATCATCTATAACTTCACTCACTCTTAATCCACTCAAGATACAAAGCAATGTGGAGCACAGGGAACATAACTTCAAAGTTAGATTAACTAAAAGCATAAGCTTTGTGAAATTCTTCACCGCCAATGACATTGAGAGGCCCGACATGGATCTCATACAGGTGTCTTCATGAGATCAAGGGAATCAGGGCCTAATCTGACCAAGTTCTACAAAATTATGATACATGATCTAACCTTCAAGTTTAGGAGGACAAGTACTAGGGAGATTCTTCTTTTGGAACCCAGAGCATACATAACTCTTCGAGTTTTCACCGGAGATATTTCTCTTATAATTGTTCTTAGCTTGATAACTGGATAAGTTTCTATAGAAAAAACCTTATCCACCATCTGTGAGAAGGTTAGTGGTAACAAAGTAACGAACCTTCATTCAATGTTGTAGCACAAGCCATTAAGAAACATACTAGCTCATATTGCTTCAGTCAAACCTTTATCACAACGGTTAAGTCAACAAAACTTTACACATACTCCACCACAGTCATGGCATACTGACATAGATTATAGAATCAGATTTCTTCTTTGTTAATGATATAGATGATATATACTTCTCACTAAACAAGGTTAAGAACTATTACCATGTCAAGGTCAAAACATCATGAGTCTTGGCCATACCATTCCACCAATGATGAGTTGTCCTACTAAGCACATATATAGGAAATGAGCCTTTTGATGCTCAGGGAAGCCATGCCTTCAAAATTTTCATTCAATAGAGAGAATCCAATCATCAAATATTTCCACAGTGTGCACTTCACTCTCGACATAAAAGTACATAGGATGCAATTTGGCAACCCGTCATGCTAATGAGATCACTCAAAAACCAAATTGCCTACACTAATTAATAATATAACCATAAAGGTACAAAATTGAAACTGGATAAAATTTTCCAAACATTTCAAAAGAAATATATGCAGGAAAGTCCAACTTCATATGTTTTTTCTTACCAAGTAACTTTACATGAGATTTAGTGGCCTCAACCACAACTTGTATTCAAAAAGTGTTTTCCATATATTTACAATATTTACATTTTTATGGCATACAACCAAAATCTTGAGTCAACATACATGATATACGTAACCCCCTACCCAAACATGAGAATATGGGGATGACTCTAGAGATCTACACCAAACCCACCAACCTCACAAGCTCTACATGTCTCCATCTTGGGCCTCCCTACCACCACAGGTTTGACTGCACTATAGATCACCTAAAAAGATGAGGAAACCCACGAGGTGAGACCCATGTCCAATCGATAAGATATAACCTATAATTACATTTAATGCTTACAACTAGGTTATATAACTAAAGTAGTTAAGATAGATAGTTTGACATATTCAAAAGATTAAGCAGTATGTATATAAAATGTTCAAGTATAATTGAAGGTTACATGTATAGGTAATTACACTTAACAAGATATGAATCACATATAAATCTAGTAGGAAAGTAAGACATTGATTATCATCCTATGTGATTTTCCAAAGAAACCTAACAAGTATACTACACATGTGAGTTAGTGATTTTATTTCACCCTGGGTAGCTTGAGGCGTACCACACAAACTACCAGTTGACCACAACAAAGATGTATCAGCCCCGTATAAGATTTGGGATATCCAAAATGTTAAGGATCTCTTCCCCTCAGTCAGTACGAATAACAACTGAAGTGGCACATCAGTCCAACTAGTAAAAACAACATGGTCCATCTTGGGTACACATGCCACGACACAAGAAACTAGGGTATAAACCATCAAATTTGAGTTACGACCGCAGTCTCTCTTAACACATTAACTCTGAGACATAGCCTTGACCACTCTCTAAAACCTTAAGATCTGGATGGCAGATACATACCCTCCCTACACCTATATATACTCTATATACGACTTTGAGATCCTCTTGGGATTACTTTTTTCACTATACAATAAGTTCTAACACTAAGACAGCTCTACGGTCTCAGGACACGGCATGATTAGGATTATACTTCACTATTTACATTGTTAAGTTTTCATACTACATCAAACAATATACATAGAAGCTCCTAAAAAAATTTTGGTATACAAAAATAAAATTCTAGGTTAGAACTATAGAAGATATAAAATGTATGAAACATATTCCACGTTATTCCATCATGGTATATTCAACCACCCTTGGTCATGTAGAGGCCTAAACATTAAACTAGGTTGCATAAGTGCCCATAAAGTCACTTTGAGAAGAATGGTAATAACTTCCCATAGGAACATCATTATTCTCTAAAAAATTTCAAAGAGCCTAATGAGTCATAAACAAGATATTACCAAAATTTTTTGCATAAAAGTCTAACAAACTGAAAAGTTATGGTGTTTCTAAGAACTAGGTAGTTATATGTTCAAATCCTAGCATGAATGAGTTAATTTTGGTACTATGTTTTTGTCCAATTATCATTTCAGCACCAAAACAACAAATAAAAGCATTATAACCACCATTGATTAACTACTATACATCAAGGTTTAGTGTGTGAGTCGTATTTCTATGCATTGGGTACCTAAACGTTATCTATGTGACAATTTTAGGAGTCATAACACCAAAATTTCAGATTTCAGACCTTGCATGTTCAAAGAAAAGCTCTGTAACATACCAGGACTAGAACCCTATCATAGTAGTTTTACCCTTTTTACTTAGCCAAACAAGGATAATCTAATAATAATGGAACATAAAATGTGACACCTCAAGTATATAAGGGAAATACAAAATAACTTCTGCTTAATAATGACTCATTTGGATGATAATAGGAAATTAAAGAACTTAATTGGATAAATATTTCCCATATATTCTTAATATAGGGTTTTATGCACAAATACCTCAGTTGGATTTTAATTAATGGATCTGAAGGGTAATTTGTCACTAAGTAATGAAAATAATAAGATATTTCATCCTAGAACTTTCTAGTACTTTTTAGAAAAGGAAAAAGAAGAGAAAATCCAAATTATATAAAATGGAAATGATAAATGCAATAATTGGAGGTAATATGGGATTTAATGGATAAAAGAAGATAATGTGGAATATATTATTCCAAAAATCATAAATGGAAAGTTAATTTGGCACTCAATCTCATTTTCTTGACCTAAAAGAAACTTAAGGGCCAAGTATCATCTAAATTGGAAGATAAATGCATATATTAATGTTCTTATCAAAAGAAAATAAGAATTAGGCCAATAAAGTGAAATAAAATAGTTAATACCCTCAAATCGGGAAAATAACTCCAAATTCGTAATCTAAACATAAAAATAAGCCTTTGGGCAAATTTGCAACTAATTTGGATAATGTTTGATTAATGAATAAATATAGGAGAGAGAAAGGTGTAAAATCTTCAATTTATTAAATAATAAAGAAATAAACTCAACTTACGATATTAATGATAAAATCGTATCCAAGTCGGGACTTGTGGGTCAAGTTTCACCAATTTTGGTTTATCCTAATGCCATTAATGGAAGAGGAAAGAGAAAATGAGATTCAATTTATTTACCACATTAAAAATGTTCAAAAGGAAAATATAATTTTATATTCGGAATCTACATGCTTTATTTAGTCTATGTGCAAAATTTTACCTAATTTGGGGTTTGTTTGCACCCTCTTTGGAGGAGAGAGAAAATAGAAAATTTATTTGCATTTCCATTTCCATTGGGACGATTTGTATAAAGTTTCCTTTATTTTCTTTTTTTCACGCGGCTGTTCAGACGTGCTTGGATCTGGGCCATTCATTTCTTGATCAGACGACTACCAGCTTGTCATCTACCTCACGATGAAAACGGAAACCAGGTCAGTTAGACGCAAATTTTCTGACCAGGATTTCTCGGACTACACTCAATCTTTGATCACGATTTTTGTTGCTATAGTTTCCTTATTCGATTTCACTTATTTTGATCCCTACTTTCCATACCTTTTTCCTCTCAGTTTGTGAAACCCCAAATCTTATACAACAAGCAAGTTTGGGCCATTGGTTACTCACCTCCCTACCCATCCTTGTCTATAAATAGCTCTATCCTCGGCTCTCTGGAGGTTGTTGCAGTGATTCTCTCAACCCAATTGAGCCAGAGCCTGTGCTTGTGTCGTCAGAGATCAACCGGAAGTCCTGACTTTTGTAGCATGTCTCTCTCTCTTCCCTCATCACCTCCGCTTGAATTGAAGGTATGGTTGGCTTCGTATTCTCTTTGTCTTTCTTTCAATACCCTCATCGCGAACTTTGGTCATGTGCTACGAAATCACCTAAATCGAGCTAGAGTTCCTCGGCACCATGTCTGTGACTAAGCTTGGGGACGATCCCCTTAATAAATTTACCTTTTCTCCCTCCGCTTTTCTCCTTTACTTGTTTTATCGCCCATGTGTGTTTCAGTTTTTTCTCCTTAATATCCTTTGCTTGGAGTGAGTCAACTGAGCCTTGACCCACTGACTTGGTTGGCATTCATTGGGCCATGTCAGGCCGGGCCTACTCTCTCTCTCATTTCTCATTGGACAAACGATGAGTCGGATTTTCCTTAGTTTCTGATTGGTCTGTATTGTAAAATCAATAACTAATAATCCACAGATCGGAAAATTACAAATAAATACTCATTGGATTCAGAAAAATATAAGATTTCTTTTGGTATTGGTTTTGTCACCTGAATATTATGTTTTAAAGAGGTGATTTTAATGGATCTAATTAATAAGATAATAACTTGTATAATTCATAACTAAATATTTATAAGTCAGAAAAATATAATAAAATATGTTTTGGACTCCTAATAACATGAACTAAAATATGGAATAGTTTTCATTACCTAATACACACATGAATAAAAAGGTGGTTTTTAGGGTTTGGTTAATGTGTATGAAATTGACATAAAATATGTATATGTGTTTAATAGGCTCGTTGGTGACCTAGACTTGGATCTAGAAGTGCTTTGGACTTTGAATTCTGATATTGAGGTATGTTGTATCCCCTATTACTCAATGTTGAGCAATTCACCTATCTTTTCATTCTCTTGAATTTGGCCTACACAATATGTCTTATCTCTTATTGTCATGGTTCATGTGAACTATCTTGATTGTGATCTTAGATATTCTTTTGGGATCCTACCTTGTGATGTGGTACATGATTATCTTGTTGATGGTATATGCCCACTGTGATGTGGAGATTTATTGGTGGTTTCATATGTTGTCCATTGTGTGATATGGCAAATCTTATATAATGTTTGACTAAACCTTTCTACTTGCCTCTACATTTACCTGCTATGTGATTCAGTAACCCTAGATTAGTATACTTGAATTGGTTTTATCTCATTGTGATTTATGGGAACATTGTGATATTGTGGATGGTGGATGTGTGATTCCCAATGCCAGGGCAGGATGTGTGATTCTTGGCCCATGTTTGGGTGGTGGATGTGTGATTCCCCATGCCAGGGCAGGATGTGTGATTGGCCCATGTACCCTCAGGGCAAGATGTGTAATTCTTGGCCCATGTCTCACCAAGTTCAAGATGTGTGATTCTTGGCCACCTTTGTCTTTTATAATATTCTAGTGTTATGCTTATCTCACGTGCATGCAAGATGATGGTTATGACATGTGCTTATGTGGCACTACTTTTATTATTGTTTTAATGGCAAGTATCCCTCTTATCATATGTTTGGGATTCATTCCTTTTATGACTGTGTGGGTAGTCCTTATCTCTTGAATGGGAAGCGTTTATACACGATGTCTTTATTGCCACATATCGCTCAAGTTTTCTTTTAGTATACGCATACAAGCTTTTTGTTGATATCATCTTTTCCTTATTTTGTGGGGTATGCTTCCAACCCAAGTTAGATCAAGGAGTGGAGAACTTCAACATCAATCTTGTAGCTGAGCTTTTGGGAGACTTGGAGAGGTGGCTAGATGACCCTCGGCTTGATCTTGGGCTTATACGTTTAGTTTTCCTTTTGGACACCCATATGTGGTGAAGTGTTATATTATGCCTTGTAAATTGTTAGATAATATTTCTTTTCTGCTGCTACTCATTGTGTAATGATACATACATGTTGATTGAATTGATCTCCATCCCTTTAGTGGAAAAAAAATTTATGTGGTGTTTGATTCAAGGGATGCAGACTTTTCTTTCTAGTATAGGAGTGGTTTCACTTCTTTACAACATGATATCAGAGCCACTAGCAGTCGGTTATCTAACTATTTCAAACTCGTCTCCCTTAGGATGTTTACCTTTATCTTAGGTTGCTTATACCTAGTACTTTTCCTTGTGCATGTAAAACCCTAATGGCGGGAGATAACTCAACGATTGACAACCAATACGGTTATGAGACACCTCAAAACACTAGGTTTGGCCAGGGGACCTCAGCTTCTGCTGGTTCGGGAGGAGCTATGACTCCAGAGAAAGAGTTGGCCATGTTTCGACAACTCTTTACATCTTCCATGGTGGGAAAGATGAAAGACTCGTCTGTACCTGAGAAGTCTAAGGAGTTCTCAATCATGGAGTTCATGAAGATGCAACCACCTACCTTCAAGGGTTAAGGTGAGATAGATATGGTTGACAAAGCAGATGATTGGGTGTTAGCCTTAGAGAGAACTTTTGATGGTATGGCATGCCCTCCACATCAAAAGGTTAGGTTTGCTTCCTATGTCTTGGATGGACCAGCAAGAGTTTGGTGGAATGGTATTGCAAGGACTAGAGATATCTCAACCATGTCTTGGGAGGAGTTTTTGACTCTCTTTTGTGGGAAGTACATCTGTACTACTGCCCTAAAGAAGAAAGAAGCAGAGTTCTATAGCTTGAAGCAAGGGTCGTTATCCGTTTCTGCTTATGTGCAAAAGTTTCTACTGTTGGAACGTTACACAGTTGATTTGGGTGAGGAACGTAGGGATGACCTATTCCTCCAAGGGCTCAACTACAATGTGGGACATGCTCTTATCCCAAAACTGCCTTTGACCTTTCAGCATATGGTCGATATGGCCTTGGCTGTGGAGTCATACCCAGGGTTTCAACCTAGGGAGTTTGACAAGAAGAGGAAGTTCTCAAGTGATGAACAGAGAAGAGATAGGTGTGCTAAGTGCAATGGTTACCATCCTCCAGGAAAGTGTTCTCAGGATGAACCTCGTCATAATACTCTAGTGGTATGCCATCATTGCAATGAACCTGGGCACGTCAGACCTCAGTGCCCCAAGCTTCATTTTGGACCAGAATATGTTCCTCAGCAAGCATATCCTCATAATCTTGGTAATAATAATGGCAAGAAGCCTATAGAAAGGAGAGCTAGAAGAGTTTTTGCTTTGGATGGTGAAGAATTTAATGATGATCAAGTTAACCCATAGTTCCATATATTAGTTTTTACAAGTTATGTTTCCTTTTTGCATGTTGCTTATGTAGTTGGATGTAAGAAGTATAGTTGAACCTTTTGTATCTGAAGTTTAGGTGATATAATAAGATGAACCCTTTTAAGGGGCGGTGGATAAGTTTTCTTATGGATGTTTTGATTCCGAGGACAAAATCCCTTTAAGGGGTGGTGTGTTGTAACATACTAGGACTAGAACCCTATCCTAGTATTTTTACCCTTTTTACTTAGCCAAACAAGGATAATCTAATAATAATGGAACATAAAATGTGACACCTCAAGTATATAAGGGAAATACATAATAACTTCTGCTCAATAATGACTCTTTTGGATGATAATAAGAAATTAAAGAACTTAATTGGATAAATATTTCCCATATATTCTTAATATAGGGTTTTATGCACAAATACCTCAGTTGGATTTTTATTAATGGATATGAAGGATAATTTGTCACTAAGTAATGAAAATATTAGGATATTTCATCCTAGAACTTTCTAGTACTTTTTAGAAAAGAAAAAAGAAGAGCAAATCCAAACTATATAAACAGGAAATGATAAATGAAATAATTGGAGGTAATATGGGATTTAATGGATAAAAGAAGATAATGTGGAATATATTATTCCAAAAATCATAAACGGAAAGTTAATTTGGCATTCAATCTCGTTTTCTTGACCTAAAATAAACTTAAGGGCCAAGTATCATCTAAATTGGAAGATAAATGCATATATTAATGTTCTTATCAAAAGAAAATAAGAATTAGGCCAATAAAGTAAAATAAAATAGTTAATGCCCTCAAATTGGGAAAATAACTCCAAATTCATAATCTAAACATAAAAATAATCCTTTGGGAAAATTTGCAACTAATTTGGATAATGTTTGATTAATGAATAAATATAGGAGAGGTAAAGTGTGTAACGCCCCTCCAAGCACATACATGACAGCGGAAGGAGACCTCGTGTTGTCCATAACACGGGATACTCAGCTCGGAGGAACGTCACAAAACATGATACACATTGCAACAAAATAAATGGAACACCGTGCATTCAACTCAAAATATAGATTCATACACTGTTCATGAAAGGGAAAGACATAACTATCTCATCCGATATCAAAACCTATTACATGTAGGCTAAGCAAGACTAAAGAAAAACTGAAACATAAAAAGATAAACTAAACTAAAGGATATACTAAGTGGTAGATGGCACCCCACCAAGCTAAAGTATCCTCGATCAGCTACCCTTGAAGGCTCATGTCAATTCCCTCTTGCTCCTTGATCTAGGGACATCTCGTCACACGGCCATGCGTAAGAAAGCATCAACATCAGTAAGCGGCATTATGCATGTTATAAGAACTGAAAATAAGCATATACTTGAACTAAAATAAACTTGACATAATTTGACATTACGAATTCTCATTACACATTAACCTTCATTACATCAATGAATTAAGAACATTATTATATGCATTCTCTCCTCACTGCCCACATGGGGCACATCATGCTTGGAAAGCCCATCATTGCAAGGAAGCCCATAACGACCATAAAGGTCCATCATTTTGAGAAACATATAATAAGTTACTTAATTCTCTTAACTTAACATTAACATCATTGTTCTTATCTTGCCATCAATGTAAATTGTCCTCATCCAATAATTGCACCAAAGTGCTCATCAGGCCGGTTAAGGCTCACCTTAGTTGCACCAAAGTGCTCATCAATGTCATAAAGACAAAATAACATAAAGAGGAACAATTTACAACTTAAGTGCATTATCTTAATTGTAACATCCCGGACCTGGGTTATAAACTAACCCTAGGTGTTTTGCCTAAATATGTAATTAAACTCTTGTGATTATCTTTTGGCATGTAATTAAGTTCCTAAGGAACATACATTTTCATTTCTGTCCTTTTTAAACAATGATTGTAGTATTGTTTGGTAATACAGGGACCTATGTGCAAATTATCCAGTTAAGGGGTTTAACTTGCAAATTTCACAAGTTAAGATGTTCCTCTTATGATGAGATATCATATGAGTGATATTATGAGGTAAGATGGATTTCCCAAGCTTGGGCATCAAGATGCAGCTTGAGGAATGATCCTTATGCTTAAAAACCCTAATTTGGATTAAAGTGCAATTTACCCAAATGTGGAGTGCAACTTATAAAATACACCATCTAGAACATCTTTTATGACTCTTGACATCATTTAGAGTAAAAATGATGAAAGGGACACATGAATGAGTGATCAGATAAGAAAAATGATCTTTGTGTATAAAATTCACTAAGTATGAGGATGGAGACTTGTCATATATGAACTCTAGTTGAAAGTTGGTTTTCTTTACCCTTAGATCTAGAGTTTTGATGAGCTTTATATAAGTTTTGATAGCTTGGGCGTGCCTTAGAAATAAGGAGGGACTTAGGTGAGAATTTCATGTTTTAGAGGTCCTTATGGTAGAAAATAGCCTGAAGTACATAAGCCTTCACCCTTGCAAACCAAGTGAACGTATCCTTTATCCTCTTCATTTCTCATCTTTCTCAAAATGGCCAAGGCAGAGCTCTGGACCTCAGGGAGACGACCAACTAGTGCTAAGGTGAGTAGGAACCATCTTCAAGCTCGAATTCATGGAGGAATTCTTCTTAAAAGGTTGGTTCTATGGTTAACTCACTTAGATTCTTTGTTTTAGCCGACCATTCCCATCTTTTCCTTGAAGAAACAACCTTGGATGACCTTTGGAGCTTAAGACACCATTAAAGGCTTGAATCTTGGAAGCTTGGAGCTCTAGGAAACCACGTTTGAGGCGGGTTTTATAACTCTAAACTCCTAACTTTATTATGCATATATTTGTTCTTACTTTTAGTGCTTAGTTCTTCTTCTACCTCCCTTCTTCCTTGCACTTTTGCAAGCAAAATGGTGGTGTAACCGACCTGAACAGAGGTTGAGGATGATGGGAGTGGATTCCTAGGTAACTTTATCAAACGACCTTGGACCCTTTTGGTCCAAATGGTTGCAACTTGTTTAAGGTCAAACGGTTTCAACCCGTTTGATCTCAAACGATCTTGCAAGATCGTTTCGATCAAAATGGTCTCAAGACCATTTGATAGGGTTGACCAAGGGATGACCGTTTGAGGGTCTGTTCATAATATATTGAACTTCATTTCTACAAAGAATTATAATCTAATTCCTAACCAATTGAGAGTTGAAGGCACTTCAACACCCTAACCCTAATCGGGATGAAATTGCTGATTTCAAGAATAGATCTTGTTGAGTTTTGGGTTGAAGGACCCAAACGGGTTCAACACCATTTGGGGGTTCATCCAAACGGTCTCACACTCGTTTAGTGACACCCCAAGACCGTTTGTAGGTCTAGGGTTAAGGAAATCGGATGGTTTGAGGGTCCAATTTTAATAGGTTGATGAATTGATAAAAATGCTGATTTTAGACCTATTTAGGGTTCAACCCTTATCCAACCAACTTGGTTTTTGGTCAAATTTTGCGCAAACGGTCTCAAGACCGTTTGGAGGTCACCCAAACGATCTCAAGACCGTTTGGGCCAAGTTTGGGCTCAATTGGAGGTCAATTGATAGGTTCAACCTTGATTTGATTCACATTGTTGAACATTAATGATTATCCGATTGAAACCCTAATTGAGATAGACTTAACCCTAATTGTCTTTCAATTGAGGGTCAATTTGGTGTCCAAATGGTTAAGGCTAATCCTAATTGACTCAATTTGTAAGTGGTTAACATGGCTTTGGCCAATTGAAGGCTTCAACATGGGAAATCCTATTTAAACATAACTTTTGTGTCACCTTTTATGTTCATGCGGTTTGAACCCAATGTAGGTCCACACTCGTTTAAGGCCAAACAGGTTCACACTTGTTTAAGCTTAAATGGGTCCACACTCGTTTAAGGTTAAATGGGTCCACACTCATTTAAGGTTAAATGGGTTCACACTCGTTTAAGGTTAAATGGGTTCACACCCGTTTGAGGTCAAATGGGTTCACACCCGTTTAAGGTCAAATGGGTTCACACCCGTTTAAGGTCAAATGGGTTCACACCCGTTTAAGGTCAAGTGGGTCCACACTCATTTAAGGTTCAAATGTTTTCAAGGTCGTTTGAGATTAAACGAGTTCTAGGTCGTTTAAAACCTAAATGGGTTGAAGGTTGAAGGTTAAACCCTAAACTAATTGAAGATTTTCAAAGTTGTTTATACTTAATCACTTGAAGGTGTAAATGGTTCAATGATGATCTAATCTAAACTCTAAATGGTAACTTAAGACATTAAGGGACTAAGTGACTAATGAATTGACCCATGATGATGATCAATGGGTAAATTACCAAAATGCCCTTGAGGGGTTAATTTGAGTGATACCTTGTTCTAATCGAACCCTAATCACCTGATAGTGAGGATTTGGTTTATGTTAATCAAGGATGACTTGACCTAATCTATATAGAGTGGTGTAATCACCATCTACTAGTGAGAGGAGAGATAAAGTACCATTTATGGTCAAAACTCAAGTAAAATAGCTTCAATGTACTTGAATATGTAAGATTAGGTATGATCCACTTATGTGAGATCATGGAAACCCTAAATATAATAATTGGTGAATCGTAATCTTATCTGAGGGCTTTAATGATGATGTTTCTCATACATGGTGATGTTATGAGATCAATTCACCATGAGGTGAATATTAAACCCTAATTTTAGGGTGATGACATGTAATATGAATAGTAAACCCTAATTGGTGAAAAACAGGGAACCTAACCTTGTAAAAGTATGAGGGTACAAATTTTGATATGAACTGCTTACTATTATCAGTTGAATTAACCATGCAGGTTCTTATATATGATGATGATCATATCCAGGTAAGGATTATGATTTCATATTCATTGAAAGCATGTTATTAGCTTTATGAATAATGACATATGCTGCTGCCTAGTAAGTGGCATCTTATGAGAATGATAGGCTATGAGAGCCATGAGTATCATCAAGGTCATGCTTGCCAGATGACTTGTGATGAGATGATTGAGAAATGATAATTGATGAGAGTTAGACTTAATACATTTAGTATTCTACTTTCATAGCTACTGTTCTAATGATTAATGTTTGAGAACATGTATGATGTTAAAAGAATACTAAAATGTTCCTAACTAATCAAGTATAATCATACCATGTAGAGCCCTGATCATAGATCCATCATTGTCAGGAGTTAAATGATGGTGAAACAGGTTTTCCTAAGGGAACTCCTGGATCACATACTTTTGAGTATGTGGGGGAATATGGATGTGAATACCCTTACATCCTAGTGTAGGAATTAATGTATATGTATCTTAATCTATCAATCCTTCACTATGTGTTTATGCCGGGGTGATGTAACACTAATCTCCCGAGGAAATCTTTTGTACCGCATCAATGAGAGATAAACAAGAAATCTTTCGATGGCGAAGAGATTACAGAATGCCACTGTGACTCTAATAGCGAAGTACCAGAATACCCTGGTAAGCTATAGTAGCAGAGACACTAGATGTCCTGCATGTTGATCCTCATACTGACTGAGGAAGATGAGGTCATAAGAATCCGGCTCTTTTTATGACCTATGTATGATACCGATGCGACTTAATAGTGATCGGTTGGAGTATGAGCGGTATACCTCATCTCCGTAGGGCATAATAATGTTTGTAAAACATAATCAACCGCGTAGCATATCTGCTTAGATTGAACTACGAGATACAATGATTGATGGTTACACTGCTTAGTATACATGTTCTTCATATTCCTTAAATGTTGTTG
Source organism: Alisma plantago-aquatica (assembly GCA_963693085.1). Classification (NCBI taxonomy): domain Eukaryota; kingdom Viridiplantae; phylum Streptophyta; class Magnoliopsida; order Alismatales; family Alismataceae; genus Alisma; species Alisma plantago-aquatica. Next base: position 434,028,776 of record OY856412.1, on the reverse strand, counting down.
TTCTACTTGATAACAATTTGTTGTTGTTTACCTTAAAGCTTTATTGTTTATGTTGATCTGTAATTGCTATAATAAAGCTTCTGGCACAGAGTTATAACTCTCGCTGGGACAATTATTTAAAATTTTCTCACCCCGTAGATTTCAACTTTTTAGGTGGTCGTCGAGGACGAAGGAACCAGTCTGTAGGTGACCAGAATCAGCAGCAACAGTACCAGGAGCAGCAGTGAATCTCAGGTGGAGATACTGATTGCTAAGTCATGTAGTTAGAAAGTCTTATGTCGTCTCTGTACTCTTAGGTCCTTGGAGTCCTTTGGTCTGAGATTTTGGGTTTTAAATCTTGAGATTTTGTATCTGACTGTGTATAATCACTCATGAAGTGATCTAACAGAGATGTAATCTATTTACCTTGTTTCTTATAAAAGGAGTTTCATGATTTCAGGATCTTGTCTCAAAAAGTTTTAATTTCCGATGATTTTCGTATTCCGCTGTTAATCGAATCGCTTCCGCTATGTTTATCTTGTGTTTTGAAGATCAGAGCCCACAATTAGTGGTATCAGAGCTCTAGGTTCGCTGAGTCTACAGAGACATAGGACTTAGGATGTTGAGTTTATCCTTAGTGTTTCTTTCCTATCTAATAGAGTCTTTTGCTCCTCAGGAGAAGAAGATAAGTTAAGGATGTACGAACCACACGAAGAACATGAGGAGTACGAGGCTGAGAGTAGTGTCGTTGCACCCTGAGGAGGTGCAAGAAACCCGGAAATAGAGCAACCTGTACCTGAGCCACCTATGGTGCCACCTCAGTTTGACCCAGCTGACATGGGAAACCCAGCTGTTCAAACCATGTTCGGGCAGTTTATGACTGCCATGACACACATCACCGACAGGATTGAAAACTACTAGAGGGGGGGTGAATAGAGTTTTAAATATAATTTAACAATTATTGAATTTAAACAACCACAATGAAAATATTGGACAAGGAGACACAGGGTTTAGAGTGGTTCCAACTATAGCAAATACTATAGCCGTCAGTCCACTACCCGGTTGCTTACCCAACCGGGATTTGAAAAGAAATTTATTTTATTACCTCGCAAGGACTTTACATAAAATACAATTTCTTTTCACAAACCCTTCAAGCAGCCTTCACCTAGAAGTAATCGCCCAACCTTGAAGCAGCCTTCCCTTGAAGTAGATGCACCAACTCCCGTTGCACCAGCCTTCTGAAGTAGCTTCCCGTGCGATAGCCTTCTTGAAGTAGCTTGAAGTCCCCTTCTCCACCTGAGAAGTCAACCCTCTCCAATCCGCAGCCTCCAACCCTAGGAGTAGCAAGGAGAGTACAAAAGATAAACAGGAACAAGAAAGGAAACGGAAATTACAACTTATCCTTTAAGCCCGAGGCTTGATCTGCCTAGATCAAGCGTAAGATCTCCTAGCCAAGTATGTGAACTTGTAATTGCTGTGGATAGGAGAATCTAGCCTATAGGACACGAGATTGAGCTAAGGAGAATGTAGGCCAATGATCACAGTGCTCAAATTGCTTGCAAAAGATTGCTCAAGTATGCTCAAGTGTATTCTCAAGTGTAACCAGTGAATTCTAGTGTCCTATGGCTTGTCCTATTTATAGGAATGGCCTAAGTATGCTTAAGGACGTTCTAGACAACTTCTAGGGGTTTCTAAGTGCTTAACTAGCCGTTAGGTACAAAGTTGTTGCTTTAACAACGGCTAATTAATTTATTCTGCAGTTGCTGTCAGAGACCGTCTCGGTCGACAAATGGTCGACCGAGACACCTACTCGGTCGAAGTTTTGTCGACCGACAGGCTCTCTGGATCAACGTTCATTTGCAACTGCCAACTGCTTTGTCAGCTGTGTCTAACGGCTACTTGGGTCAATCTCGGTCGAGAAGTTTGTCGACCGAGAGTGTCTCGGTCGAGGAGTGTGGTCGACCGAGATTGACTCTGTTTCAATCTTTTAATTAAACCACTAAGTGTGTGTATGAGTGTGCATATGTGATCCTATTTGAAGGATATGACCTAACTAAGTGTGGTGTTTAGCTAGGAAGATCCAACGCTTGATTTACATGCAATCTAAGTACTTGTACATTATATATTTGTACAAGTTTTTACAACAGTGATTACATTGCATGAAAATATAAATATGTAAGCTTGTGGATTTTCCCTAGTTGCTTTGTCATCCACCTTAATCCTGCACACTCAAGTAGCTCGTTAGATTAATAAGAATGAAATGTTTGTCATCATCGAAACAAAGGGATTTATCATAATATCCAATTTATCCAACAATCTCCCCCTTTTTGAAGATGACAAACATTTCCTAACATATGGAATAAGGAAATATAAAGCATGTGAGTTTCATACCTGAGGATTGCCTTTTGTAGCCATTCTTGTTTTACAAGTGAGTGCTGGCCATCAAGATGAAACTCATTTATATTTATATTTTTGATTTTTATATTCTTTCTCCCCCTTTGTCATTTCAAAAAGATATCCAAGTTGAACATTTTATTTCTTCTCCCCCTTAATTTTATATTAAGCTCCCCCTTAAATAGATATCCTATGGATTTATGTCTAATTTATCCACAATTTGTTTCTCAATCATTTGCAAAGGATGTTAAGCCTTGAAATGATATGAGATTCCCTTAAGCTTATGATGAATGTATATTTATCTCTCATCTATCAAGGGATGCTAAGCCCTAAATTAAATGAGAATCCTTTAATCTTAGAGTTCATAAAAAAATGTCTCCAACCAAATGCAAGGGATGTTAAGCCCTGATTTGTTTAGAGAGTTCCTTTAAGTATAACATCATTCATTGATTTCTTTATATTCAATAGTAAAAATACCAAGGTATTAACAAGCTTTAAATGATGTATACAATGTTTTTGTAAGCTTCTTAATCAAATAGTCAAATTTGTTGTTATAAGCTCCCCCTTAATCTTATAAGTGAAGCAAATTAAGGCTTCTAAGGTCACAGATAATTTTCAATTTTGATTTTGACCTTTATCAAAAGTATACTAAGATTAAGTACAATAAAATAATGTCCAAATAAGCATTTTTGTTAAAGCTTATTTTAGGTCGCCCTTGACTACGACCATAGTGCCCCTTGGCTAAGTTTTGTTTTAACCAAGAGGCAAAAATTTGCAGATTTCCAATTAAGCATTCATATCAATTTTGATGCATGTTTAAGTGATACTAAACATGAAAGCATAATGGATATTTCAAATCTTTTAAAGATTTCAATTGAAAACATTGTACTCTTTGCAAGCACTTCTAAGATATAAATCACCAATAAGTCATTTTTCTTGAAATTTTCTTTAAACTAAGCATACTTTTAGTTTAATTTCACATAATCTTTCAAAGATGATTTCCATAGCTTATGCTTTATTGTACAGTCATTAACCACAAATAGACAACAATTTTGATCAATTTCAAAAGAATTCAGCAATTTTACAACATTCTGAAAAACAGTGACATGCTCAGTCGACAATTTCTCGACCGAATGTTCACTCGGTCGACAAATTCTCGACCGACTAAGTTTCTGGAGTATGTTCAGAACTGTTAATTGTTTTCAAACACAAAAAAAGAGATAATGCAAATTAGAGCTCAATTGTGTTGAGATAAGACATTATGATATCAATAATCAGTTTAGGTCAAATCTCAACTAGTCAATGTTAAGCTACTAGGTTTTAGGGATCCAAGATAACTCATCATTCTTTTTCTTATATGGGCATGAAAATGAATAATGTCCAAGACGCATGCAATAATGACAACTAATAGCATCAACTTCATTTCTCTTTCTAGGAATTGTGTTCCTAGGTACAAATATAATCTTGGATGCTTTAACTCTTTTAGGTTTATTTCTCCTTGGATCGTATCCTAATCCTCTTCTTCCATTATAACTAGAGGAGTTTTTCAGAATATTTTCAAGTATGTCATTTCCTCTTAACTCATTTACATTTCTTTGTAACTTAGCAATATCTTTCTTTGCCTGATCTAAATTGGATGCTAGAGAGTTTCTTTCTTTGACAACCTCATCATAATCTAAATGTGAACATAAAATAGGTTGTTTCTGAATATCATTCACTTGAGTTTGCAAATTTGACTTTTCTAAGGAAAGAAGATTGCAATTTGCTTCTACCGATTTTAACTTAAGAGCATAATCTTCATTTTCCTTTTTGAGATTTTCATTTTCGGATACAAGAGCAAGAAGTTTAGCATTTAAATCTTTATTTGCTTTCTTAAGTTTCTTCTTGCACTCAATATATTTCTCATGAGTATCTTGAAGACTAGCAATTATATCTTCTTTTGGTAGATCATAAAGACTTACCTCTTCTTCGTCTTCATTTGTTGTAGCAATGAGGCATTCTACTTCTCCATCATCGCTATCGTCACTTGAATCATCCCATGCAGCTCGATATGCTTTTTCTTTCTTTTTGTGAGATGATTTCTTCCCTTTCTTGAGTTTTGGACATTCACCTTTCATATGTCCTTTCTTGCCACATTCAAAGCACCTGGAAGAAGAAACACTAGAAATTTTATTAGTTTTAAAACTTTTATATTGCTTACCATTTACAATGAGAGTTTCTTCTTCACTATCATCTTCACTTGTGTCATGATTGACTTTAGTTGATGCTTTGAATGCAATATCCTTCTTTTTCCCATGTTGGTGTTCATGTTCTCTCCTTTCTTCCTCTTCTAGATCTGCCTCATGAGCTTCTAGATTGCCGATGAGTTGCTCCATTTTGAGTCGAGTGAGGTCGTTTGCTTCTGCAATGGCTGTCACCTTCGGCTTGTATTTTGGAGGAAGTGATCGAAGGATTTTTGATACCTGATCTTCCTCAAGAACAGGTTTTCCTAGGGCACTTAAACCATTAACAATAGTAGAGAATTTTGAAAACATTTCACTAATAGACTCATTTGGATCCATACGAAAATGTTCAAACTTCGTTTTAAGCATGCTAACTTTGGAATTTCTAACTTGGGCTGTACCCTCATAGGTTATAGATAGTTTATGCCAAATGTCATAAGCTGTATCACAATTCGATATTCTATTAAATTCTCCTACTGAAATAGAACAATATAAAATACTTACATCTTTTGCATTCATTTGGGCTAGTTTTACCGTATTCGCATCCCATTCCGCAAATTCGTTTTGAGGAAGCACATATGGAGTAGACACCATTCTCCATAACTCCCAGTTGATTCCTTGGAAGTAGAATTGCATCCTCCTCTTCCAATATTGGTAGTTTGTTCCATCGAATGGTGGAGGCCTAGCAACGAGTGTCCCTTCAATGTTGAGGTTGTTGAGCACTCCATCACCCATTTCTTCAAGACCTTGTTAGGGTTCCTTGAAGCCTGCTCTGATACCAATTGAAAACTACTAGAGGGGGGGGTGAATAGAGTTTTAAATATAATTTAACAATTATTGAATTTAAACAACCACAATGAAAATATTGGACAAGGAGACACAGGGTTTAGAGTGGTTCCAACTATAGCAAATACTATAGCCGTCAGTCCACTACCCGGTTGCTTACCCAACCGGGATTTGAAAAGAAATTTATTTTATTACCTCGCAAGGACTTTACATAAAATACAATTTCTTTTCACAAACCCTTCAAGCAGCCTTCACCTAGAAGTAATCGCCCAACCTTGAAGCAGCCTTCCCTTGAAGTAGATGCACCAACTCCCGTTGCACCAGCCTTTTGAAGTAGCTTCCCGTGCGATAGCCTTCTTGAAGTAGCTTGAAGTCCCCTTCTCCACCTGAGAAGTCAACCCTCTCCAATCCGCAGCCTCCAACCCTAGGAGTAGCAAGGAGAGTACAAAAGATAAACAGGAACAAGAAAGGAAACGGAAATTACAACTTATCCTTTAAGCCCGAGGCTTGATCTGCCTAGATCAAGCGTAAGATCTCCTAGCCAAGTATGTGAACTTGTAATTGCTGTGGATAGGAGAATCTAGCCTATAGGACACGAGATTGAGCTAAGGAGAATGTAGGCCAATGATCACAGTGCTCAAATTGCTTGCAAAAGATTGCTCAAGTATGCTCAAGTGTATTCTCAAGTGTAACCAGTGAATTCTAGTGTCCTATGGCTTGTCCTATTTATAGGAATGGCCTAAGTATGCTTAAGGACGTTTTAGACAACTTCTAGGGGTTTCTAAGTGCTTAACTAGCCGTTAGGTACAAAGTTGTTGCTTTAACAACGGCTAATTAATTTATTCTGCAGTTGCTGTCAGAGACCGTCTCGGTCGACAAATGGTCGACCGAGACACCTACTCGGTCGAAGTTTTGTCGACCGACAGGCTCTCTGGATCAACGTTCATTTGCAACTTCCAACTGCTTTGTCAGCTGTGTCTAACGGCTACTTGGGTCAATCTCGGTCGAGAAGTTTGTCGACCGAGAGTGTCTCGGTCGAGGAGTGTGGTCGACCGAGATTGACTCTGTTTCAATCTTTTAATTAAACCACTAAGTGTGTGTATGAGTGTGCATATGTGATCCTATTTGAAGGAGATGACCTAACTAAGTGTGGTGTTTAGCTAGGAAGATCCAACGCTTGATTTACATGCAATCTAAGTACTTGTACATTATATATTTGTACAAGTTTTTACAACAGTGATTACATTGCATGAAAATATAAATATGTAAGCTTGTGGATTTTCCCTAGTTTCTTTGTCATCCACCTTAATCCTGCACACTCAAGTAGCTCGTTAGATTAATAAGAATGAAATGTTTGTCATCATCGAAACAAAGGGATTTATCATAATATCCAATTTATCCAACAAGGATGCCCATGCCTGCACCTAGGGCACCTGCCCAGCCTGAAGGACAAGGTATCGGTAAGACATTCGAGCGACTTTGTCGTGTCGGAGCAACCGAGTACTTTGGAACAGCTGATCCTGCAGATGCCGATCTGTGGTTAACCGAGTTAGAGAAAGCTTTTAGAATCTTGAACATCCCAGAAGCTGAGAAGGTTACACATGCTGTCTATCTTCTCAAAGGAAGTGTTGGTCACTGGTGGACCATGGAAGAGCAGAAGAGGCCTGGAGTGGAGATCTCGTGGGAAGATTTTCGTCGGGGATTTGTCAATAGATACTTTCCAAAGACATTCATGGATGAGAAGATCTCTCAGTTTGAGAGATTAAGACAAGGCATGATGAACATTAGCGAGTACGAAGCTAAGTTCATGGAGTTGCTACGATTCTGTCCGCACATGGCTGCCACAGAAGAAGAGAGGATTAGAAGGTTCGAGAAGGGTTTAAACGCCGACTTGACTACTCCCGTGTCCACCCTAGAGAGTCGGGAGAGGTTTGCTGCCTTCGTTGAGTCAGTCCTAAGGATAGAAAAATCCGTAGTCGAGAAGAGACAAACCCATAAGAGATATCCGCAGTTCCAGGGTTCTTCATCTAGGGACTTTAAAAAGTCTAGATTCTCTGCACCTACACCTCCACCACCTAGATCTAGTTCTCAGACTCAGTGGTCCCCAAGTAGAGGTAGACGACGAATCCTACCACTACAAGAGACTCGCAGTTCAACATCAATGTCAGTCACAGGACCACCCAGACCACAACAACTGGAGAGAAGCTGCTACAACTGTGGTAAGGTGGGACACCTGATGAAGGACTGCATAGCTAGGCCTGTCAGTGTGACACAGCCTCAGAGACAGAGTCAACAGGGATCACAAAGAAGACAGTTTCAAGGAGCAGCTAGAGGATGTGGACAAGCATCTCAAGCTGGATCATCAGCATCGGCTCAACCTCAGGCGACAGCAAGATTCTATGCAATGAACCCACCTGATGTAGTGATCAACCCACGGGTTGTGGCAGGTCAGATGGAGTTGTTATATTCTGATATGTCTATCTACTGTGTAGTATCTGTTTTGATTGACCCGGGTGCTACACAATCCTTTATCACTCGAAGAATGATTTGTAACTGCAATATGACGGTCAGTCATAGGGCAGATAGCTTGTTGCTTGAAACTCCGTTGAGAGGGTCTGCTGTTTTGCAGGAGGTATGCACTCCCTGCATCCTCTTCTTTTCTGATCATCACATTCAAGTGGATTTAATACCACTTGAGATGCAAGGATTTGATATAATCCTTGGGATGGATACCTTGGAAAAGTATAAGGTTGTCTTGGATTGTGAATCCAAAAGGGTTGTGTTTGCCGATGAAAGCAACACATGGATCTTTCAAGGAGAGAGAAAGATTATACCCATCATCTTGTGTCATCTATGGTTGCCGATAAGCTGACGAGGCAAGGATGTTATGAATTCTTAGCCCATGTAGTAGATACTACCATGGAGAGTCCTAACCCTGCTGAAGTTCTTGTAGTCAGGGAATTTGAAGAAGTATTTCCTGAAGAACTTCCAGGTGTGCCACCGCCTCGGGAAATTGATTTTGAAATCAATTTGATCCCAGATACCCAACCTATAGCCCAGACACCATATAGGATGGCACCTGTTGAGATGGCAGAACTCAAGAAGCAGCTTCAAGAGTTGCTTGAGAAGGGTTTCATCCGATCAAGCACTTCACCCTGGGGTGCTCCAGTTTTGTTTGTTAAAAATAAAGATGGGCCAATGCGGTTGTGCATTGATTACAGACAATTAAACAAAGTAACGATAAAGAATAAGTACCCTCTGCCGAGGATTGATGATCTCTTTGACCAGTTGCGTGGTGCAACCGTCTTCTCAAAGATAGATTTGAGGTATGGATATCATCAACTTCGTATTAAGGACAGTGACATACCCAAGTCTTCTTTCAGAACAAGGTATGGTCACTATGAGTTCACCGTTATGTCGTTTGGACTAACTAATGCACCGGATGCATTTATGGAACTCATGAATAGAATCTTATGACCTTTCCTCGATCAGTGTGTTGTCATCTTTATAGATGACATTCTGATCTATAGTAAAGATGCTCAGCATAATGAACAACATCTTCGTCAAGCTCTAACTTTGCTAAGGGAACATAAGCTATATGCTAAGTTTAGCAAGTGTGAATTTTGGCTACCAGAAGTATCTTTTCTTGGACATGTGATATCTGCTTTGGGTATTCGTGTTGACCCTAAAAAGGTAGAATCTGTTCTACAATGGAAACAACCGAAGACACCGACGGAGATCCGTAGTTTCTTAGGGTTAGCCAGCTATTATCGAAGGTTCATTAAGAACTTTAGTTCCATAGCCTTACCCTTGACTAAGTTGACCCGGAAGGAAGTTCCTTTTGATTGGAGCAATAAGTGCCAGCAATCTTTTCAATCACTAAAAGAGAGGTTGACAAGTGCACCTGTACTTGTGCTACCTGAGCAAGGCAAAGGATATATAGTTTTCTGTGATGCCTCCAAGAACGGACTCGGATGTGTGTTAATGTTGGATAAGCAAGTGATTTCTTTTGCTTCCCGACAGCTTTAGAAACACGAAGAGAATTATCCAACACACAATTTGGAGTTAGCTACGGTGGTTCATGCCTTGAAGATCTGGAGATATTATCTCTACGGAGAGACATTCCAGATTTTCACAGATCACAAGAACCTAAAGTATATCTTTTCTCAGCATGAACTTAACATGAGACAACGTCGCTGGATGGAGTTAATCAAGGACTACGATTGCACAATTGATTACCATCCAGGAAAGGCCAATGTAGTTGCAGATGCCTTGAGTAGGAAATCAACAACATCAATCATGGATAGAGCACAACTAAACTCTTTAGTATGATCTAAGAGATATATGCTTATCTCTTTAAGGCAAAACAATGTACAGTTGAAGGTGTCATTGTTAACCGGGTTGTTGGCTGAGATGCATATTAAACCTACCCTAAGAGAGCAAATTAAGGAAGCACAACATGTTGATACTGCAGTTCAGCAGATTAAATCAGAGTATGGTGATGAGAAGCGAGATGGTTTCCATGACTCAGATGATCAAGTGGCATGTTATCATGGGAGGATGATAGTGCCGGATGTGGATAACTTGAGAAAGTTAGTCCTGGAAGAAACTCATTCTTCGATGTATGCTATGCATCCAGGGAGCACCAAGATGTATCGAAATTTGAAAGATATGTATTGGTGGCCCGGGATGAAGAAGGATGTTGCAGAGTTTGTGATGAGGTGTCCTGTGTGTCAGCAAGTTAAAGCTGAACACCAAAAGCCTACAGGGACAATGCAACCTTTACCCATACCACAGTGGAAGTGGGACCATGTGACCATGGACTTTGTTGTTGGCCTACCTAGGACAAACAAGGGACATGATTCCATTTGGGTAATAGTTGATAGGTTGACAAAGACAGCTCATTTCTTGCCTGTCAAAACAACCAATTCTGCCGAGAAGTTATCACAGTTGTATGTTCAAGAGATAGTGCGTTTGCACGGAGTTCCTGTCACTATAGTTTCTGACAGAGGTCCCCAGTTTACAAGTCATTTTTGGGAGCAGTTGCACAGAGCTTTAGGCACCAAGTTAAGGTTTAGCACAACCTTTCATCCACAGACTGATGGACAGTCGGAAAGGACTATACAGACCTTGGAAGATCTGCTGAGAGCATGTGTTCTCCAGTTTACCGGGAGTTGGGATCTACACCTAAGCCTAATAGAGTTTGCCTATAACAATAGCTATCAACATAGCATTGATATGGCACCTTATGAAGCCTTATACAGAAGACGTTGTAGATCACCTTTGTGTTGGGTTGAAACTGGTGAACATCAGTTGTTAGGTCCTGATCTTGTGCAGCAGACTACGGAAAAGATTAAAGTAATACAACAACAGATTAAGACTGCACAGGACAGGCAGAAATCTTATGCCAACAGACGTCATAGACCGTTAGAGTTCCAGGTTGGATACAGAGTGTATCTCAAGGTCTCGCCTTGGAAAGGAGTCCTTCGCTTTGGAAGGAAAGGGAAGTTAGCTCCTAGATTTATGGGGCCTTATCCAATCATTGAACGGGTTGGAAAGGTAGCCTATAGACTAGAGTTACCACCTGAGTTGCATAGGTTACACCCTGTGTTTCACATTTCTATGTTAAGGAAATGTCATCCTGATACCGAGTCAGTTCTACAACCTATGGAAGTAGAATTGAATGAAGATATAACTTATGAGGAAGGACCAGGGTCAATCCTTGATAAGAGAATTAAAAAGCTAAAGAAGAAAGATATAAGCCTTGTGAAAGTCCTCTGGAACCACCGTGGTGTTGAAGAAGCCACTTGGGAACTAGAGGATGAGATGAGAAGTAAATACCCTGCTCTTTTCTCTTAATACGTTTTATCGATTTTGGGGATGAAATCCTTATAAGGGGTGGATAATTTGTAACATCCCTGACCTGGGTTATAAACTAACCCTAGGTGTTTTGCCTAAATATGTAATTAAACTCTTGTGATTATCTTTTGGCATGTAATTAAGTTCCTAAGGAACATACATTTTCATTTCTGTCCTTTTTAAACAATGATTGTAGTATTGTTTGGTAATACAGGGACCTATGTGCAAATTATCCAGTTAAGGGGTTTAACTTGCAAATTTCACAAGTTAAGATGTTCCTCTGATGATGAGATATCATATGAGTGATATGATTAGGTAAGATGGATTTCCCAAGCTTGGGCATCAAGATGCAGCTTGAGGAATGATCCTTATGCTTAAAAGCCCTAATTTGGATTAAAGTGCAATTTACCCAAATGTGGAGTGCAACTTATAAAATACACCATCTAGAACATCTTTTATGACTCTTGACATCATTTAGAGTAAAAATGATGAAAGGGACACATGAATGAGTGATCAGATAAGAAAAATGATATTTGTGTATAAAATTCACTAAGTATGAGGATGGAGACTTGTCATATATGAACTCTAGTTGAAAGTTGGTTTTATTTACCCTTAGATCTAGAGTTTTGATGAGATTTATATAAGTTTTGATAGCTTGGGCGTGCCTTAGAAATAAGGAGGGACTTAGGTGAGAATTTCATGTTTTAGAGGTCCTTATGGTGGAAAACAGCCTGAAGTACATAAGCCTTCACCCTTGCAAACCAAGTGAACGTATCCTTTATCCTCTTCATTTCTCATCTTTCTCAAAACGGCCAAAGCAGAGCTCTGGACCTCAGGGAGGCGACCAACTAGTGCTAAGGTGAGTAGGAACCATCTTCAAGCTCGAATTCATGGATGAATTCTTCTTAAAAGGTTGGTTCTATGGTTAACTCACTTAGATTCTTTGTTTTAGCCGACCATTCCCATCTTTTCCTTGAAGAAACAACCTTGGATGACCTGTGGAGCTTAAGACACCATTAAAGGCTTGAAGCTTGGAAGCTTGGAGCTCTAGGAAACCACGTTTGAGGTGGGTTTTATAACTCTAAACTCCTAGCTTTATTATGCATATCTTTGTTCTTACTTTTAGTGCTTAGTTCTTCTTCTACCTCCCTTCTTCCTTGCACTTTTGCAAGCAAAATGGTGGTGTAACCGACCTGAACAGAGATTGAGGATGATGGGTGTGGATTCCTAGGTAACTTTATTAAACGACCTTGGACCCTTTTGGTCCAAACGGTTGCAACCCGTTTAAGGTCAAACGGTTTCAACCCGTTTGATCTCAAACGATCTTGCAAGATCGTTTGGATCAAAATGGTCTCAAGACCATTTGATAGGGTTGACCAAGGGACGACCGTTTGAGGGTCTGTTCATAATATATTGAACTTCATTTCTACAAAGAATTATAATCTAATTCCTAACCAATTGAGAGTTGAAGGCACTTCAACACCCTAACCCTAATCGGGATGAAATTGTTGATTTCAAGAATAGATCTTGTTGAGTTTTGGGTTGAAGGATCCAAACGGGTTCAAAACCGTTTGGGGGTTCATCCAAACGGTCTCACACTCGTTTAGTGACACCCCAAGACCGTTTGGAGGTCTAGGGTTAAGGAAATTTGATGGTTTGAGGGTCCAATTTTAATAGGTTGATGAATTGATAAAAATGCTGATTTTAGACCTATTTAGGGTTCAACCCTTATCCAACCAACTTGGGTTTTGGTCAAATTTTGGGCAAACGGTCTCAAGACCATTTGGAGGTCACCCAAATGATCTCAAGACCGTTTGGGCCAAGTTTGGGCTCAATTGGAGGTCAATTGATAGGTTCAACCTTGATTTGATTCACATTGTTGAACATTAATGATTATCCGATTGAAACCCTAATTGAGATAGACTTAACCCTAATTGGCTTTCAATTGAGGGTTAATTTGGTGTCCAAATGGTTAAGGATAATCCTAATTTACTCAATTTGTAATTGGTTAACATGGCTTTGGCCAATTGAAGGCTTCAACATGGGAAATCCTATTTAAACATAACTTTTGGGTCACCTTTTATGTTCATGCGGTTTGAACCCAATGTAGGTCCACACTCGTTTAAGGCCAAACAGGTTCACACTCGTTTAATCTTAAATGGGTCCACACTCGTTTAAGGTTAAATGGGTCCACACTCATTTAAGGTTAAATGGGTTCACACTCATTTAAGGTGAAATGGGTTCACACCCGTTTGAGGTCAAATGGGTTCACACCCGTTTAAGGTCAAATGGGTTCACACCCGTTTAAGGTCAAATGGGTTCACACTCGTTTAAGGTCAAGTGGGTCCACACTCGTTTAAGGTTCAAATGGGTTCAAGGTCGTTTGAGATTAAACGAGTTCTAGGTCGTTTAAAACCTAAATGGGTTGAAGGTTGAAGGTTAAACCCTAAACTAATTGAAGATTTTCAAAGTTGTTTATACTTAATCACTTGAAGGTGTAAATGGTTCAATGATGATCTAATCTAAACTCTAAATGGTAACTTAAGACATTAAGGGACTAAGTGACTAATGAATTGACCCATGATGATGATCAATGGGTAAATTACCAAAATGCCCTTGAGGGGTTAATTTGAGTGATACCTTGTTCTAATCGAACCCTAATCACCTGATAGTGAGGATTTGGTTTATGTTAATCAAGGATGACTTGACCCAATCTATCTAAAGTGGTGTAATCACCATCTACTAGTGAGAGGAGAGAGAAAGTACCATTTATGGTCAAAACTCAAGTAAAATACCTTTAATGTACTTGAATATGTAAGATTAGGTATGATCCACTTATGTGAGATCATGGAAACCCTAAATATAATAATTGGTGAATCTTAATCTTATCTGAGGGCTTTAATGATGATGTTTCTCATACATGGTGATGTTATGAGATCAATTCACCATGAGGTGAATATTAAACCCTAATTCTAGGGTGATGACATGTAATATGAATAGTAAACCCTAATTGGTGAAAAACAGGGAACCTAACCTTATAAAAGTATGAGGGTACAACTTTTGATATGAACTGCTTACTATTATCAGTTGAATTAACCATGCAGGTTCTTATACATGATGATGATCATATCCAGGTAAGGATTATGATTTCATATTCATTGAAAGCATGTTATTAGCTTTATGAATAATGACATATGCTGATGCCTAGTAAGTGGCATCTTATGAGAATGATAGGCTGTGAGAGCCATGAGTATCATCAAGGTCATGCTTGTCAGATGACTTGTGATGAGATGATTGAGAAATGATAATTGATGAGAGTTAGACTTAATACATTTAGTATTCTACTTTCATAGCTACTGTTCTAATGATTAATGTTTGAGAACGTGTATGATGTTAAAAGAATACTGAAATGTACCTAACTAATCAAGTATAATCATACCATGTAGAGCCCTGATCATAGATCCATCATTGTCAGGAGTTAAATGATGGTGAAATAGGTTTTCCTAAGGGAACTCCTGGATCACATACTTTTGAGTATGTGGGGGAATATGGATGTGAATACCCTTACATCCTAGTGTAGGAATTAATGTAGATGTATCTTAATCTATCAATCCTTCACTATGTGTTTATGCCAGGGTGATGTAACACTAATCTCCCGAGGAAATCTTTTGTACCGCATCAATGAGAGATAAACAAGAAATCTTTCGATGGTGAAGAGAGTACAGAATGCCACTGTGACTCTAATAGCGAAGTACCAGAATACCCTGGTAAGCTATAGTAGCAGAGACACTAGATGTCCTGCATGTTGATCCTCATATTGACTGAGGAAGATGAGGTCATAAGAATCCGGCTCTTTTGATGACCTATGTATGATACCGATGCGACTTAATAGTGATCGGTTGGAGTATGAGCGGTATACCTCATCTCCGCAGGGCATAATAATGTTTGTAAAACATAATCAACCGCGTAGCATATCTGCTTAGATTGAACTACGAGATACAATGATTGATGGTTACACTGCTTAGTATACATGTTCTTCATATTCCTTAAACGTTGTTGTTCTACTTGATAACAATCTGCTGTTGTTTACCTTAAAGCTTTATTGTTTATGTTGATCTGTAATTGATATAATAAAGCTTCTGGAGGAAAGTTATAACTCTCACTGGGACAATTATTTAAAATTGTCTCACCCCGTAGATTTCAACTTTTTAGGTGGTCGTCGAGGATGAAGGAACCAGTCTGCAGGTGACCAGAATCAGCAGCAACAGTACCAGGAGCAGCAGTGAATCTCAGGTGGAGATACTGATTGCTAAGTCATGTAGTTAGAAAGTCTTATGTCGTCTCTGTACTCTCAGGTCCTTGGAGTCCTTTGGTCTGAGATTTTGGGTTTTAAATCTTGAGATTTTGTATCTGACTGTGTATAATCACTCATGAAGTGATCTAACAGAGATGTAATCTGTTTACCTTGTTTCTTATAAAAGGAGTTTCATGATTTCAGGATCTTGTCTCAAAAAGTTTTAATTTCCGATGATTTTTGTATTTTGTTGTTAATCGAATCGCTTCCGCTATGTTTATCTTGTGTTTTGGAGATCAGAGCCCACATTAATCATCATGGGATTTCTCCCTCTTAATCTTAACATTAACATTACATGATTTCCATGATTCTTTCTTCAATTTCTTAATCATTGTATGATCATAGAATTAAGCTAATTAACATCAGTGATAAGCATATGAATTTATGAAGATAACAACAAGCATCGGATAATATAATCAAAGGCATCATCATCATCTTGATTTCATTCATTAACATTGAATTCTAAAGCATAATCTTAAATCATACATAGTAAGCAACTCATCCAAAATACATATTCATAATGACATGGCCCACTTACCTTATTGGAGCACAACCTAATTTTAGTCTCCTTGATCCTGAGTCGAGTCCTAGGTTCCTGAAATCACATGATTTCTATTAATTATCAGCATTGATACATCCCAAACCCTAATCTCAGGGTATTAAGAAAATGAGGTCTGATTTTATAGAGCTAGGATTTAAAAACACTAAAATCATGTTCTCCTAAAAAAACCCTTTCCAACACACTATTATTCATAATTTTCTGACATTGTATCGATTTACTGTGGTTGTTTGAAGTAAGGACTTAATTGGAAATTTTTTCTAAACAAACTGATCTTTTTCTTTTAGTTGGACATGCCTCACAACATGCCCATCGTCTTGTTGCTCGCGGCTTAGCATCTAGCTACAGGGCGATCGCCCTTCTTGCTTGAGACATGACCAGGGAGAGTTGTCGCTTCCCTATTTCCCCTACTCTGAACATAGCAGTGCGCCGTCAGGCTGCCAGGCCGGCGCCCAGGGTGACTGCCCCACTCAGCATCCTTCGTCCGCATTGGGCGGTCAACAAGTGATTCTTTCATGGTCGTTCTCATAGCAGGTGAACGAGACCTGCGGCCCAAAGGCCTCTACCGTTGAATAGGGTCGCACACCCTATCTCTGTCCTCCAACAACATGATAAATCCTCCCCGCCTCCTCTGTTTCGTTGAAACTAAGATCGTGTTGCATCTATGATCTCCAATGAATGATCACCGCTCGACCCCACCTCCTGTTGTGCACCGTCCCACCTCTTGCTGTGTATGGCATCTCCTCCTGTTGGGCACGACCTCGCCTCTAGCTGTGCATGTCTGGAGAAACTCCCACCCGATCTTTCGAGTGTGTAGAAACACAGACCCAAGGAAGGTTAATCCAAGTACTGAGTAGAGGTGCTTCAGCAACTGTCATGGCATCCGCCGGGTTCGGTTGGTGACTGCAAAGTTCTACTAAGGTTCGTGAAGGCAATGGGAACATCAAGCAGAGTTACCGGCGATCTGACATCATGTTTGTGTTGTTGGTAGGGGGCTTACCAGGCAGAGTTTGAAGAAAGGAATCTTCGACGTGGCTAACCATGCTGAGGGAAACTTGCCGGATAGATCTCTCAAATCCATAAGCCGTGGTGGTGATCCTTTGTGAGTTGATGCAGATTGACGAGGTTTAAAGGTGTAGCTTTAGGGTTGATGATGTCGGATTATGGGGTAGTGGTTCTTGGAGGCACAAAAGGGTGATGGATTCTAAGAGAAGCCAATAAGGCTAGGAATGGTAGAACTCTATGTTAGGTTTACGACGAGTGTCTATGGATGGAGGAGTCTGCATATATATAGGCATCTCTGGGTTTTTCCTTCCATCTAAAAATTAGAGGATGGTTTCCTTTTTGTACAAGACTGTAGAGCCCAATATGATTGGGACTCTTTGGGGCAAGAAAACCATCTATCCGTTGAGAAGAGGGCTTCTATACACAGAAACATAATAGAGCATGAAACTAAAACAACCATCGGATTGATTAAAAAGAAGAAGCACGTGATAGTGATAGATATTATGTGAGACATTAGGCATATGAGACACAATAAATCAAATATTGAGCATCTAATGGTTTCAACCCATATAACTTCTTTCCTGATTATCATGAGGTTTCAACAAGGTCTAGTTGACCCCAAACTTTACAAGTCACTTATTTAGACCATGACGATTCTGAGAATTCAGTTAGTTTTTAGCTTTAAGAGTTACACTCATTGTCCTTTCATAATTATGTGCTTGTACATTTATCTAATTATTTAAGATTATCCAAAATTATTTAGAGGCATATAGGTTTAGAGATCAAGTTAATATTGTATTATTTTCAAATGGGTCTATTGGACCATATTATGGAAAATAGCTAGGTGAATTTCACTTTAAATCATTAAGTGTTGATTTATATCTCTTTTATCTTCTCTTCATAATATTTAAGGGAAATTGTTAACAATTTGGAGGTCATGTATATTTGGGTCCAAGAAGTTGGAATTATATGGTCGAGCTTCATGAAGGACTTTGATGTAATTATTTTATAAGCATTATATTTTGGGGATGTAACAAAGTGTGTAAAATCTTCAATTTATTAAATAAATAAAGAAATAAATGCAACTTATGAAATTAATGATAAAATCATATCCAAGTCAGTTAGAGGGACTTGTGGTTCAAGTTTCACCAATTTTGGTTTATACTAATGCCATTAATGGAAGAGGAAAGAGAAAATGAGATTCAATTTATTTACCACATTAAAAATGTTCAAAAGGAAAATATAATTTTATATTCAGAATCTACATGCTTTATTTAGTCTCTGTGCAAAATTTTACCTAATTTGGGGTTTGTTTGCACCCTCTTTGGAGGAGAGAGAAAATAGAAAATTTATTTGCATTTCCATTTCCATTGGGATTCGATTTGTATAAAATTTCCTTTATTTTCTTTCTGTCACACGGCTGTTTAAGCATGCTTGGATCTGGGCCATTCATTTCTTGATCGGATAACTACCATCTTGTCATCTACCTCACGATGAAAATAGAAACCAGGTCAGTTAGACGCAGATTTTCTGACCATAATTTCTTGGACTACACTCAATCTTTGATCACGATTTTTGTTTCTATAGTTTCCTTATTTGATTCCTCTTATTTTGATCCCTACTTTCCATACCTTTTGCCTCTCAGTTTGTGAAACCCCAAATCTTGCACAATAAGCAAGTTTGGGCCATTGGTTACTCGCCTCCCTACCCATCCTTGTCTATAAATAGCTCTATCCTCGACTCTCTAGAGGTCGTTGTAGCAATTCTCTCAACCCAATTGAGCCAGAGCCTGTGCGTGTGTCGCTGGAGATCAATCGGAAGTCCTGACTTTTGTGGTAGGTCGCTCTCTCTTCCCTCATCACCTCCACGTGAATTGAAGGTATGGTTGGCTTTGTATTCTCTTTGTCTTTCTTTCGGTACACTCATCGCGAAGTTTGGTCATGTGCTGTGAAATTGCCCAAATCAGGCTAGAGCACGTCGATGCCATGTCTGTGACCAAGCTTGGGGACGATCCCCTTGATAAATTTACCTTTTCACCCTCCACTTTTCTCCTTTAGTTGTTTTATCGCCCAGGGGTGTTTCAGTCTTTTCTCCTTAATATCCTTTGCTTAGAGCGAGTTAACTGAGCCTTGACCCACTGACTTGGCTGGCATTCATTGGGCCATGTCAGTCCAGGCCTACTCTCTCTCTCGTTTCTCGTTGGACAAACGATGAGTCGGGTTTTCCTTAGTTTCTGATTGGTCGGTATTGTAAAATCAATAACTAATAATCCACTGATCAGAAAATTACAAATAAATACTCATTGGATTTAGAAAAATATAAGCTTTCTTTTGGTATTGGTTTTGTTTCCTGAATCTTATGTTTTAAAGAGGTGGTTTTAATGAATCTAATTAATAAGATAATAACTTGTATAATTCATAACTGAATATTTATAAGTCAGAAAAATACAATAAAATATGTTTTGGACTAACTAAAATATGGAACAGTTTTCATAACCTAATACACACATTAATAAAAAGGTGGTTTTTAGGGTTTGGTTAATGTGTATGAAATCGACATGAAATCTGTAAATGTGTTTAATAGGCTCGTTGGTGACCTAGACTTGGATCTAGAAGTGCTTTGGACTTTGAGATCTGATATTGAGGTATGTTGTATCCCCTATTACTCAATATTGAGCAATTCACCTATTTTTTCATTCTCTTGAATTTGGCCTACACAATATGTCTTATCTCTTGTTATCATGGTTCATGTGAACTATCTTGATTTTGATTGTGGATATTCTATTGGGCTCCTACCTTGTGATGTGGTACATGATTATCTTGTTGATGGTATATGCCCACTGTGATGTGGAGGTTTATTGGTGGTTTCATACGTTGTCCATTGTGTGATATGGAAAATCTTGTATAATGTTTGACTAAACCTTTCTACTTGCCTCTATATTTACCTGCTATGTGATTTAGTAACCCTAGAGTAGTATAATTGCATTAGTTCTGTCTCATTGTGATTTATGGAAACATTGTGATATTGTGGATGGAGGATGTGTGATTCCCCATGCCAGGGCAGGATGTGTGATTCCTGACCCATGTACCCTCAGGGCAAGATGTATGATTCTTGGCCCATGTCTCACCAGGTTCAAGATGTGTGATTCTTGGCCACCTTTGTCTTTTATAATATTCTAGTGTTATGCTTATCTCACGTGCATGCAGGATGATGGTTATGGCATGTTATTATGTGGCACTACTTTTATTATTTTTTAATGGAAAGTATCCCTCTTATCATATGTTTGGGATTCATTACTTTTATGCTCGTGTGGATAGTCCTTATCTCTTGAATGGGAAGCGTTTATACACGATATCTTTATTGCCACATATTGCTCAAGTTTTCTTTTAGTATATGCATACCAGCTTTTTGTTGATATCATCTTTTCCTTTCTTTTGTGGGGTATGCTTCCAACCCCATGTTAGATCAAGGAGTGGAGAACTTCAACATCAATCTTGTAGCTGAGCTTTTGGGAGACTTGGAGAAGTGGTTAGATGACCCTCGGCTTGATCTTGGGCTTATATGTTTAGTTTTCCTTTTAGACACCCATATGTGGTGAAGTGTTGTATTATGCTTGTAAATTGTTAGATAATATTCCTTTTTGGCTGCTACTCATTGTGCAATGATACATACATGTTGAATGAATTGATCTCCATCCCTTTGGCAAAAAAAATTTTATATGGTGTTTGATTCAAGGGATGAAGTCTTTTCTTTCTAGTAGAGGAGTGGTTTAACTTCTTTACAAGCTCATTTGAGATAAGAAAAATGTTCATAGGGTCTATGGAAGACCTAAAAACTCGTATCATCATCATTCTCATGTCAACCAGTGCACAAAAAGCCACCCTTTCTCATTTTATGGGAATTCTAGAATAATATTTACATAAAATAGGTTATGAGTAGACTGGAAACTTACTCAAGGTTATATCACTCACCTTAGGGTGAAGAAAAATGTACATATAGCAAGGAGTCACAAAGAAGAGAAATGGAAGACCCAAGCTTTTTTCCTCTAAAAGCTCCAAGAAGCTCATATCTTCAAGAACATGTTAAATCTAGAGCAAAAGAGATAACAAAGAGGGTTCTTCATCCATAAGCTCGAGTTTCATCTAGAACACCATGAATTATGTCCATGGAAGAAGAAAGAAGAAGTAAAATAGTAAAAAATGATATTAGGAAGGAAGATCTTACGTGTAAGAATAAGGAACTAAGCAAGAAAGCCTCAAACGGTCCTAAGAGAGCAAGATCTAAGGCTTGCCCCCACATGGAACCACGATCTTACAAAGCTTCAACCTCAAGAAGCTTCTCCTTCATTAGACGATGGCTTCCTATGGTATCTAGAAGCAAGAATGTGTTTAGTGTCGAAAGCTTCATTAGAAGGAAGATAGGGGGTATCTATAGCTAGGATGATATATAAAGGAGGTCAAAGATCAAAACTGCACTTTCACTAGTCAAATGCTAGGTTTCCCTTCAATTTGTACAACCAGAATCTCCATCAATTTGTAGACATCCATGAAAATCATTGGTTTATGAACATAAAAAACTTCTATTGGAAATAATACTCTGAACAAATATTAGAAGGCACACCCATAACAACCATCAGAATGTACACCCATACAAACCATTGGAAGGCACAACGCGCACCCAGACCAACCATCAGAAAGAACACCCAAACCAACAATTGGAAGGCACACCCAAACCCATAAATGGAAGTCACACCTAGAATGGACATTAGAAGGCACACCTAGACCAACTATCAAAAGTCACACTCACACCAACCATTGAAAGGAACACGTAGACCAACCATCAGAAGGCACACCCAGACCTACCATTGACAGGCACACTCAGAACAACCATCATAAGGCACACCTAGACCAACCATCAAAAAACACACCCAGACCAATCATTCAAAGGCACATCCAGACCAACTTTCATAAGGAACACCCAGAACAACCATCAGAATGCACACCCAGACGAACCATTGGAAGGCACATATCATCATTTCCACACAAAACTAACATCAAATGTTGATATCTTCCTGCAACAAGGTTCAAAAGCATCCAAATAAAATAAAAATTATCCAGATTATAAGGAATACCATGAATATATATATATATATATATATGTTGAAATTGTAGCTAGATCCCTATAAAAGGAGAATTTGCACATAGGTTCACATAAGTACATAAAATTGCAAAACATGAGCAAACGAAGTCCAATTTACCTCAAATTTGAAACATAGTTTTTCCAACTAATATCAAAGCATAATCTAAGGTTTATTTATGACACTAAACACCCAATTAAATCAAAAAAGTATGTTCAAACATCAAACTGTGTCAGGGGTCTTACACGTAACTTTAAGAAAGATGTGAGTGAGACACTCCTTCAGCTTATTGAAATACTCAAGAGAAGTAGCATTCCTCATTCAAGATGAGAAAAGAAGTCCTCAGAGACAATTTAGCTCCTAGTCAAGGGGAATACTCATACTTAGAGTACTTGACATTGTTCTCGAGGTAGATGGCACCATTAGGGGTTGATTCTCAATTGTCAGAGGAGCTTGAGACACTAGAGGGGTAAAATGAGGATCTGTCCTTAGCATTCCATATTTTGGGTCCTGGGGTGTCTCAATACCATATAGGTTTATTTACAATTGAGTTGTCTCCAACCATGTCGATGTGCATACACTAGGAAATGGTATAATACATAAGAAAATGATGGAGAGATAAACAACCTAAGGGAGATAATAGTGAAGTAGTCATATTAATTGACTACCTTGACTCTAATACCATATTTAAGGAATGGGACTCAATAGGGGCACTCCCTTACTCAAGAGAATAATAGAAAACCATCCAAAGCCAAAAAAAGATTATAATTTTTTACAACATATAAGAACTAAAATTCAAGTATGTAAGTTTTCAAATACCAAAAGTATAAAAATGGAAGATAGAGTCTAACAGTTACAATTATCATTCTATCATAGTTTTGTCACCATGAATGGGGAATATAAAAACTAAATGAAACTAAAATATAGTTAAAAGGTTGTAGAGGGAAACCTAGATACTATGACTAGTTGTCGAGGGAAACCTAGCTACTCCAAAATATCTCTAAGAAAAAGAATACTCCTATGCAATCTCCTGGGATCACCCTTTCTAATTTATAGTTTTTCTTTAATAAAAAATAGGCATAAGAGAAAATTGTTGAGTTCTGAGCTGATTGGAAACAAAAACAAATAAGAAAACTTGAGTGTCACACACACAATAGGGAGTCTAGTGCCATGAAACCTAGTGAAAATGGTGAGAACAAGATGTAGAATAGCACAAAAACCTTATACATATGAGCTCCATATGGATAGGGTTTCACACACTTGTCTAAACGTAGTTCTCAAACATATAGGTTGTAACCTAGAGGCTAAGCCAAACCTAGTTCCTATAGAAGGAATCATAAGTTTCTAGTGTGTTTCATGAAATATTAAATTTAGTTTTGCATTTCATGATGAGAAGTTACTCAGTCAAGCTATTTCTCAGGCTCTGATACCGACCATAACAATCTCATGTTCTTCCTTCCCTAAGCCCCAATCTCCCAAGATGACTAACTCAAAAAATGTTTCTTAGAGTGAGATGCAGAAGTAAAAGTGCATGCATGAAAAACAAGCATAAGCATACACCAAACCATTCTCAACATTCAACATATGTACATTAAAAATGAATTAGTATGTATTACATTTACATATTGAAAGAGAATTTCACATAGTCTGAACATGTATGCTAACTAGCATCTTACACAATAGGTAAATCATGTACATTGCTCACTTCTCATCTTTTCTTCCATTCTAGCTCTGAACATAAAACATACGTGAAACAACTGATCAACACACAAGGTGTTTTACACATGGACAAAAAGATACATATATTTATGTTTTCAAATTTTGAAAAGATTTATAGAATGAAAGAAGATTATAGAAAACTTTTCTTTGCTAAGAATAATACACCAATTTTGTTCATTTTCCTAGATTCCTTGCATTACTGAGGTGGATTAGTACACAACATACACATTGGGCCCAACCTCATGTATCATGTATTTTGGGGAACTCCCCATACACATTATGCTCTAGTGACGTGTACTAGTCAACATTAATACATCCCTCATAAGGGGATAATGATGACCTCAATAACTACAAAACATCTACACATAATTTGTGTTTGCAATTGAAAAAACATAGAGTACTACATAACAATGCCACATCTAATATTTGCAAATAAAAGAGCAATTATGATTTCAGTCATGAAAATCAAAGTCATATAATTAAATAAACCCACGTATCTTACTTCGTATATTCATCTTTGATCATCTAGTAATCTGGTCATTACATGTTAATAATAATTAATCATTATTAGTAAAGATGCATCACTATTATATTCATTCTTGAGAAAATTAGGTTTTATCCAATCCTAGGTTTAATCTGATCTTAATATTGTCTCTAACATTTTTCTACCCATCTATGTCATAGTTAGGGTCTGATCCAATTTCTATATTTTTTTGGCAATGGATGTCTTTTCTAGAATTAAAATGAGGTGAAAAGTACTTATTTAAAGTTAATGAGAAAATACCTAGTATTTTGTAAATACCCATATCAAATTCCACACTTTGGCTTCTACACGATACCATGGTGCAATAATAATATTATGAGATTTTATATCCATGTTATGCTAATTATACCATTTAATGAACCCCTAAATTAGCATCATCATCTAAATGATAAATCATCACTACCAAGGACTCAAAAGTTTGATCAAAAGGTTTTATGATAAACTTGGCATATTTTGAGTGTAGGGATATTTTGGGGCATTATTTGGGTATTGTAGCTAACTAAAACAAATTATCTAAGACAAAGTGTATTTTTAGGGAATTGAGTAAATGATTTATCTTATATATATAAACATGGGCCACTAGATTTAGTGACTAGCATGTCCTGATTGCACCACATAGCTCTTCCTTATAGGGCAAGTCTCCAATTGGAGCCACCTGGATGGTACGACCCACCCAGTTCACTAGGCAAATTTAGTAGTGTCATGACCATAGTTTTTAGCATCCTCCAATTAACAAAGAACCTTAAAGTTGAGAGCTATTACCTAAAATTCCTAAGATCCGGATTTTAACAAATAATAAATAATAGCAAATTATTTCCATTAATTCGAAAACATTATTTACAATATAATCCTCTAAGGAGTTAGATGAATTTCTAGCATGAGAACTATTACATATGTGAGGAAGTATCTAATTAATCTTCCCTTAGCTTTAATGATTTAGTTGATTTCATCTTATTCATCATGTCTTGATATTTTCATATATTTCATTTACCTAAAATGGCGTGAAACAAAAAATGGATCAGTATATTTCTATATTGTGTATGTGGGGTGCATGCACAAGTATGCAATTAGTATAACAATGTATAATCAATCAATTACTTGCAAACAAGAACTGGAAATTTAATTACATATTCTGTCCCATACTTGATATGATATCTTGGGCGTAATCCTTGTCCCCCAGGGCTCATGTGCATCACCCCTAGATACTTGTTATCCTACAGTTCATAATATGATATCTTACTTGATGTGATGCTCATAGTGAAATTATAATTGAACAAAATGTAAACAAACACCCAACAATCCTAGAAAAACCCTCGGCAAACACCAGTAGTTAATAATTGTGATTATTCATAATTGTAACCATGTACCTCAATGTAGAACCATGTAGTTCATGCAATCATACTTCAAGTACTTTAATCATAGCATCTAATCAATAAAGCAAAGAGGAAGCCAAGCAATTCAACATTCAATATGCATGTCTATAAACCCTAAAGTGTCACCATCACATTATTCAAATTAAACCATGCCCAGGTCCTAATCTAGGGTTTAGGGTTGTCTTGAGTTTGGATAATGAATAATGGTACAAACACTAGTTCCATCACATATTAGACATAATGCAAAACATCAATCATTAGATATATCATATCCCTTTCATTATGAACATGTAGATCAAATTAAGTTCATTAAGATAATCACAAGTTATGATCTTTGGTTTCAAAACCCTAATCATACATGTATGTGATTATTGGTCTAGAAACCCTAATTATTATCATCATTATCATTATCATCTAGATTATCATTATATTCAACAATATCAGTTTACATCTCAAAGAAATGTATTAAGAATGATTAATAATCTTATTCATCAAAAATTATGGTTCATATGCTTTGATCACCAATTGAACATGTATCTAAGGTACTTTTGGAATTGGGATCACAATAAGGCATTGAATCCATTTTATTCATGTTCCTCTCATTTTTATGATCAATTGGATATATACTTTTGCTATAATCCAATCTACCAATACTTTATTAGAATTATTGTAAATTAAACCTTAATGAACCAATCAACAGTTGACACATCTTAAATTGCCACCTTATCCACCCCAGCCATGGGCCCGGATCCTGCCAATGACCTCACACCTCTTCAACACCCTATCCACATGGGCTAGGTGTGTATCAGTGGATCTAATGACCTAACTTTCCACGACGTTGGGAACTAAAACTGTCATGCATGCAAGGGCAGATCGATCACACTAGCCTAGAGATTGTTCATCTCTTTTGTTGGTTAAACATCTTGATCCAGTCAGCCATGGCAAGATCAACCCAATGGTTTAATATCAAGTTTGGACCTCTTCATGTGACCTAAAGCCTCGATCGAGTTTGGTATATTCTAGTGGATCAATCGAGCCCTTCAGGGCTAGCTACTGTGATCGGTTGATCCTAACCCATAAGCATGTTTCTACTGAGAGAGGGAAGGATATCAAAGAGAGGGAATTGGACAGATCTACTGATCATTACATGATCAAGATAATGTTTAGGAACAATCACCATGTTCATAGAGGCTTAAAATGTTGACTGCACCTTGCCCTCTGTTGCCTTTTCTCATGAAGATGGAGGGCCAATAGTGATCTCCATTGAAGCCAGTAAGGTTCAAACATTCTTTCCCTCATCCCATCAGCGTTCCAAAGCCGATCAATTGATTGAGGCCACCCTAGGGCATTTGGGACTATGATGAGCTCATCAGAGGAAGAATGTGGGGTTTGGTAGAGGGTTCTAGGGTTACACAGAGACAAATAAGAGTTAAATCGAGTTATATCCGTTATAGAGGAGCTCTAGATGCCTTATATAGGTAGGGGAGATAAGGTAATAGGGATTTCCCTTTATCCCTAGGGTCTAGGTTTATTAGAGATTTAGGTAAATCCTAAATATAGGGAGGTAGCGACTGTATGTGGGCTCGTCTAATTTGTCTCTCTCTCCAAAATCTAGTAGGAGAAGAATTAGGAGAAAAGGTGAGGATTGGATAGAAAAAGAGGTAAAGGAAAGTTGTGACCTTCTTAGCTCCTATTTCTCATTATGACGTGATGTAAGAGATATAATCATGAGTGTTGATTCCCAATCCAGAGGCCAGATTAAGCATGGCACATCAAAAGTATTACAGGTTGATACCTCCCTCATTTGCCCTTTGGGTCCCATGAACTCATGAAGGTGATCAATCTCCTAACCCATGGTCCTCGGGCAAAGATAGTTGTTACCCCCTGACCCTATGGTCTTGTGCATCTAGGGAATAGAAAACTCCCACTCCCGTTAGTCTTATCCCCACCTGACCTTAGTATAGACTTAGGATTCTATGATGGTACATCTCAAACATGAATCCTTACCCGAACCTCCATCATCTTTTTGGGAACTCACAGTCAAACTTACATCCTTTCATAGGGATCATGGTGACCTACCTACCTACCTCGGTGTGGCCCTATATAGGTTACCTCCATGGAAACAAGGTCGGGTTAATTAATTTTCTTATAAAAGCAACAAACATGTATTTATTGCAAACAACTCCCTCTTCATTCTCAATTTTCCCTAGGTCTTTAGGAATATCCTTTTACTATGAAACCTAGAGGGAAACTCAATAATATGTTTTGCACTATATCTAAATTTTGGCATTTATTGGGATAACTTTCGTGGTCGAAACTTATTCTTTTAGTATATCTTTAAATTAATTACCCACACTACATGGAAAGATCTTTTTTCTCACAAATTCTAGAATTCTCTTAGTTTTGTTATTATCTCCAAGTATACCTAAAGGCAGACCAAGATAACACTATTTTATGCCTCAAATCTTGTGTTCCCATTCATGGTTATATAATTACTTCATTAATTATCTAAAACACCCCATATCTTGTATTCTTTTCGGAACTTTCATATTATCTCATATTTCCATTTTCTAACCAACCATAAATCCATTACCCTTTATTTATGCATGAATTCATTTTCTTTCTCTAAGTTGTGCCACAAGGACCTATCTATAAATAAAATAGTCTCATGGGCCTCATTTGGGACATGGGTTATACCCATGCCACAAAGTGGATGACTTTATTATTCTTATAATTAAGGAATTTTCTTATCAAATCCTTATAATTATATAATTTAAATTCCCAAATTTTGAGGATATTATATTTAACCCTCCTTAAAAGGAATTTTGTCCCCAAAATTCACACCTAGTAAGGTTAAAGTGAATGACAACTCAACTTAGATTCAATGGGTTAGAAACCCTACTTTGATATCTTTAATATCTTTTACGATATGCAAATTCCTTACATTATTACTGAGATTGGAACCTGAATTAAATTCAAGGTATATCCACATCCTTAATAATTGTTTGGTATCATCCCTTGGTGATTACATTTTCATTTTTCGCTTGGTGACTATCCTTTCACCTAGGTTTCCAACCTATGATTCATATATTTTCACATAAGGGTGAGGTATCACCTCAAACCCTAGATGATGTCATTAAACTCAACTTAAGGTAATCATTTTCTTGTATCAATTTTAAATATAACATATGTCTACCAAATCTCTCTCACTCATAATAAGATGAAATAAGCATTTGACTGCAGCCCAAAGACAAAGTTCATCCTGTTCCACACATCATCTTAAAATTTTAAATTTTGGTTGAATTGTAAGGAGTGGGATCCCAGAGGGGAACCACTCCCTACTAAAAATTTGAAGAATAAAACCTTAGTCCAAACACATACAAAAGGTATGTTGGAGTGGGTATAACATTTTCAAATCTTTATATAATGGTAAACAAAAGACCAAAGTGAAGCAGCGGAAGAAAATAATGACCATATTTCAATTTCTCAACAAGATTACAAAAGTATATCTTAATCTCACACACAGGGTTTACATGTATGATGCAACATAAGGATCAAGATAGAGGGAAATCTAAACCATCAAAACTTTTTCTCCAAGCTTCAACTCCTTAAGCTAGGTCCATGTCTTCATGCAATGTTCTCCTTGTACTTCACCTATAGTTGGAAGCATACCCCAGAAAAGGTAAAAAAAATAGAAGACATCAAAAAAAACTGGTATGTGCACACTAAAAAGGAAAATGAGAAATATACGGAGCAAATGATAACAAATATAAAAGGTTTCCCATAGAAAAGATAAGGACTACCCATGAGGGCATAAAAGGAAAAGAACAACAACAAAAGAGATACTTGCCATAACCCAACAAATAAAATCGTGCCATAGTAGCACATAAAAAGAAATTAGGGCACACACCCCATAATCATTAACACGCATGCATGTGAGATAAACATAGCCTTAGAACAATAAAAATACAAAGGCAGCCAAGCCTCAAAAACTTGAAACCTGATAGAGTTGACATACTACCACTCCCAATATATATAAGTTGGGCCAATCCTCACAAACTTGAAACCCAGGTATGGGGCACCACCACCTCCATCCCAATAATAACAAGGGCATACTGCCCAAAACCAATGCAATTACACCACTCTAGTTCTACTGAATCACATAGCATGTTTAATAGAGAGGCAAGTAAAAAGGTAAAGTCATATTAAACAAAAGTTGCCATCATACTAATGGAAAACATAAACATCCACCTTACAAGTGGGCAAAAGACATCATATGTCATCACATGGAGTTCCAACATGAACAAAGCATTATAAAGATTTCAAGAGAATGTCGAATCTAATAACATGATCACAAGATCAGTAACAAATAAGATACTCCACATGAAGCATAATTTCCAAAAGAACAAGATAAGGTGTAGGATAATGTCCATAGGACCAAGAGAAAGAAGAAAGTAGGATAATTTCTCAATAAGAATAATCGGGGATGCAAACATACATTTAGAGAGAAGAATTATAAATTTCTCAATATAGAAATAATGTGGGATGCAAGCATACCTTCTTAAAAGTCAAAATAGTCTAAGGTCACTTCTTGATCCAAATCTAGGTCCCCAAAGAACCTATTATCATGTATGTGAAATCAGGGTTAGGTTTTCATTAACTATTCAAAACCCTAAAAATCACATCTTTTATATTAGTGATTTAGTTTATCAAAACCATACCATGTTTTAGGTTATATTTGTCTGAGTTCAAAACATATTTTATTATATATTTTTTACTTTTAAATTATTAATTATGAATTTTGCAATATATTATTTATTTAGATAAATTCATTAAAAACACCTTTTTATAATATCAGATTCAGACGACAAAACGAGTATCTTTAGAAAGGTCGTATTTTTTTTATTCCAGATCATTTTTTTTTTTTTGAGCTATAAATTATTTATTACGAATTTT
Organism: Alisma plantago-aquatica; assembly: GCA_963693085.1. NCBI lineage: Eukaryota > Viridiplantae > Streptophyta > Magnoliopsida > Alismatales > Alismataceae > Alisma > Alisma plantago-aquatica. The sequence goes on along the minus strand of OY856412.1, from coordinate 433,997,889 downwards.
GGAAAATTAACCACAGAATATTCGATTAAGCCATGTAGCTAAAAAATATTGAGACACCTTGTTGAGATGGGCCAATCGAAATTGGCCACCCTGTCACTTGGCCCACAAAAAACCAGGCTCACAAAGAACTCAAAGCAGTGGAGGAAAAAGACTAGAAAACCCATCATAGCATGAAGAAAAGAAAACCAAACTGAGGACTGATTTGTCAAAACACTAGAGACCATCTTTCACATCTCAACCAAATGGAAAAGAACACATGATATAATGACTAAAAGCTATGGAGTAGGGGATCAAAATAGAGCCATGATGTCTGGAGATACCAATGGGAATTGCCATTGGGTTTGGCAGATCCATGCAATCTCAATGGATCCAAGCAAAGAGATCTGAGGAAACTTGGTCGTTATCCAGCCTGCGGCCATGAGGGGTAGGAGACGAAATACAATCACATAACCAAAAAACACAAAATATGATAAAACAAACAACTTCAGATGATCCCAAGCAACAAGGTGAAGTCATCCATGAGAAAATGAGGATGAATAGGAGTCCAACGGCAAACAATCAAATTCGATTGCACGATCTTGAAAATGATAAGCAAAAGAGGGGAAAAGGGCATACTTGCCTTAGGACAAAATTGATGATGGTAGAGGCCACGCGAGGGGAAATAGGATGGACTCCTCAACTCCTTCAGACTCTAGGTGACCACAAGCTTCGATCCCAACCTAATACCCTCATCACAGTGTGTCTGGAGTAGGGGCGACAGCCCGAAGCCTGACGAGGCTGGTCCAAAAAAGGAAAATGAGTCTAGCATCCCCGTGGAAGGTCAAGGTAGAGTAATCTAAGTGTGTGAGATATCGAATGTGGGAGAAGAAGAGAAAGTTTATGGAAACAGGGGAAGGAAAAAGAATCATAGTGGAGCCAGTGGTTTTGGGGATTTTGGGATATAAATGCCCTAACAACTGGGATTAGTGGGTGCGGGAAAGCAAAGGGAAGGTGTAGGAAAAGGAAGTGGAGAAAAAAGGGGAAGGGAGAGGTTGAGAAAGAAGTGAAAGAAATGGAGAGGAAACATGTATTGTGTGTCTGGTTTCCTGATAAGGCTAGAGGAGAGGGATGAAGGTGGTCCATGTGACTTGATCGCCAAGCCACGTGACTGGAAGAATAAAAACCAATAATGAACCGTGTTACATTTCAAATCAGGGTAAATAATCGAATAAACCAAAGTCCAAGTTGTATTGGAACTATGATTAAGGTATTATCTTCTATAATTAAATTGAGATAGCAAACAATATCCATTTATTATGAAATTTTGCATATAGACTAATTAATGCATGTAGAATCTGATTATGTAATTAGATTTGCCTTTTGGGAATTTTGATGCATTAAATAAATCAAATCTTAATTTCTCTTTCTTCATGCATTAATGACATTAGGATTATCGAAATTTGATGAAACTTCACCCACAAGTCATATTTAAGGTCTTAGATAATTGAAGTATTTTATACATTTATTTAATATTTTGATGGGTCTACACACTTTCTCTCTCCTGATTTCATCTTTTAATCAAATGTTTCCCAAACTGGATGAAAATTCACCCAAAGGCTATATTTATTATGTAGATTATGAATTCAAGTTTATTTTCCTATTTTGAAGCCATTTTTTATTTTATTTGATATTTTAGGAAAACTTAGATCTTCTCTTTCCAAATTGAATTAAATTAATTATTATTATTATGTGAATAATGTGAAACTTGACTCCCAAGATAGTTGGGACCCAAGGAACACAATTCTTAACTTAGACCACTTTTGGGATTTCTTTTAATGAGTTATGTCACTTTTATTATTTGATCCTATTATCCTCACATTTATCATCACCATTATTTTTATCCATCTAATTACATCCAAAACTTCCTATTACCACCTTAAGAGTTATGTATGGTCACCATTAGCCTCATAAGACATATTTTATGTATCCATTACTGGCCTAAGAGTAATGTGAGAACATTAGGTTACATTGGGGTGAGTTATTCATGCATGAGCTCATTTGGGTTATACTAAACATCTATTAAATCTAACATCAACCTTGTTTGGCTATGTCCAAAAGATCAAACTTCTAGGGTAGGGTCTAAGATCCAATATGTTACATGAATCACTTAGACAAAGACTTCAACTCAGAAATTACTTTTAATCCCACAATTTTTTTCTTAAATGAAGTCATGTGCCTTTCTCACTCTTGAGTTTGTACACCAGTCCCTTAGAATTCCATTTTTACATGACTTCTTGTATCTTTTACATTTACTCCTCATGTCTCATTAGCATTAGTCATTTCCTCAAGGTCTCTAAGGGTACATGCACTTTTTGGAGTGATCTCCTCTTGGACTCATGGACCTTGTGTATATATGAAGTGTATCTCTCATTTACTCCTTGGGCCTCATGAACTCATGAAGGTGGCAAATATCCCGACCCATGGACCTTGGGTAACATGGTTGGCTATCTCCTGAACCCATGGTCTTAAGCAGTTAGGTCATGGTCACCTTCCAACCTCATAGGTCTTATGTACCTTTAACCATCTTGACTTGACATTAGGATTGACTTCGGGTTATACACTACCTAGGGTTGATCGAGAGCACATTAGTTTTTTTTCATATGTAATTCTTTTAACCTAGATTTCCTTCATCTCTTAGGATACACATAATGTCTTTATGTCCCTACATTGGGCTCTGGGCGATCTTCCCTTCCAGCTTGGCCTTATACGGTCGGCCACTTAGTGACTTCTCCTTATGTCCCCCAGAGATGGCATACTTGGGTTCAAAGAATGTATGTACCTTCATGTTTCATATACTTAATTTTCCAAATGTTAGGTGAAATTCAAGGTTATCTTAGTTTTCAAACTAATTGGTCAAATCACCCTTCTAGGTAAGGTCCTAACCTAGGGTGTCTTCTTGACTCACGGGAGGAGGTTAGTCTCTCTATCCACAACATGAACCCATGGGTTTATGGTTTTTCCTCCCCCATAGGTCCTTTTCCCAATCTTGGGTTACCCACCCTAGGTCGAGACACCAACCCTAAAGGTTGAATTGAGGGATTCATATTTTTAAACATGCATTTTTTGTTATAGTTTCTCAACCCTTATTTTTTAGTCTCTAAGGTCTACTCACTCGTTAGAATAAATCATCATAACGTACCCATTTGTTGGGGGTACTTTGAATAACATACCCACTCACCGGGTGTAGCTCCAATAGCATACCCATTTGCTGGGGGGTAGCATACCCACTTGTTGGGGATAATCATCATGGAATATCCACTTGTTGGGGGTAGCAGACCCACTGCCTTGGAGTAGTTTCAATAATATACCCACTCACTGGGGGTAGTTTCAATAGCATACCCAGTTGCTAGGGGAAGCATGCCCACTCTCTAGGGGTATTCTTTATTCATCCATTCCTCCAGAGACAGCATTAGGGCAACGAGCAAGTTATATTTATATTATGTGTTACTCATAGGTTTCTTATGTTTATTAAAACATTCACATGAATCATGAATGAATTTGTCCATATACATGCATGGGAGACCGGGTCACCTAAACATCATTTATTTTCCCTATTTCCTCCTACCCTAATTAGGGTTCACACAGGTACGGTTTCTATCTCACCCACACTACTTCCATTTCCTAGGATTAAGGTTTAGGGTTCAGGTTAGGAACTACCCCTGCACTTTAGGGTTTTATGATTCCCTTGACTCACCAAAGCTTTTTCTAAACCAACCCTAGCTCCATATAGGGTTTACCTTTGCAATGGAAAACCCATAAAACTATTTTCTTTACTTTATCATTATTTTCACATGTACATTAATTAGTTGAGGATGCATTAATCCTACTTCTTCTCAAAAACCTAACTTGAGATGAGGAGGGGATTATCTTTTAGGGTTTACTAAACAATAGTATGAGAAGTGAATGAAATTTGAGATCATAAGACTTAGAGGAAATATTAATTAAGGAAAAACCCTATTTTCTGGTCAGGTCAGTATCACATTGGCTAAGAGAGTCCTCATATATCAACTTCATGGTCCATAGGAAAATATTTCCAGCCCTCAAAATCATGATCCATTCTAGACACCATTATCATCAGGTTATGCCCTAATAATTCTCCTTACATTTCTACAAATTACTTGAAATTATCAACTATTAAATATTATTTGAAAATTGTGGGGCTCTGATACCAAATGTAACAACCTCACTTTTCAGCATCCCCCAATCAAGAAAGGACCTTAAAGTTGAGACCCATTACTTAAAATTCCCAAGATCCATATTTTAACACATAATAAATAATAGCAAGTAATATTCATTACTTCACAAACATTATTTACAAGATGATTTCATAAGGATTTACATGAATTTCTAGAATGATAACTATTACATATGAGAAGAAGTATCTAGCTAATCCTCCTTTATTTAGCTTTAATGTCTTTAGTTGATTTCATCTGATTCATGATGTTTTGATATCTTCATATGTTGCGCTTACCTAAAATAGGGTGAAACAAAAGGTGCATCAACATATTGATATATTGTGCATGTGGGGTGTATGCAAAAGTGTACAATTATTATAGCAACATTTAATCAATCAATTACTTATAAATAAAAATTAGCAACTTCATTACATATTCTAACCCATACTTGATATGTTATGTTGGGCGCAATCATTTTCCCCTCAGGGCTCATGTGCATCACCCCCAAATACGCTCCATCCTAGGGTTTAGAATATGATATCTTACTTTATGTGATACTCATAGTGGCATTATAATTGAACATAATCTAAGTAAACACCAAATAGTTTATTTCAACAATCCTCAAGAAATCCTCGGAAAACACCAACAACCAATAATTGTGAATATTCATAATTATAACCACAAAATGCACTATAGAACCATGCAAATCATACAATCATGCTTCAAGTACTTTAAGCATAGCATAAAATCAAGAAAGCAAAGAGGAACCCAAGCAATTCAACATTTAATCTGCATGTATGTAAATATTAAAGTGTTGTCATCACATTATTAAGATTAAACCCTTCTCAGGTTCCAATCTAGGACTTAGGATTGTCTCAGATATGGATAAGGAATAAGGGTACAAACCCTAGTTCCATCACATATTAGACATTAAGTGAAACACCAATTATTAGATCTATCATATCCTTTCATTATGAACACTTAGATTACATTAAGTTCATTAAGATTATCACAAGTTATGATCTTTTCTTTCAAAACCCTAATTATACATGTATGTTATTATTGGTCTAGAAACCATAATTGTCATAATCATTATCATTATCATTTGGATTGTCATTATATTCAACAATATCAGATTACATCTCAAAGAAACATATTAAGCATGATTCATAATCTTATTCATAAAAAATTATGGTTCAAATGCTCTAATCATCACTTAAACATGTATCAAGATACTTTTAGAATACGGATCAAAATTAGGAATTGAATTCATTTTATTCATGTTCTCCTGATTTTTTTGAAAATTTGATATATACTTTTGTTATTATCTGATTTAGCAACAATTAATTAAAATTATTGTAAATTAAACCTTAATGGACTAATCAAAAATTGACATGTCATAATTTGCCTTTGTATCCACCCTAGGCATGTGCCCGAGTCCTTCCATTGAGATTACACCTCATCATCACCTTGTCCATGCATGTTGGGTGTGTGTGAGCAGGGCTAATGACCTAACCACCCATGATGCTGTGAACTAAAATTCTCACGCACACAAGGGCAGATCAGTCACACCATCCCAAAGATTGTTCATCTCTTTCATTGTCTAAATTGATTGCTCCAGCCAACCATGGCGAGGTCAATCCAACAGTTGTCTTTTGAGTCTAGGACCTCCTGGTGTGACCTGAAGCCTTAATCGAGTTTGGTAGGATCTGGCGGATCAATCGAGCCCTTTGGGGCTAGCTACAGTGACTGGTTGATCCTAACCCATGAGTAAGTTTCTACTGAGAGAGGGAAGGGGATCAAGAGAGGGAAATACTAGACATCAATGCTTTGGATGGATCTACTGATCTTTGCATGATCGGGACAATGTTTTAGAACAATCATTGTGGTTCAAAGTTTCTTAAGATGTTGCCTTTACTACATGCTTTGCTACCTTGTCTCGTGAAGACAAAGGGGTAGAGATGATCTCCATGGAAGCTAGTAAGGATCACACTTGCTTTCCCTAATCTCATTGGCGCTCAAGAGTTGATCAATTGATCGATGACGCCCCATGGTGTTGGGGTTGTGCTAAGCTCGTCGGAGGAAGAAGGTGGGGTTCGGTAGGGTTCTAGAGTTATGTAGAGACAATTAAGAGTGGGATCGAGTTCTATTCATTGCAGAGGAGCTCTGGGGTGCCTTATATAGGCAGGGGAGACAGGATACTAGGGATTTCCCTTTAGCCCTAGGATCTGGGCTTTTTAGAGATTTGGGTAAATCCTTAATACAATGAGGTAACTGTTGTATGAGGGCTCATCTGATTCGTCCCTCTCTTCCAAATCTACTAAGAGAAGAATTAGGAGAAAAGGTGATGATTGGAGAGAGAAAGAGGTAAAGGAAAGTCGCAACCCTATTAGCTCCTATTTTCCATTCTGAGGCTAGGTAAGAGACATAATTGAGAGTTTCAATTCCTGATCTAGTGGTCACATTATGCATTACACATCAATAGTGTTGCGGGTTGATCAACCCTAAGGTTAGGTTAATTAGTCTATTTCTAAAAGCAACACGCATTTATTTATTGCAAAGAACCCCCTCTTCCTTCTCAATTTTCCCTATATCTTTAGGAATATCCTTCTCTATGAAGCTTGGACAGAAACTCATTTATACTTTTTTCCCAACCTATATCTAACTTTTGGGCTTTATTAGCATAACTTCCATGGTCAAAACTTGCTCTTTTATCATATCCTTAAAAAATTACCCACACCACATGGAAAGTCCTTTTTCTCTCAAATTCTAGAATTCTTTTAGTTTCATTATTATCTCCAAGTATACCAAAAGGTAGACCCATATAACACTATTTGATGCCTCAAATATTGTGTTGCCATTCATGGTTAGATAATTACCCTACTAATTATCTAAAGAACCCCATAACTTGTTTTCTTTTGGAAACTTGCATATTATCTCATATTTCTATTTTCTAACAAACCATAAAGTCCTTGTCCTTTATTTATGCATGAATTCCTTTTATTTCTCTAACTTGTCCCACAAGGACCTATTTGTAAAGTAAATAGTCTTATGGGCCTCACTTGAGCAACAAGTTGTACCCATGCCACAAAGTGGATGGTTTGATTATTCTTATAATTAAGGAATTTGCTTACCAAATCAAGCATTATAAATTATATAATTCAGATTCCCAAAATTTGAGGATATTAGAAGTACGGTACAACTCTCTCTTCATGTCTCACTCTTGTGAAAATGCTCACTTTGCGACTATGTTCCACTTCTGATCCCAGACAAAAGGGAATTTTGGTTTCACTAAAGCTTCAAGAAACGTGTTGGTGCATTGGATCCTATGACAGAGCTGTGAATCCCAATCCTTCTAGGTGGCTAGCCCCCCCATCCTCGACCACAAGAAGGAAGCAAAAAAGGAAAAGGGACTCATAACCATTGTGCTCGAATCTATATTATCCATAGAATCATAGCAACCTAAAAAACTTGAGGAGATCCTCAAGACTCAATAGAGATGTCAGAATAGCTCCCAACCTTGATGATCATCTTATACTGGGGGGTGTTCAGTGGATGAGGGGAGATATTGATAAACTGAGAATTGGCCCTCCTATCAATGTGAAGCCGCATCAGAGGATTTACACCATTCCCCTACCTCCAGCGCTCCCACCTCCATTCCCGCCTTATTTCATAGCCACCTACAAGCGGTAGTAGAGAAGGAAGAATAAGAGAGAGGAAATAACTCACTTGACTGGCCAATAAACAACCCTCAACAAGGCTTGTTCAACATACCCAAACTGTAATGTCCCATGTATTAAGGCCTCATATATAAATGTCTTTAAAGGAATGATTGGACTGTCCATATCACCAATGTGAACCTCCTTTTTAGGGAGCCCATTATTAAGAACTCTATGGTCAAGCTTGCTCATCCTAGAGTAGTATTAGGATGGGTGAGTAGTTGGAAAATTAATCTCAACTTGTGTGTGAGTGAGGCCAAAACACACAGTCAAGGCCAATGGTGGTTTGTGAGTCCAGTCACCATTCTTGAAACTCTACTAGAGCCTTGGGCAGTGGGCATGGGCATTACAAATCAGATAAAGAAACCTAACCACGCCACTAGGTGGGGCCCATGTGGATATGTGTCAAGCCAGTCTTGAGTAGTACGGTTAAGGCATGTTGGAAAAGGGTATACATGGTGATATAGCCACCTTGGCATTGGTAATTGTGAACAGGAGTTGGGTGCACATGGGTCACTGTGGGTCTACACTGAAATGGGGTATGATTATGAGGCCTTACATTTAGACCCACTAAAATGGGTAATGGTTATGATGCCTTATAGTTGATCCTTTGTAAGGAGGTGGGATCACCCCCTTACTAATATTTTTGAAGAATTAACATCCATTCCAAACACACTCAAAAGTATGTTGGAATAGGTATAAATTTTCCAAATTTATCATAACGGTATGCAAATGACCAAAGTGTAGCAGCAGAAGAAAAATAATGACTATATTCAATTTTCACAAAAGATTACAAAAGTACATCATAATATCCAATAAGGGTTTACATGTATGATACAACATAAGGATCTAAGTAGAGGGAAATCTAAACCATAACAACTTTGTCTCCAAGCTTTAATTCCTTAAGCTAGTTCAAAACTTCATGTCTTATCATCCAAGTCCTTCATCTAGGGTTGGAAGCATACCCCAGCAAGAAGAGAAAATAGATGACATCAGTAAAGGCTGGTATGTGCATACTTAGAAAATTGAGCAATACATGGAATAAAGGACATTAAATATAAAAGGCTTCCCATACAAAGGATAAGGACCATCCAAATGGGTATCAAGAGAAAAGGAATTGAAATCATATAATAATAAAAGTAAACTTGCCATTAATAAAACATAAAGATTGTTCCACACAAGCACATGCAAAGAATTAGGTCACACACCCCATATCATCAACCTGCATGCATGTGAGATAAACATAGCCCTAGAACAATATAAACACAAAGGTGTCCAAGTCTCATAAACTTGAAACCTGATAGAGAAAGGAATATTGCCAATCTCCCAAATATATAAAACATGGGCCAAGAATCACACATGTTTCCCTGGGTATGAGGTTCCTTTCCATCCCAAAAGAGTAGGAAATATCACATTTGCTTGTCAGGAAATAACACATTTGCCATAAAAACCAATGTAATTACACTACTCTAATGCTACTGAATCAAATATCATGTTAAATGTAGAGGCAAGTATAAAGTATAGTCAGAATATATAAACTAGTCACCACATAAGTGTCCAACATACACATCCACCTCATAAGTGGGCAAAAGACAACACATGTCATCTTTTAGAGTTCCATCATGAACAAAGCATAAGATAAGAGTTCAAAAGAATATCCATGATCACATGATCAATATCAAATAAGGTAGTTCACATGAACCATGATTTTCAAAAGAAAAGACATTATGTATAGGCTAATGTCCATAGGACAAAGAGAATGAATAAGCATAGGTGAATTTCTCAACATAGAAGAATAGGGGATACATCATACCTCAACTTCAGAGTCTAAATAGTCCAAGTGAGTCCTAGATCCAAGACTAGGCCTCCAAAACCTCAAGGGAAGGTGGACAGGTACAATAAGTAAGGTTCCCAATCCTAGAGAGGATGGTTTCTCTAACAAAGATCCTATCTCGAGCAAGAAGCACCTTCTCCACTTTAGAGGTGAAAAACCCTAACAAAAGAACATGGAGATGAGGTATTTATGGTATCTAGGTGGGGTTTCACCATGGAAGGTCATGGTTATGACCTGGAGGAAGGTGGAAGGAAGACTAACAACATGAAAATAGGAAAGGAAAGGAGGATACTTACTAGTTTTGGTCAAAATCATCAAGGAGGGGCTTAAGAAATCCTAAATAGAGAAATTTGGAACCCTAGGAGCCTTATTCACTAAGGTAAGCACCTACTTTTACCTTGGGACATAACCTTCATGGAAAAATAGAGTAGTAATAATGCTCTAAGATAGAGGAAATAAAGGAGAGTAAGAGTTTTCAAATTGGGAGTTGGGAAGGGGTAGATATGGCTATATAAAGAAAGAGGTCAAGTATGAGGTGTCTATGAGACTTTCCATGTGTCATGCATAAGGGTGTCCATGGACATGGAAGACTTTATGGATAAGGAAGAAGTCAAGAACAAGGTGTCAAGTTACTTTCCATGTATCCAATGCTAAGGGTGCCTATGGACATGCAAACCTTTATGGATAAGGAAGAAGTCAAGCTTGAGGTGTCCATGGAGCTTTCCATGTGTCCTTAGCCAAGGATTTCATGGCCATGCAAGAGACAGCTCATAGAGTCTTCTTAAATATCAAATGTCAGTTTATGGACACTTATAGGCCATCCCAACCGAACTTAAATCAAAGAAATAACACCATTGGTTGATAGCTTCTAAAGATAAGCTCATTTATAAAGAGAGTAATCCCTAAAATGCCCTTGGAAAGAAACACCTTCAAACTAAGGTGCAACCAGGTGCCTCGTGGTTCAAAAACTTGAGAATGGTAAGGGAATATATAAGGATTATAATTTAGGTGATAATTCGTAAAGAAAACCTTCCAATTAGGTAAATTGTAGAAAAGTCTAGAATGTACCTAAAATTGCATAACTTGCACAAACAACATATCAAAATTGGACCAAATTTCATCCACAAGTTATCTTTGATGTGTTGAATATGAATTTGCCATAATTTCTATATCTTGAAATTATATAATCACATTATTCCTTACTTATGCCTTTTACTCATTTTCTCTCTCCAAAACTTATCCTAATATTTCAAGGTTGTCCAAATTAGATGAAATTTGACATGTAGGCTAATTTTGATATGTAGATTTTGAATTTGAAGTTTTTTCCACTTTTGAGACTTATTTTTATGAGATATGTCATATGGCCCATTAACATCCCATTATCTAAATTATTCATCCAATTAAGTTTCTTATCTTCATATTACCACCAAAATGAGTTATGTGGCATATTTTATGTATCCATTATAAACCTAAGGTTAATGTTAGACCATTAGGTTACATTAAGGTGATCTATATATGCATTAGCTCGTTGGGGTTATAATAAACATCTATTTAGGTCTAACCTTTAACCTTGTTTGACTAAGTCCAAAATGTCAACTTCTAGGGTAGGGTCGAAGATCTAGTATGTTACATCCTTGATGAGGACATTGAGGGTCTAATTGGGGGATATTGTAATGTCACAGATCTTGAGGACTTAAAAATGATCTTAGTTAGACCCACTGAAATGAGGAATGATTATGAGGCCTTATAGTTGATCTTTGATGAGGACGTCAATGGTCTAAGTGGAGGATATTGTAATGTCGAAGGCCTTGAGGCCTCAGATAAAAATGATCTTAAAATAAATGATTGTACTACCCATATCACCAAAGCACACATCCTTTTTACAGAACCCATAATTAAAAAATTTGTGGTTAAGTGTTCTTAGCCCATAGTAGTACTAGGATGGATGACCAACTGGGTAGTTAATATTGACTTGTGCATAATTGAGGATAAAGTGTAGTTAAGGCCACTGGTGGCCTATCAGGTCAGTCGTCATTCCTAAAACTCTACTAGAGCCTTGTGCAATGGGACCAGGTATTACACAAACATTTTAGATCTCATCCTTTGTTTGGGAACACATAAAACTTGGGATTGATGAGCTTGTGAGGCTAGGTAAGTTGTAGACCTAATTCACTACCTCTCCCTGCTATTGTTGGAGCTTGAAGATAAGAGAATAATTGTGGGCTCATTTTCCAGGGACACGGTCATCTCACTTGCAAGTGGGACCTTTGGCCTACAACTTGTGTCAAAATAGCAACTAAGAGCAAGTCTATGTGACATATTGAATGTCACAACCTGCAATGTATATTAACATACATAGTCCTCAATGCATACAATTCAACATTCATTTGCAACATTCAAACCTAAATAACTTCTTTTAGGAACATGTTTTGATGCTGAAATTTAACCCAAGATTCCCCTTAGTGTAATATACCTTAAGCTAGCATTTGGTACCCAAGATTGATTATTTGGTCCCTCAAGTAAGACACTTTAAAGGGGTAAATATATAAGTATATTGAACTTATACTATACATCAATTTAACTCTAGAATTATCAACAAAAGTTCAACTTACTTAGTATGGACATGATGCATCCCATGTTCCACTATTCAGTCATATGAATCCATGTATAATTTATTTGGATACTTGACTTCATGTGTCCTCAAAATCAACTAATAACTAGCATGAATCATCTCCATGTACATAAATGGCCTTGGAAAACTATCAGTAATCCTCTAATGCCATTATAGTCGTTCTTCTTAGTCAAAAGAATCCATGGTTCAATATAAGTCAACCCGACTTTAGATAAACCAACTAGTAGTATTCATAGACCCACATATTATATTAGGTATCAAACCCTAAAGTCAAGGTCATCACAATCCCCTATGCACACCCTATGCCACCCATAGTGATCTAGTAGGATGTGACTTCTAACCTCATCTCGCTATGCTCATTTGGTTTGAATGACACTATTAATTGGATGTTTGGATGAATGTAAATCCTAATTGCATGTTTGACTAGTATCATACCCCCAAACGACAGACTACCTTAATTACTTGTTATAACACTAAGTGAATTCTTTCTAATTAGTGTTAGTCTAATTAGATTCCTTTCTTGGTTGCTTAGTCTAGTTTGTGTAGTCAAGGCTAATTGTTTGTTTAGTGTTAGTTAGCTCTTCGTCATGATTTTTAGTTGCAATCATGAGTTCCCTTCTTAGTGTAGAGTTGATAGTTAGCCTTAGTTGCCTAATCTAGTGTATTTTCTCTTTTAGTTTGTTAGTTAGCATTAATTGTGTAGGATTAACTTAGTTTGGTTCTTTTTTACTTCCATTGCTTGTTCACCTATGTATAACTCAAAGTCAAACCCTAGAAAACTTACACCCATAATAAGAACCTATTAACGCATACCTAATTCTAGTGTCACCATCTCTTCATGTAGATCAAACCTAAATTACCGCATTATTTATACTACATCCCAAGCCATGTGCTTGTGGATCTATTATCAAGTGTGTCTCTAAATGGGACATCTACTAATATTGTTAGCCCAAGTGTTCCCTACACACATCAGAAATGAACCACAACATCATGGGTAATGAACTACATTACACAATGGGAACTTGTCAGACTCATTTTCCTTGTTTGAGGATAGCATTGACCGTGAGAGGGACACTTTGGAATAAAACTACAAAGAAAACATGTTTCCATTGTAGAACAATATACAAGAAAGGTGGAAAATGCTAGAGAAGGGGGCTCATATCATTGCTACTATAAAACTAGTACAGAACCGACCTTTAGAATAAAACTAGTACAGAACCGACCTTTAGTGTCAATTATTTAAGGCCTTTTGCGTCGGTTTCAAAGTGACACCCAAGTGGGCGCTGCTAAAAGTCGAAGTCTTCAGTGTCAATTTTAACACCGACGCCATAATCCTTCCCGCCACCAAAAATGTGCCTGCAAGGGCTCTATAGGCGTCAGTTATTTAATAAAAACTGACACTATATCCAGGTCAAAGTCGTCAGCATTTCACAAAAACTAACGGCATAACCCTTCCCGCCATCATCAAAAAGGCGCCAGCAAGGGCACCATCAGCGTCGGTTTTATATATATAGCCGACACTATAACTATATGTTGTCAGTTTTTACAAATAACTGACGCCTATGTTCTGATTTTTTTTCTTATCAGTTTGTAGGTCTGCTGTATGGCTGGTCAATAGGATGCAGAACCTGCAGTTCAGTTCTAAACTGCATGTTTACAACATCCATTAATATCATCCAACAACAGGCCACAAGCCTACAAAATTAACAAGATCGATGGACAATATTATATATATGTGATTCACACACATGTATAAGAACATTTAATCCATATTATTTTTCATCACACACATGTAGAAACCAGTAGTTCCATTTCAAATTTCCTCCATTTTTACACACATTTAGCAACCTGCAGTTCCATTCATTTCATCTCTTTTCACATTCAGACACATGTAGAAACATTCATGTATTGATCATCTTCACATTCACACATATGGCAATTTAGAAAAATTCATTCACATTCACACAAAAATAATTATGAGAACAAAGTTTAGAAATATCATTCTTTATTCATCATCATCATTATCGACATCACTATCCCAATCATATTTAAAAATTTCCACTACTTGTAGGGCTTTTGCGCATCGTTCTCTTACATCATTTAAGTCTTCCATCGTATAGGGAGTATGTACATCTAATAACTTTTGACCTATACTGAATTCAATTTTAAACACCTACAAAGAGAATGATATATATATAATTAATAATATATAATAAGATTGATATATTTCATATTATCTAATGAAACTATATATAATACCTGATGTATGGTATCGGTTTCCATTGCGGCATGTTTGATAATTAGGCTCATAAATCACACCACATACTATGCACATGCCCAGCCGTTGTCTTGTGTAGCACACTATAAATTGAAACATACAAAATATTTAAAAATATAAATAAGCACAGTTCACATAAATAATATATACATTGGAGTCGGGAAATTACTTTCACACTCTCCCAAATTAGTGGCTGGTTCTTTTTCTTGGGGACATTTCCTCCATCTTTTTTGAACTCATGTAAAGCCCTACATGTTAATGTAACACATTAAATTGCATAATTAAATAGTAATGTAATAATATATGTTAACGGATATAAAAATATCAAATATTTCTCACGGGAATAATGGTCTTTTCATTGTGTGTCCATGTAATGTATTCAATTCCTTCCCCGCAGGATCTAGATAATAGACAGTGAACATCGTGGGGACAATAACTAGTAACTCCCAATGCCTACCACTAGAGGTAAGAAAGTTAAAAAATAATAACTCAAAATCCACAATAAAAATGAAATTTTCTTAAGTTCAAATTATAAGCAAAGTAAACTTACTCAACATTGAATGGAGATATCATCATCATCTTCTTGTTTTCACCAAAATATTTAAAAGCAACACAGCAGTATGAAGTAACTTATGAAGGGTCTTTATCTACAAGACTAATCAAAGATGGAACTAAAAATCCCACTTGCAAAAATGAAAAATATGTACATATCGTGTGTAAGTGGCCACAAAACATGTATTACGTATGCATTAATATATAAGAAACCAGATCATCATATATAAAATAAGGTATATGGATGTATAAATAAGATCTCACCATGTCCACAGCTCTATCATAGATGTATTCAGCCAATCATAACGAAACAATTCCAAAATATCTTGTATAAATAAATTGTTATCGTATGATTGACCTACAGCATCCTCTGGAATAGTAATATTTATAGGGCAATTTGGATCATGTTTGCCTACCCATGCTACCATAACCCTACAATTAGGACCTAACGAGGCGTGTAGGTCCCTTGAAAGACAACTTGGTACTTCAGGAGGTGGAGGTGGAGGCTGAGATATAGCGGGTGTCTTCCTTTGACCTGTATATATAATTTCAGATCAATTGACTCATATATACACACTAACAAATTAACATAATTTAAATTTACCATACAACATTAGTATAGATGATATTTTCTTTGGGCTACAATATCACTCTGCCTACTGCCTCACCAAGTGTTTCAGAATCTGGGTGGGCATATGGCAATGGAAGATCCCCCCAATTGGGGAGTACATGTATTGGGCTCACACGAACCACACCATCAGGTACTAAAGTCCCATGAAACATTTCCCCTGGAACGGGTGGGTAAGCTGACGCCTTTGCAACGACATATTCTTGACTTTTTAGACGGCATGACTTCAACCCCTACAAATTTACATAAAAATGATATATACATATATATAAAAACATATCATCTTGAAAAGACTAGCTACTATGTCATAAAAATACTTACAGTGGACGTGCTAGGTGGTGGGTCTACAGGATTACTCCCAACCTTTACAGTAGGAGAAGAGTGGCCCGCCACAAGTACTGTCTGAGTGGTAGTCTGAGACTCCTGCCACATCACCATTGCTTCTTGGATTCTCCTATCAATTAACTTATCTACCTATACATGGATAAAAGAAACGCTAGCTTTTGATTATTGAATTCCCTTTCGCAATAACATTCTAACAAAAGAATAGGTTACCTCAGCTTGTGAAAGTCCCTCTTTCGGGACAGGTTTGCACTGGGAATGGCCCAAAGAATGCTTTGATGCCCACACCAGTGCATGCACCCCTAACACGTCTAGGATGCTCAGGGTTACCCAGAGCAACTATCAATTCATCCCTTGTGCCCTCATGGATGAACTTGCCTTCCTTCCTCTGCTCGTGCATCTCCCGCTAATCGCCATCAAAAAAATTGGTAAGTAAACATAACAATAATCAATATCGATCGATTGCTCTAAAAGTTGAATTTTACCATTTTTGCAACTGCCTCAGCAGTTGCAGGCTTCGTTATATCTCTCTTCTTGTTTTGCCTCCCAGCTATCCACATAGCATGGCGAGGCAGAGGTGTGGGACCAATAGTAGAGGACTCTATAGTCTCCTAGGTAGAAGCAGACTGAGCAGTAGACTCAGCTTGTAGTCTTTGGCAAACGCCTGCATAGCCTCTTGGATCCATTGTATGGTCATGTACATTCAGTGCACGCCTTACTCTTTGAGCATCGATGATAGCCTTGTTAGTATGCACATTGATTTGGTTAGTAACACTAAAGGTTAATCTTGAATAGGTGAATAGATAAGAACATATATTAATTAAATTGGGAGTGGTGCTTAATACCTTGAATTCATCAGTTTTTCTTTTGGTAACAAACTCCTCCCAGTCATTGGGGTCCATGTAGTTCCATTTCTCAATGGCTTCCTTCTACCTCTTCTCAGCATCTCGTATGTAATCTCAGGTGAGATTTGTCCTATAGTTCCTTAGGACCCTCCCACAGCGTTGCATCACGCATTTACAATGCAACTTTTCATCCAGTTCAAATATAATCTACAAAATAGAATTACTATTAACTAGTATCCAAAAATTAGTATCTACAAAATAGAATTGCAAATAATAATAACTCACACATAGTTCCTTCCATACTAAGTCTCTCTTCCCCTTAGGAACTTTATGCCAAGATTCTATATTAGGACTACAATGGCTACGAGTAAGAACCCCAAGATATGAAATAAACGAGTTGTGGTTCACTCCAACTGGATTTCCTACATGATTAAAATTCACAGCTAGTTTAGGTCCATTGCCCCTTTGTTGTAGTAACTTGTTCATCATAGTGATGCACCTCACTTTTTCAAAAAAAAATTGCTGCTCATCAAGTGCCCCAAGTTCTTCAGGGGTTACATCATCAACCTAAAATTTGACAAAATAAACACACTTACAGGAAATAACTATAAATGGACATATAGATAGAAATATAGGATATATTTTTAAAACTTACATTGTGAGGTGACGCATTCATATCCTCACCCTTATGGTAATCATCATCAAGATCATCATGCTCATGCTCAACCATCTGAAAGTGTCATTAAAAAATTAAACATTTAGCATTTGACATAACTAGAAGATAATGAAACATTGTAAAGTTCACATTTAGAAAAATAAAATATATAAAAAATATAAGCATGCATGCCTCTAATATTGCGATCTTTTATCAATTAACAATCCTTCATTGTGATCTCCACGCACATACAAGTCATCATTAGCTTCAATATTTGGTGGTGTTGGCAACCCAACTAAGAATGGACTGGAGTCATCATACTTATCATAGTACTCTTCTTCATTTATAGGATCTTCAATGAACTGTCTTTTACCATGAAGAAAAACCGACCATTTATCATTTGTAGGATCATCGATATAAAATACTTGTTTCACCTGTGATGCCAATATGAATGGTTCACCCTTCTCGTCAATCTTTTCAAAGTTCACTAATGTGAAATCCAATTCATCCACTATAACTCCTTTGGTGTTATCAACCTAATTACATTTAAAGAGCGAAATCATAAAATCTATGTCAAACTCCCATATGTCTTCAATGACACTGTAATATGACATTTTAGCTTCACGTGGACTATTATCCTTTGCACTTGCAAAAAACAATGAAGACGCTTGAAGGGTGACCCCACTGTTTTGGACGACACTCTTATCATGTTGACGCTTTGTGTAATATGAGAATCCATTTATGTCAAACCCTTCATAAGACATAACATTCAATTTTGGTTTAAAGGCGAGGCATTTGATAGTTTTAGTAAGATTATCTGGTGTTTGAGATAGTTGATGTAAGACTTTATCTTCAAACCACTTAATAAATGTCTGGTTATGCTCTCTAGCAAGCCACATTGAATTGGCTCGAGGATATTGTCTCTTGATGAAATTGGTATGTTCCTCGATATAAACACTCACTTCATTGATGTTGTGTAAAATATACAAGTGACCTTGTTCCAACTGCTCACGGCTGATTACTTTCATATGTGATCCCAAAATTCATTTGCCAAAATGCTCCTCAACATTCTTGTCATTAATAGGAGTGTCATTACCACTCAAAAAGTCATTGATCCATAACCTCTCTCGCCACATAACCCTCAATAATACTCCCTTCGAGCCAATAACGGTTTCGAACATCACCTTTAAAAATGCTCATGTTTTGTTTAAAGGGATACATCTAATGCAAGAAAACTGGTCCTAACATTTTCACTTCCCTAGTCAAGTGGACAACAAGATGTATCATGATATCAAAGAATGAAGGAGGAAAATACATCTCAAGCTGACATAGGGTAACAACCACTTCTCTTTGCAATTTATCGAGAGTATCAGGGTCAATAACTTTGTTGCACATACTGTTGAAAAAGAAACAAAGTCTGGTGATCGCAAACCTTACAATGCTTCAGCAATATAGATTGAATTTCCACGGGCAATATTTGTTGCATTAGAGTGTAACAATCATGAGATTTAAGACCTATCAACTTTAGATCTTTCATTGATACCAATCTACGGATGTTGGATGAGTAACCTTGTGGCACCTTAACATTTACCAAGCATTCTCAAAAAGCTTTCTTCTCCTTTCTAGACAATGTGTAACAAGTGGGAGGCAAGTATGTTCTCCAATCGCTACTAACTACTTCTGTTAATTCTGTCCTTATTCCCATTTCACGTAGGTCCATTCTGGATTTTATCCCATCTTTAGTCTTACCTGGTATATTCAACTGAGTACCAATGACACTATCACAGACATTTTTCTCAACGTGCATGACATCAATACAATGCTTGACTGCCAAAGAACTTCAATAAGGAAGATCCCAAAATATTGACTTCTTCTTGAATAAAGATTTGTCACTCCGTGTGGCCATGGTACATTGTGATCTCTTACCAAATTCATTGACAAAGTCTTTTAATCTTTCATAAACAACCTCCCCTAGTATAGGTTTAGGTGCACTCCATTCCTCACTCCATCCATTGAATGCTTTGCGCAACCTACGATACGGATGGAATTTTAGAAGAAACCTTCGATGACCAAGATATACAGTCTTTCCTCCATGCTTTAGTCGTATTGAATCAGTATTCTCTTCAAATATAGGACACGCTTTAGATCCTTTGACACTATATCCAGACAAATTCCCATATGTTGGAAAGTCATTAACAGTGTAAAATAACATAGCAAATGAAATGTCTCTCTTCATGAAGCATCATAGGTCATCACACCTTCACCCCAGATTTTCTTTAAGTCATCAATCAGAGGTTCAAGATAAACATCGATATCATTTTCAGATTTGTTTAGAGCCCGATATCAACAACAACAACAACATAACATACTTATTTTTCATACACAGCCAGGGAGGAAGATTGTATATAACAAGCATAATTGGCCAAGTGTTATGTTGGCTGCTCAATGTCCTGTACGGATTCATCCCATCTGTACAAAGACCAAGTCTTAGATTCCTGACTTCTTCACCAAATTTAGGGTACAATAAATCAATCTCCTTCCACTGTGGGGAATCAGGCGCATGTCGTAGGATCCCATCATTATTTTTCTTAACATCTACATACCACCTCAAATTATTTGCATCTATCCGATTGGAAAACAAGCATTGAAACCGTGATATTATAGGTAGATACCACATCACCTGGGCAGGAGAACCAGTTTTAGACTCCCCCGAAGTCGTCAATTTATACCTTGACGCACCACATTTTGGACAATCTTTCAAATCCACATAGTCCTTTTGAAATAATACACAATCATTCGGGCATGTGTGTATCTTCTTGGCCTCCATTCCCATTGGGCACAACAATTTCTTTAACTGGTATGTTGAGATTGGCAGCTCGTTTCCTTCAGGAAGAATTTCTTTCAACAAAGACAACAATGATGTGAAGCTTTTGTCGCTCCATCTATTGTTAGTTTTTAGCTTATACAATCTCAACACAACGCTAAGCTTCATAAACTTAGTACAACCTATGTATAATGGTATCTCAGCATCATGCACAATGTTTCTAAACATGGGAGGTGGATCGGTGTGCTCTAGCCCACAACTATCCAGCATCGCATCAACGATGTCTACTGGAACTGGTTCCTTCACATGTACGTCATCAGAGGCAATTTCTTCTTCCACACAAGCACTGCTATCGACATCCACTGATTTCAGGTTTGAAATCTCTCCATGCCAGTGCCATTCTGTATAGCCTTGTACAATCTCGTTGCACATGACATGACTTTTGATTTCGTCACCAGTGCTGACTTTCAAGTTATTACCGCAATGCCTACATGGACAGTAGAACCTATCTCCAGGTTGTTTCCTATGTTCCTCAGCAAATCTAATAAACTGATCAAGACCAGAAATAAACTCTGGGGTGCAGTGATTTGGAATAGACATCCATGATCTATCCATTCTATGATCAAAGAGAAAACAAGTATATATTAGGGTTTAGGGTTAAAAGATTAGGGTCTAGGGTTAAAAGATTAGGGTTTATGGTTAAAAGTTTAGGGTTTAAGGTATTATATATAATAAATGTGTACCACCTATCCCATTCTTGAACACCTAATCTCACTAGTAGGTATATAATGTGTATCAGGTTTTCAAAAAAATTTCAGCAGCATTTCGCCACTGTTCTCCAAGTACATATGTACTTAGAGAACAAACGGGGAAATGCTACTGAAATTTTCTTGAAAACCCAATACACATTATACACTTACATCCTAAGTGAGATTAAGTGTTCAAGAACAGTCCCAAACCGGGGACTATCTAAGATTTACTCCTAATGAGTAAATCTTAGATGGGTTTCTAGGCCAATAAATACATGCATGTTGTCATTCTTATACCTACAATCTTAGTTTCATCATTCATATCCTAAGTTTTGTGAAACATCATTTAATCATGCTTGTCATTAAATACTAAATAGTAAATAAATCATGATTCCATACATCAAAGATTTGAATCAAAATGAAGCCTAATGGCACATTGGGAGAGTGAGAATATTATACCTCACTTGAAGGTTGAAGAAGAAATTAATATATGCAAATCAACAGCAAGTCAACAACACCTGTAACAACACAAATGCACGATTCAATTATGTTATAATGTATTAATTAGGAGTCCATCTTGAAGTTTTAACTAGAGATTCATATATCAACATACATACTAGGTCATATTTCAATTCAAGAATTAGGCATTTAATCACCTTAGGGCACACATGATTCACAAAGTATTTGGGTGCACAAAGAATAATATATGTTACTGATTTAGGAGTTCACATAATCATTTTAGAAATAGAAGACGCACATTTTAGCTTTGGGCATGGCCATTACGTCACAAACCATCACATTACTACTGATTTCAAGTATAAAAGGGGTTTGATATAATAGAAGATCAAGGTTCCCCAATTGACTTAAGGTATGACCATGCCTCACCATAAGGGGGTCATAATCACGCATATAAAGTCATATAGACAAACTATCAATAAGGGAGATGAGGGGTTGATAAGAAGAGGAGGAAGAAGATGAGCAGGTCGGCATGGAGAAAGGTACTTGTCGTGGCAGCGACGGCGAGCTCAGGTTCACAAGGAGGAAGAAGAGGAGCAGGAAGGCAGCAGTGCGGCAGGTGAGCAGTAGCGGTGGCGGAGCAGTAGGGGAGCACCGGCGGTGGAGCAGTAGGCGGCAGCGGCGGCGGAGCAGTAGGGCAGCGGCTGCGGAGCAGTAGGCGGCAACGGCGGCGGAGCAGTAGGCGGCGGCAGAGAGATCGGCGGCGGAGAGAAATCGCCAGACCCTAAACTAATCGGGAATAAAACAGAGAAAGGGGAAGAGTTTGGTTCGCGCGGCCGCTATTAAGTTAACTATAGACGTCGGTTATTACAAAAAATCGACGCTTAAAACAATAGGCGTCAGTCACCACAAAAAATCGACACTAAAGGGGACAACGTGTGAACACACATCTACGTCGGTTATTGTAAGAAAACTGACGACAACAATGGGGCCAATTTCTGTCTCACGAAAAACCTTTAGTCTTCGGTTACTTGGTAAAAAACCGATGTCGTATGTGAAATTTTGGAGGTAATTTTTTTGCACTAAAAAAATTAGATTTAGCGGGCAATTTTACGCGTCGGTTTCCTATTGAGCAACCGACGCTAAATAAAAAATGATACACGTATCTGGCCAATCTTCACATATAGATGTCGGTTTGTATTTTCAGCCGACGTTGTAGGGTTTAGGCATCGGTTTTTGGGATACAACCGACGCCTCTATATGTGACGTTATAAGCCATTTTTATAGTAGTATGATGTTTCTCTAAGTGAAATGAGGAAATTATGCGAAGGGAGAACCGTAAAAGTGAATACACTATATATTCTTAGATGTTACTTACTTAGTCTTCATTCATAAAATTTATGAGGATCTAAGAGGATGGTTCAAGATCTTATATATTAAAACTTGGTATGGACATGAATTTTGTAATTCTCTTTCAAAATGGCTATAGGCTTTGCTTGTGCAATTGTCTAATTCTTTTTCGTGTTAGATGTTTGGGCATGCTATAGTAGTGTGTGTATATACATAGACATATAGATATATAATCTAACCTCGTTTCAGGCCATACTTTAGTTGACTACATGGATCCTTATTTCTTATACATTTTTTTGATGATCCTATATTATTAAGATATAAATATCTAAATCTTTCGTATAAGCTCTAACCTAGTTAAAAAGCCCGCCTTTTCCTCTTTCAACTGTGGTCATATTATCATTGTGAACATTTTCTAATATAAATCAAGTAAAAGCATATCCTTTATTCATATCAATGTTCTTACGTTCCAAACACCATATGCGCTTCAAAACCTAGTATAATACAAACATGTTCTAAATGTCTTCACTTTTAACGTATTACCATCAACTACCAAGTATATATGACTGCTACACTAAGTTATATTCAGCTCTTACCATAAATCTAGGTTGTACGTCGCAATGGTAGCAGGCTTTCGAGTAATATGGAAAAGGGTCTCATGATCTAATAATATTCAATGTTGGTTGCTCGGATGACATTTAACACATGGTATTAAATGTTTGGAATGTGGTTTACTTTTTGTGATTTGCATACCCAACTATCTTCATTTACATTGTGTTAACTATTATAGATTGTGCTACTTTTATATAATCTTGCAAGAGTCAGTTGGCATATGATTTGCAAATCTATAATTGATGAAGATGAATGACTTTACCTAAAACTCACTAATTTTATAATTGTTTTATGGTAATTTGACTTTATGGTCAACAATATACATATTTGCTTTTTAATTTTTGTAGGACTGCAATCCTTTTATGTGCGTTCCATAGGGACTTACATGTCATGATCTCATTTTGAAATCATGCTTATATAAATGGTCGCCTTTTCTACTTACCTATTTATCCATAACGCATGGCGTTGGTTTTTTTTATTATATAGTTTTTGGTTCTATTTAGTTCTATTGTTGCTGACATTTGTGTGATTTTCACGTGTTTCCATAATTTAGAAACCCATCTTACCGGTTAGTTTAAAATCCAAACCATTTGATTCATACAGACTTAGACATATATAGGTTGCCATATCCGACCCAACGGGGGAGTGGGTCCCCATTACCACCCAGACTCACATATAACAGCACAATCAATATCTAATTAATTATACCACATAAGAAAACCTACGCTTGGCTTTTCCTGTAATTTTTTCTTCTATTAAATTGAATTACAATATAGTTATAGTATTTTAATCTATATTACTATAGAAAAGTATAGAATACGAGAGATATTGTATGTGATCTCTTTTATATTTTCCAGTTATTAATTAGTCTTCTATGTTAATAAGACATTTTTGTAAAAGCATTAGCGGGTTGGGTATAATCTTTCTAACAAATTAATCCTTGTATACAGTGGCGGAGCCAACCCCATTATAAAGGGGGGCACATTGAAAGTTCATATTAAATTTATATTTTTTTATTTACTTCATAAGTAAATAGATCTTGAATTACTGCCATGAGACAAGCAGGGTATATGATTTTCCCAAAGACTTATTATTAACCTATTTATCTTAATTTGAATAGGGAAATCAATGGATCTTATATCGAAAAAAAACAATTGAGGATATAGCTGCCTACTTTGTGCACTACCTAATTTCCATTTACGATCAAAATAATTATATATGTATATATATTATTAACTAAGATTTTATATCTTATAATATTTTACATATCTTTAAAATGCATTTTAAACCACAACCACTTGCATATATATATATATATATATATATATATATATATATATATATATGCACAGCGTGCAGGGGGCCAGGAAAGAGAAGAACTCTGGAGTGGTAAATCGACTCCCAAAGACGAGTGCGGGATATGTGCTTCTCGTCTGAAAAAGTCTCCAGTAAGCCGTTCCGCTACTTGCTTTCCACCGTCATTGGACGGCCCGGTCCTAACGAGATGAGACTTCTCGAACTAATACGCTATTTCGACGTGTCTTGTTCTGGTTTCCCAAGATGGGCTATTGAGGTCTTGCAGAGCCTTTGAATAAGTCCTAACAGGAATGGAAAGAATCGCTTCTCTCACTGAGGACGGGGCAGAAGAGCGATTTAGCAAACCAAAGCAAATCGAACATTTCGGATTCTGATTTTCCATATGTTGGTGTCGGGATCTGTCTTTAGAATGTATATATATATATATATATAGGGTAGCGATCAAGTGAGAAACATCCTACGGTGAGAGCATGAGAGGCATTTGAATAACTACAAATTAGTAGCTATTTTTTAAAATCCAACCATATAGATGGAAAAAGCATCTTTTCATTTACCTTGTCGCAAAAAATCATTACAATCAGACATTGTTTACATGTCAATATGTACAATATACACTTTTTACATCCAACGGTCAGCCTGAAATTCAATATAGAGCATCAAAAAATATATGGTTGTTGTGAATGATCTACAAATTGGATGGTGATAAAATTTTATAGGAAGGTAGATATTAAGGTATACTTGTAATATGTACGGTTGGATTATGAAAATTTGATCTATGTGGAGATTTATTTAAATGCCTCTCATGCTCTCACCAGATATGTTTCTCACTGGATCGTTGCCCTGTATATATATATATATATATATATATATATATATATATATATATATATATATATATATATATATATATATATATATATATATATATATATATATATATATTCTTGTATGAGAAGACCACTTCTTTAAATCAGTTCTTCATGAATGTAGGTTATCTTAACAAAATCACATGTATATATTTTATATTCAACATTATTTGTAGAATATTATTTATTTTTTAAGATCGTACAAATAATTTTGCATATGATGAAGTCGACAAGTCTAGTAATTAAAAAGAAACATTAACATAGAATTCAATGAAATTAAATTGTAAAATTGATACTGTGCAATAATTATATTACATAAGTTGAGAGATAAACAATATAATGGCAAGCTCAAGGCCTTCAAGGTGTGCGGGACCCCTGTTCTCTCTCATATGATCAATGCTGACGATTTGCTTTTGTTTGTGGCTGGACATGCTAAATACCTGAAAGCAACAAGGAAGGTGATGATTTGCTTTGGCAGGCTTACTGGGCTGTATATGAGCGATATTAAATCCAAATTGTTTCTCTCTAGATCTTGCCATGCCAGGAGGGGTAGATTGAAAGTGGTTGCTCATTTGGAGCTGGGTGTGTTCCCCACCAAATACCTTGGGGTTCGCATTGGTGGTGGAAGAGGCTGTGGCAGAGACTATGCATCGATTGTGGACAGCTTGAGGGAGACCGTGGATAAGTGGACGGGTTTGAACCTGTCCCTGGATGGAAGGTATGTCCTCATCCGATCGGTTCTTGCTAGCAAAATTGAGTTTTGGTGCAGGCAGGCGGTCATACCTCCTTTCATACTGGACAAAGCTAAAGCCATCTGCATCAACTTCTTGGGAGCTGGTAACGGGCACGCCGTGGCCTAGACCACCGTGGCTAGACCTTATCGTTTGGGGGGTCTCAATCTGCCGGACCTACAGCTGATTGCCCGAACAGCAGGTCTGAAGAGGATCTTCACTTTTTTGCGGCTAGGCGATCAGCCGTGGTCTGTCTGGATGAGGAGGAGATATGGACCTTTGATGGAGTGATGCAACCCTGCCATGAGTTCTAGGACCTGGCGGTCTATGGTGCAGCTATGGGAGGTGGCCAGAACAGAATATGAACAGGTGGGAGACAATTGGCTATGCTAATCTGCCAAACCTTGGAAGATTCTAGCGAATGGGCCTCATGTTCCTTGGGACCAGGTTCTTTGGAATTAGTATCATGTCCCGAAATGGAGTTGCTCTATCTACAGGGGGGATCATGGGTAAGCTCCCCACTTTAGACTGTATGAAGCGATGGGGCCTGGCCAATGTGGACACCTGCCTTCTGTGTCGACAGTAGGGAGAGACCCATGAACACTTGTTGCTGGCTTGCCCGTTCGTGAGATACATATGGTATAGATCGACGCTGAAGTTGGGCTGGGGAGGCACCCCACCGGATGGCCTGCATAGTAATGTCGGGTGGATTCTCAGCCATACTAAATCCAATCACCCTATGAGATGCTTTGCGGGTATATGTATTGCTTCTATTGTGTTTCATGTTTGGAAGGAGCGCAACGTTAGGTTCCATGGTCTTGGAGGTAGGCATTCCTGTGATATTTTTGATGATGTTGTAAATAGCCTGAGATGCGTCTGTAAGGCCAAGCCCGCTTTAGTTGAAGGGATAGACCACATGTTGAGGGTAGTATATGGATTTTGCCCTATACCTTTTTGAGTTTGATAGTAATATTTTACCTTATAAAAAAAAATATTAAAGTAAAGCAAACAATTTAGACATCATGGCATCAACTTATTCATTGTTTTTACCTAAAAACCGAATGCATATTATGGAAAAAAATATTAATTATTTAATAATAAATATATCTAATCTTGAAAATAAATAAATATCAAATATATTATTTTACATTATAAAAAAATAATATTTATAATGTAGAGAAACAATATTTGCATAAAATTATATATATATAAGTATGACTTGATAGTTAATCCACTTAAAAGACAAAATATTTAAAAATAAGTGAGACATTTATAATTACCATTCAAGACGTGTTGTACAATGTAGGTAATCTAACATAATGAAAAAATAAAATGTCATTAAAAGTCACATTATCAAGAGTAAATAATATGCAATATTTTCTAACCATTTTTGTATTAATTTACATTTATATGATTTTACAGATTAATCATATAATAATACATGATGTATCATTGTTTTATCAAGTACGTTTGATATTTCAAAAAATATGAAAATATGTGTTTTAATAACATTATTAACAATATATTGTGAAATCATAAACTAAAAGAAACTATCCGTATTGACTGATCTTTTGCCTATTTTAGCACGTTATACATGAATTAGAGAAAATTTGGCATACATCATCAACAAAATATACACACATACAACCAAGTACTAACTATACATGTTATATATTTAATTATTTATACATGATATAATAATTTTGCATTATAATAAAGTATACTACTAATTGTCCATGTTAAGTTGTTTATTTCATAAATGTATATGGTTATATTTATAGTTAGCAAATTGACATAAATATATGTATTCTTGATATAATTATCAATATGTTTATTAGAATTAATATCAATATCAAGATTTATTTACAAAAGTAAGAAAATGTCATGACTAATATAAAACTTGTTTTATATTCATGTGTTTCTATTTGTACTTTTTTACTTATATCACATTTGTAAGGATATTATATGTTGTTAGAAGTCAATAACTTATGACACCATATATATAAACGTGCATTGTAGATAAAATTTTAAAATAAATATTAATCCCGATACCATTTTTTTAGAGCTATTAATCCTGATACCATGTTAAATATATAATATATATTTTTAAATCAAAAATTGAGGGGGGGCACGTGCCTCTGCTTGACTCCCTGAATCTACCACTACTTGTATATTCTAATAAGATTATATAAAAAGTATATCTTGGGTTGAATATAATTTAAAAATTGGTTCTTGTCTTATGTTTAAAATGTCATGAGAATGATTGCATTCGATTTATGATTTTATTATTTTAATGACTAATTGGTGTGCATTTTTAATAAAGTTGTATGTTCACCGTGAGTTGTCTTCAGTTTTTTGCGGGTGTTAGGGTGGGGGTGTAGTGCAGTACAACCAAGCCAAATGAGGTGGAAAACGTGATCTAACGTGATTAAGAAAGAATCTATGGTAACAACATCCACACCTGAACACATACTTTTAGGACATAGTTTACAGGATTCACTGGGAGAAAGACGTGCTTCTCACGTGCTTCAAAACTGCCCTCCCAACGCGGGGCCCCAGATTTGTATTTTTTTTTCATTTTTTTTCTTTTAAATTTTTTTTGGTGGGGGGGGGAGAAAAATGTGAAATCTATTATTTTGCTTATAAATTTTATTGCGTAATGAATTTTTAGATGAAACAAAAAACATCATATTCGTTATAAGAAATACATTTGAACAAGACTAATATTGATATATTTTTGAAAAATAATATCAAATGATAAATAAGTGTTATTTGTAATTTTTTTAGAAGAATAAAAATAAAAGAGTGAGTATGTTCATAAATATCATATTAGTATACATTTTCACATAATGTGCTATATGTAGAAAAAAAATGCCCAACATATGTAGAAAAACATCCAATATATGTAGAGAAAAGCATCTATTATGGTGTTAATGTACCTACTTCCTCGAGTATGTGTAAAAATAATAAATTGGTACAAATATTAATACAATGCGCATGTTAATTCCCTCAATGCATTCACCTTTGATTGAATATGCCCACTAGTGCCCTCAATGTGCCCAATATTAATTGAAAGCACACACTTTTTATAAAATGCTCCTAGTAATGTTCTCAATACTTCCGCTTTTGATTGAATGCACCCAATATTAATTAGATGTGCACACTTTTGCCCTAAATATGCACATTTTTTATTGAATGTGCCCACTTTGATTGAATGTGCCTAATTATGCCCTCAATGCGCTCACTTCTAATTGCATGTGTCCACTTTTGATTGAATGTGCCCAATATTAATTAGATGCACACACTATTACTCTGAATGCGCCCACTTTTGATTGAATGTGCCTATTAATGCCCTCCATGCACCCAATTTTGATTGAATGTGCCCACTTTTGATTGAATGCAACCACTTTTGATTGAATGCAACCACTTTTGAATGAATGCACACATTATTACCCTGAATGCACCCACTTTTGGTTAAATGCGCCCACTTTTGAATGAATGTGCATAGTAATATCCTCAATGCACACACTTTTAATTGAATGCACCCACTTTTAATTGAATGCACCCAGTTTTGATTGAATGCACCTAATATTAATTGAATGCTCCTAGTTATGCCCTCAATGCACTCACTTCTGATTGCATGCACTCACTTCTGATTGCATGCGCTCACTTTTGATTGAATGTGCTCAATATTAATTAGATGTGCTTCCCTGAATGTGCCCACGTTTGATTGAATGTTCCTAGTAATACCCTCAATGAGCCCACTTTTAATTGAATGTGCCCACTTTTGAATGAATGTGCACAATATTGCCCTGAATGCGCCCACTTTTGGTTAAATGCACCCACTTTTGACCCTCAATGTGCTCACTTCTGATTGTATGTGCCCACTTTTGATTGAATGTGTCCCATATTAATTAGATGTGCACACTGTTGCCCTAAATGCTCCCATTTTTTATTGAATGCACCTAGTAATACCCTCAATGCGCCCAATTTTGATTGAATATGCCCAGTTTTGATTGAATGCGCCCACTTTTGAATGAATGTGCACACTGTGGCCCTGAATGCACCCACTTTTGGTTAAATGTGCCCACTTTTGAATGAATGGGCATGGTAATGCCCTCAATGCGCACATTTTTAATTGATTGCACCCACTTTTGATCGAATGCACCCAATATTAATTGAATGTGCCTAGTTATGCCCTCAATGCGCTCACTTTTGATTGCATGTGTCCACTTTTGATTGAATGCGCCCAATATTAATTAGATGTGAACACTATTGCCCTGAATGCGTCCACTTTTGATTGAATGCACCTAGTAATGCCCTCGATACGCCCAATTTTGAATGAATACACCCACTTTTGATTGAATGTGCCCACTTTTGAATGAATGCACATACTATTGCCATGAATGCGCCCACTTTTGGTTAAATGCACCCACTTTTGAATGAATGTGCATAGTAATGCCCTCAATGCGCACATTTTTAATTGAATGCACCCACTTTTTATTGAATGCACCCAATATTAATTGATGCGCACACTATTACCCTGAATGCACCTACTCTTTATTGAATGCGCCCACTTTTGATTGAATGCGCTTAGTAATGTTCTCAATGCGTCCATTTTTTAATGAATGCACCCACTTTTTATTGAATGTGCTCAATATTAATTAAATGTACACACTAAATGCGTCCATTTCTTATGGAATGCACCCACTTTTGATTGAATGAACCCACTTTTGATTGAATGTGCCTAATTATGGTATGAATGCACCCAACTATAAGTGTGAATGGATGTTCTTCTTAGATGTTGTGCATTAATAGCAAATTAGCACAAATTTTAACATAATGCACATAATATTTGTAGAAAAGTATCCAATTATGGTGCTAATGTGTCAATTATAGTGTGAATGGGCCCACTTTTTAAATGTTTTGCATAAATAAAAAAAGAACACAAATTTTTACATAATGCGTCCAATATTTGTAAAAATGTATGGATATTATTTTATCAAAGTATACAGTATTAGTCTTGTTAGATTAATTTTTTTGTAACGAGTCCGATAATTTTTATTTCGTTAAAAAATTCATCCCGGATCAAAAATTATTCATATTTTTTATTTTTGTGCTATTTTCTCTACAATTATATCATGTGGCACAAAAAAAATGGGACCCCTTGCCGGAAAAACCACCCCAACCTAGTAGTAATACCGCTTCCCAGCCCCCGTTAAGAATACATGAGGGCTTGAGCGCGTCCCAATAGGATTTTTGATACTTTTATTCCTTGCTTCTCTGTTTAGTGATCTACTTCCTCTTCCATAACGCGATATTTGACGTGTTTTTCGCTTCTAAATTGCCTTACTCAATGTAATTTGCTATTATCTTTAACCGTCTGTTTTTTTCTTGATTAAAATAAGATTATGTCGACGTTTACTAATCTAAATCTAATAACCCGGTGCAATGCCTGGATATGCCTATGATTATTAGATACTGGAGGTTGCTCCAAATTAATAATATAAAAATATCACAATAGTCGATGATGCCATTTCGTTCGCCTACACTACACACGACTGTGCATTTTACCATATAATACGTGCATATGCACGAAACGCATTGCGAGAACATAAAACATAAAAGTACGTTCCCTTTCTTACTATGGTCCTTCTAATCTCGCAGATATACACAGTCCATTTGGAGACCACCATGCCGGTCATTAAACCAGCGATGCTTAGCTAAATAAGAAGAACAACAAAAGTTCTAAAGTCAACGCGTAACCCCGTCACCAAGCTCCCTAGGAACTGCTTTCCATGCTCCAACATTAGTGAAAGGTGAGCAGCGAAGATAAATTGTGCGGATGATTCGTTCCCGTGGCGCGCGTATTCTGGAAAATGTATGTTCTATTCGTGTCCTCGACGCTCATGGTCCCGGCAATACTTACTGCTACATAAATGACTTATAACGTCACATTTAGAGGTGTCGGTTGTATACAACAAACTGACACCTAAACTAAACAACGTCGGTTAAATATAAAACCGACATATATATGGGAAGACCGACCAGACACGGGTGTCACTTTTAATTTAGTGTCGGTTGCTCAATAGGAAATCGACGACTAAAATCGCCCGCCAAATCTAATTTTTTCAGTGCAAAAAATTACCTCCAAAATTTTACATACGGCGTCGGTTCTTTACCAAACAACCAACGACTAAAGGTTTGTCGCGAGACAAAAATTGGACCCATTTTTATCGTCGGTTTTCTTGAAATAACCGACGTCGATGTGTTTTCGCGCGGTGTCTCTGTTTTAAATAACTGACGTCGATAGTTAACTTAATAGCACCCGCGCGAGCCAGACTCTTCCCCTTTCTCTATTTCATTTCCGATTATTGGTTAGGTCTCTGGCGATTTCTCTCTGCCGCCGTTCTCTCTGCCGCCTTTGCGCCTGTCCTGCCACCGTTGTGCCTGTCGCTGCTTCTGGAGCTCGCCGGCCGCCGCTACTGGACTACCGCTTCTGGAGCTCACTGGATGCCGCTACTGGAGCTCTCACCACTGCTGCTGGAGGTCTGCGGCCGCTGCTCGCCTACTTCTCCGCCGCCGCTGCTGAAAGGTATGCTTCTTCCACTGCCGCCGCCTACTTCTCCACTGCCGCCGCGGTCTAGTTAGGCCTCTGGGCGGCCTGGGCAGACTGGGCGGATGCTTGGGTGGCGCCAAGGCACGCCTAGGCTGCTGCTGGGCATTTTTTATTATTTTTAATTAAGTTATTTACTGATTTGTGTTTATTTATGTACTGATTTTGTTATTATTTAGTCATCTACTTATTTAACTTTATTTATCAACTGATTTAACTTTATTTATTCATCTACATTTTGTATATATTTATGTACTGATTCAGGAATTAATTGATCATCTACTGATTTATATTAGTTTATCAATAGATTTGTATTTATTCATCTACTTATTTGTATTTTTTTGTCTACAATTTTTTATTTAGTTATCTACTCATTTGAATTCATTTGTATACTACTTTTGAAATTATATAATCATCTAGTGATGTAACTTTATCACATGCTCATTATGAACCATTAGATCTAGATCTTAAGGTATCTCTACCGTCCTAACTATGAAATTCGGCGAACATGATCCAAATTGCCCTATAAATGTTACAATTCCGGAGGATGTTGCAGGTCAATCATAGATAACAATCTATTTATACAAGTTTTACATACATAATACAAATTTTGCATACATATTAATGCAAGTCAATCATACGAAAATAAGCTATTTATATATGATATTTTGGAGTTGTTTCGTTATGATTGGCTGAACACATCTATGATAGAGTTGTGGATATGGTGAGATCTTGTTTATACATCCATATACCTTGTTTTATATATGGTGATCTGGTTTCTTATATATTAATGCATACGCAATACATATTTTGCAGCCACTTACACACGATATATATAGATTTTGCATTTTCCCATGTGAGATTTTTGGTTCCATCTTTGGTTAGTCTTGTAGATACAGACCCTTCTTCAGTTACTTCATACTGTTGTGCTGCTTTTGAATATTTTGGTAAAAATAAGAAGACAGTGATAATAGCTCCATTCAATGTCGAGTAAGTTTACTTTGCTTATAATTTGGACTTAAGAAAATTACATTTTTATTGTGGATTTTGAGTTATTAATTTTTAACATTCTTACATGTAGTGGTAGGCATTGGGAGTTACTAGTTATTGTCCCCAAGACGTTTAATGTTTATTAATTATCTAGATCCTACGGGGAATGAATTGAATACATTATATGGACACGCAATGAAAAGGTCATTATTCTCGTGAGAAATATTTCATATTTTTATATCCGTTAACATATGTTATTATATTACTATTTAATTATGCAATTTAATGTGTTACATTAACATGTAGGGCTTTACAAGAGTTCAAAAAAGCTGGAGGAAAGGTCCCCAGGAAAAAGAATCAGCCACTAATTTGGGAGAATGTGAAAGTAATTTCCCGACTCCAATGTATATATTATTTATGTGAACTGTGCTTATTTGTATTTTTGAATATTTTGTATGTTTCAATTTATAGTGTGCTACACAAGACAACGGTTGGACATGTGCCTACTATGTGATGTGATTTATGGACTTAATCATCAAATATGCCGCAATAGAAATCGATACTATACATAAGGTATTATATATAGTCTCATTAGATAATATGAGATATATCATCTTATTATATATTATTAATTATATATATACGTCATTCTCTTTGCAGGTGTTTAAAACTGACTTCAGCACATGTGGAAAGTTATTAGATGTACATACTCCCTATACAAG
The DNA here is from genome assembly GCA_963693085.1 of Alisma plantago-aquatica. Lineage (NCBI taxonomy): Eukaryota > Viridiplantae > Streptophyta > Magnoliopsida > Alismatales > Alismataceae > Alisma > Alisma plantago-aquatica. Next base: position 433,962,957 of record OY856412.1, on the reverse strand, counting down.
GGAGGAATTAGATGTTGTAAGAGAAGAATGGACAAAAGCCCTACAAGTAGTGGGAATTTTTAAATATAATTGGGACAATGATGACAGTGATGACGACGATGAATAAAGAATGATATTTCTAAACTTTCTTCTCATAATTATTTTTGTGTGAATGTGAATGACTTTTTCTGAATTGTCATGTGTGAATGTAAATGATTTTTTCTAATCAATACATGAATGTTTGTTTGAATGTCTGAATGTGAAAAGAGATGAAATGAATGGAACTGAATGTGAATGTAAATGACTTTGCAAGTTTCTACATGTATCTGATCAATACATGTGTCTGAATGTGAATGACTTTGCAGGTTTGTGGCATGTTGTTGGATGATATCAATGCATGATGTAAACTGTAGGTTCCGCATCCTACTACCAGCCATACAGCAGGCCTGCAAACCGATAAGAAAAAAAATCAGAACATAGGCGTCGGTTATTTGTATAAAACCGACAACAAAGACATACGATGTTGGTTATTAGCAAAAAATCGACGTCTCTGTGCCCTCACTGACTTGGTGGGGGGAAGGTTAATGGCGTCGATTTTTGTTTAATAACTGACATCTTTAACAATGATATAGTGTCGGTTTTCTTTACTAACCGACGCTTATAGTTCCCTTGCTGGCGTATTTTCGGTGGCAGGAAGGTTAATGGCGTCGGTTTGTATTTAATAACTGACGTCTTTAACCATCATATAGTGTCGGTTTTCTTTAATAATTGACGCTTATAGTTCCCTTACTGGCACGTTTTCGGTGGCGGGAAGGTTAATGGCGTCATTTTGTATTTAATAACTGACGTCTTTAACCATCATATAGTGTTGGTTTTCTTTAATAACTAACGCTTATAGTTCCCTTGTTGGCGCATTTTCAGTGGCGGGAAGGTTAATGGTGTCGGTTAGAAACCGACGCTGAAGGCGTTGACCTTTAGCGGCGCCCACTTGGGTGTCACTTGAAAACCAATGCTAAAGGCTCTAAATAACTGACACCAAAGGCCTTTTCTATAGTAGTGACTCCTTACCAGTATTCTCTCTACTGCCATGGAGGCAGCTATGACCTCTTGTGCTTGTGGCGAGGTCGAGGACCCTAAGGTTGGTGGATTTCAGCGGAAGAATTTACGATGAGGTAGAGGTTAGGAGTGGGTAAAGATATGACGAAGTATCTTAGTGACTTCAAGTTTGGAGTGGGTGTATCCAGTGGGGTAGAATCTATTTTGCACAATGATCAATAAGTTATTAAATAATTGATATGAAGACAGGTCTTTTTCTATGCTTACAATGGATTTCTCTACTGTTTTCAACATATTGGATAGGTAAGTGTTGCTCCGTGAGGTACGGGTGAGATGTCCATCTATTTTTTTGTGGGTGAAGTTTATTTATGGTTGGGCGACCATGTAACATCCCTGACCTGGGTTATAAGTTAACCCTAGGTGTTTTTACTTAAATCATGTAATTAAGATACTTGTGATGAACTTCTGGCATGTAATTAAGTTCCCGAGGAACATATAATTTCATTTCTGTCCTTTTAAAACAATGAATGTAGTATTGTTTTGTTATGCAGGGACCTATGTGCAAATTACCCAATTAGAAGGGTTAACTTGCAATATTAACATGATATAATGTTCCTTTGATGATGAGACATCATATGAATGAATATGATGAGGTATGATGGATTCTCCAAGCTTGGGCACCAAGGTGCAGCTTGTGGAGCAATTCTTGTGCTTAAACCCTAATTTTGGTGTAAAGTGCAATTTACCCAAAATGTGGGGGTGCAACTTGTGATATACACTTTCTAGAATATCTTTTATGACTTTTGACATCTTTTAAAGTTATACTAATGAAGGAGACACTTCATTTGAATAATCATATAATAAGAAACACCTTTGTAATTAAACCACCAAAGTTGTAAGTAAAGGAGACCCTTATATGTATATGTGCATCATAGTGACAAGTTGACCTTCCTTGCCTTTAGTCCTTGGTCTTAGAAGAAGTTTTACCTTAGATATGAAGAGGAGGGACGTGCCTAAAAGAAAGGAAGGACCTAGTTGTGAAAAGGAGGAGTAAGTTGTCCTTATGATGAAAATAACCTCAAAGTATATATGATCCTTTCCTTTGCAACCAAAGGCAACGTTTCCTTTCTTCCCTTCTTATTCCCTTGATTAGACCGACTTAGGCAAAGCTCTGGAGCTCAGGGAAACGACCAACCTGTTCTAAGGTAAGAGAACACCATCTTCTAGCTTGGATTCATGGAGGAAATCCTTGTATAAGGTTGGTTTCATGGTTAATTCACTTAGGTTTCTTGTTCTAGCCGATCATCTCCATCTTTTCCTTGGAGAATCACCTTTGGCCAACCTTTGGAGCTCAAGACGCCATTAAAGGCTTGAAGCATGGAAGCTTGGAGCTCTAGGAACAACGTTTGAGGCGGGTTTTATAACTCTAAACCTTGCTTTGTTATGCATACTTTTATTCTTGCAAATAATAGTTAGTTCTTCTTCTTCCCCATCTTTCTTTGCACTCTTGCAAGCTTTTTCGTGAAGAACAGACCTTGGTTTCAAGGTTGAAGACGAAGGGCGTTAATACCTATGTTGGTCCTTATCCAACTTTATTAAACGATCTTGGACCAATAGGTCTAAACGGTTTGCAACCGTTTGAAATTAAAAAGGGGCTCAACCCGTTTGATCTCAAACGATCTTGCAAGATCGTTTAGTTTGATAGGGTTGACCAAGGGAAGACCGTTTAAGGAACTGTTGTAAACATATTGAATTTAATTCCTACAAAGAATCATAACCCAATTCCAAATCAATCACAAGTTGAAGGCACTTCAACTCCTTAAACCCTAATCGAGTTGAATTGAGTTTTTCAATGATAGATTTTGGTGAATTTTGGGTTGAAGGACCCAAACGGTCTCACGACCGTTTGGGGGTTCACTCAAACGGTCTTAAGACCATTTGGTGACAACCCAAGACCGTTTGGAGGTCTAGGGTTAAGGAAATTTGATGGTTTGAGGGTCCAATTTCAATAGGTTGATGAATTGATAAAAATGCTGATTTTGGACCTAGTTAGGGTTCAATCCTTATCAAATTGAATTAGTTTTTGATAAAACATTGGGCAAACGGTCTCAATACCGTTTGGAGGATATCCAAACGATCCCAAGACCGTTTGGGCCAAGTTTGGGCCCAATTGGAGCTCAATTGATGGGTTCAACTACAATTTGTTTCACATTGTTGAAAATTGGTGATTAGCCGATTGAAAACCCTAATAGAGGGGGATTTAACCCCAATTAGCTTTCAATTGAGAATCAATTTGGTGTCCAATTGATTAAGGCTAATCCTAATTGACTCAATCTGTAAATGGTTAACAAGGGCATGGCCAATTGAAGGCTTCAACATAGGAAATCCTATTCAAACATAACCTTTGTTTCACCTTTTATGTCCATGCGGTTTGAACCCATTTGGATCCAAACTACCTCAAGGTCGTTTAAGCTCAAGTGGGTTCACACTCGTTTAAGCTCAAGTGGGTTCACACTCATTTAATCTCAAGTGGGTTCACACTCGTTTAAGCTCAAGTGGGTTCACACTCGTTTAAGCTCAAGTGGGTTCACACTCGTTTAAGCTCAAACGGGTTCACACTCGTTTAAGCTCAAACGGGTTCACACTCGTTTAAGCTCAAATGGGTTCACACTCGTTTAAGCTCAAATGGGTTCACATCCGTTTAAGCTCAAATGGGTTCACACTCGTTTAAGCTCAAATGGGTTCACACTCGTTTAAAGCTTAAATGGGTTCAATTAAAAGATACCTTGTTTTATTCAAACCCTAATGACATGATAGTGGTGATTTGGTTTATGTTAATCAATGAGGACTTAACCCAACCCTGTCTAGAGTGATATAATCACCATCTATTAGTAAGGAGAGAGAGAAAGTACCATTTATGGTTAAAACTCAAATAAAGTACCTTCAATGTATATGAATATGCAGGATTAGGGTATGATCCACTTATGAGAGATCATGAAAACCCTAATTAAGATAATTGATGAGTCTTAACCTAATTTGAAAGCATCAATGATGATGCTTCTCATTCATGATGATGCTATGAGCTCATTTCACTATGATGTGAATAGTAAACCCTAGTTCTAGGGTTATCATGAGTAATGTGAATAGTAAACCCTAGTTCTAGGGTAATGATGAGTAATGTGAATAGTAAACCCTAGTTCATGGTAATATGTTGAAATGAACAATAGACTCTAAACTCATGATTTTCCTTTAAGCATGAATTGTATGATCAAAATATGAGATGAGGAATCATTATTCCTAATCATAATGAAAGGGTTGAATAACCCTAAATGATATAAACAAGGGAATCTTACCCTTTGTAAGGACATAAAAGTATAACCTTTGAATTGAAAGGTAAATTCTATCTTATTGACTGCTGATCTGACTATGAATTGTTGATTATTATTAATTGATTTAATCATGCAGGTTCTTATAAGAGAATAATCATATCCAGGTAAGGATCATGACATCATATCCATTGAAAGTATGTCAATAGCTTATGAACAGAAATAACTATGTTGCCTAGATGCAAGTGGCATCACATGAAACTGATATGCCTTAAGGGCCATGAATGACATCAAGGTCATGCTAATAGATGACTTGATGCTGACATGTCACTTGATAGCAAGTGTTATGATGATATAAGGGTGTAAGCACCCATGTTCCTGAATCATAGTGATAAGATGATTAAGAATTGATAGCCATATGATAACTGATATGAGTAATACATGTTACATTTAGTATTCTTCTGTTATAGCCATGTTTAGTACTTGAATGTTTGGAAACTTGTATGATGCTAAAAGAATACTGAAATGCACCTAATAACCAAGTATAATCATATCATGTAGAGCCCTGATCATAGATCCATCATTGTCAGAGTTTAAATGATGGTGAAACAGGTTTTCCTAAGGGAACTCCTGGATCACATACTTTAGAGTATGTAGGGGAATATGGATGTGTATATCCTTACATCCTAGTGTAAGAGTTGATGTGGATATATCTTAATCCATCAACCCTTCACTATATGTTTATACCGGGATGATGTAACACTATTCTCCCAAAGGAATCTTTTATACCGCATCGATGAGAGATAAACATGAAATCTTTCGATAGCGAAGAGAGTGCAGAATGCCACTGTGACTCTAATAGCGAAGTACCAGAATACCCTGGTGAGCTATAATAGCAGAGACACTAGATGTCATGCATGTTTATCCTCATTCTGACTGAGGTAGTTGAAGGTCATGAGAATCCGGCTCTTTCGATGACCTAGTATGATACCGATGCGACTTACTAGTGATTGGTTGGAGTATGAGCGGTATACCTCATCTCCGCAGGGCATAATGATGTTTGTAAAACATAATCAACCGCATAGCATAACTGCTTAGGTTGAACTACGAAGAACATTGATTGTTATTACATTTCTTGCATTTAATATCCTGTTCAAGTATTAGTATACATGTTCTTCATATTCCTTAATACAGGTGAGTAATTGTTATCAAGCCTGCTGTGAGTAATCTAAGTTACCTGCTCATGATATTCCTTTGAATGTTTTTAACAAAGTTTCTGGCGGAGAGTTATAACTCTCGCTGGGACAATTATTTAAAATTGTCTCACCCCGTAGATTTCTACCTTTAGGTGGACGTCGAGGTCGAAGGAACCGATCTGCAGGTGGGCAGCAGCAGCAGTAGCAAAACCAAGAGCAGCAGTGATTTCAGGTGGAAACACTGTGTTGTCTAGTCTTGTAATTAGAATAGTCTTATGTCGTCTCTGTACACTCAGGTCTTAGGAGTTTGTTGATCTGAGAATTTTGAAGTCTTGAGATTTTGTATCATGATGTATATAATCACTCAAGAAGTGATTTATCAGAGATGTAAACAGTTCATCTTACTTTTATAAAAGGAGTTTCAGGTTTTTGAGATCTCGTTTTTGAAAACTTTTAATTTCTCGTGATTTTTCGTATTCAGCTGTTAATCGAATCGCTTCCGCTATGTTTATCTTGTGTTTTGGAGATCAGAGCCCACAGACCAGGTAGTACATCAGTGACAAATATATTTGGTCAGCCACTGGAGTGCAAGAAGACGATCCTTTGGGGCCATTTCTTTTTCACTTGTATTCCATCTACTAATTCATGAGATTAGAGACAAAGGCAACCTTTTGCTCCATGTTTGGTATCTTGATGACGGGGCCGTCATTGGGGATACAAGGGAGGTGTCCAAGACGCTTGACATCATTCGGTGCATAGATCTTAGGTTGGGACTTTATTTGAATATTCATAAAACTGAGTTTATCTGGCCAACTTATAGTGGGAGAAAACTTCATTAAGGGCTATTTTCTGGAGACATTGCAAGGCTTTTGTTGGGAGTGAAGCTACTGAGGGAAGTCGTTAACATGACAAAATTTCTATTGAGGGATTAGCCATGAGTAAGGCTATCAAGATTGTTGACTTGATGCATCTTCTCCCACAGCTGCATAATCCACAAAGTGAGCTTCTTTTGCTATGGTCCAGCATGGGTATTGTCAAACTTATATTCAGCTTAAGAACATGTGAACCTACATACATGGAGGAGGCTATAGCCTACTTTGATAAGGTGCTATGTGGGTCTATTAAGGATATTGTGATATATAGATGTCTCTTCTTTAGGGACCTTCAATGGCGGTTGGCTTCCTTACCTATCAAATTTGGTGGTCTGAGTATGTATTCCACAATAGAGGCTTCTTCATATGCTTTTGTGGCATCTAGGGTCCAATCTTGAGTTCTTCAAGATCATATTTTGCGATACAGGGTATGAACGTTGATTTCGCTATGTGGCGTGATTCCATCATTTGATCTTAACTATTTTTCTAATAAGGACACCGTCCCCACTAAAGCCTAAATGCTCTGACGAGTGGCATTTTTAACAAAAATGTTATGGAGATGGATGTTAAGTTTGACATGACCATTTAATAGAAAATAGCTTTCAGGTGTTTGCTAGATGAACATGTTCAAGATTTTCTTCTGGCTATTCCTATTTATGGGCTTGGACGACATATGTCATCAGTGGAGTACCATACTATCCTCAAGTATCACCTTATGATCCCTCTTTTTTTTAGTTGATGAGGTATGTCATATTTGTCACAAGGCGTGCTTAGACACCTTCGGAGAGCATGTGGTTCATTGTAGGGATCTCCCAAGCTTTAAGTATAGACATGACCTTGTTAGAGATGTCCTCTATGATGTACTTAGACATGTTGAAGTTGTTGCTAAAAAAAGACATTGTGAGTTTTTTGACTGATCCACATGAGGGGAGATCGACACTTACACCAGCGGACGTCTAATTTTTGACTGATCTAAGAGGAAATATGCATGCGTTAACCTAACATGAGTCTATATGTTGGTGATCCTGAAAGATGAAGATTTTATTTTGAGACATGTTGTCCTAAAAGTTGCTGAGGCCAAAATGGTTACGCATAAGAATGTGTGCATCAAAAATTAACATGTATTTATACCTTTTAAGTTTGATACTTTTGAATTCTTAGTACCAAAGGCAATGAAGCTTTTAATAAGGATCCAAATAGTTATGCATTGTAATATTATGACCCCTAGGTCTAATGGATATAGTAATTCAGAGGATTAGATTTGCCATCAAAAAGGGCTGGCGGTTCAACTTGTTGCCGCATGCCTTCTATTTAATTGTAATTGTGTTGATTGTTAAAAAAAATGATAACTTGAGTTATTCACTCACAAAGTACATCTTAGCAAACGTAGTAGGACATATTGAATCTGCACTGGACCAAATTAATTTGTTACAGTTTCAACTCATTGATTTTGCTTTCCAGCTATATAACTCCTAGGTACAGGTTGGATTTACATGACTCTAAATAAGCTCCGAAGTCACATTCGTATCTTTTTCTTTTTTCTCATGGCATAGTTGGTTTCCAAACTTTACCAAACAGACCCAAACATTAAAATGTGAGAATATTCGGTCCCGACGTCTCATTATTGAGGAATGGTTGGGGTTTTTGGAGGTCCTCATTCTTCACGTACATCACCTTACAATTCGCATGCATGCTACTCATAACTCCTACTAAAGCATGTTGGTTCAGCGAAACTAAAAAACAATGCAAGGCCAATTGCACCTGAATTATGTTCCATTCATTTTAATGTTTTTGAACTGCTTGCTTTCTAAATCTCAGTTAAAAGATACGTTTGCCTGCAGCCAAGCAGGCTCTCGGTAAAAACATACAGGGATAGTCCATGTTGACATATACCACACCTGTTTTAACTCGAACATGAGGATCAATTTGCATTCAGATATAATGATTAAACATGGGGCAGATTGCTGCAAAATGGGCGCCGATTGTTGTGCTGCGAGCCTGCGAAGAGATTAAAAAGTGGAAATACATGGAAAGAAGATGCAGCTTCGAGTTATTTTTAGCAGAGAAAACAGGCAAGCAGAAAGGAAACCATAGTACACCGTAATGCACCATTGACGCCGACATGCATTTCGGCGGATTTCATTGTATACCAACTTTCGTATATCCCTATTCTACCAGAGAAACCAACTCCTGCAATCATCCCATTACTGTGAGCCGACCAAACTATTATTGGTTGAAATGCAAAGCTTTGGACGCTACAACACTCTTAATCTAAAGGAAATTAGACTCCCGGAATATTTCACGGGACCACTATGATTACCGAAAACACATACTACGAAATGAGTTTTAGGCATGCATCACGTTCCACATATGTGACAGCAACCCGGAATAGGCGATATGCAAACATGCATTAGCAATCCCTATATAACTGCGATCATTACCTGAACTTTTTGTAGCGGACTGGCAGTTGAGGCAATCACGACGTCAGACTGCATAAATTATTAATAATTTGATTGTTAGACACGTTTTGTACTTTCGACAATAGGATCAAAGTTCAAGTTGAACATATAACAAATGGTCTCAGAGACTTGTATCGTGTATCTTCTATCCCCCTTGTTTTCAATCAAGTTTTCACGCCGTGACTACGGATCTCTCTTTTTAATTAAATGAATGGTTATCAAAATAGAAAAATCTCAGTCCCTATAAATGAATCAAGAAACTGATTTCGTAGAGTGGCTGACAATGCATGGTTAGAAAACAACAGATAAAAGACATTATTTTCAATTTTTAACAATCTTCTTGCTATGTTCATATGTAATTTTCCAATGACCACACTGTTATAAGCACAGACAGAAATGTCTACAGTTGGCATCTAAGTTAGTTTGAAGCTGCAGTTTCTAAGAATGTGTAGGTTTGGGTCTCACCCATGACACAAGATGAACGGAGCCCCCAGTTTTTCTTTTTGAGGAAGGGCACGGGCACAATTAAGAACCCATGTCATTTATGAAATATTAAAGCCGATCATTCGGGGATTGATTAGTAGAATTGGGTTGATTCAGGCAAGAAAATCAAGGTCATTGCTCCAGATCTTGTTCCCCCGCTGTGAAAGCAGTTGGCTCCGTAGTTTGAGAATTCTATCGTCACTTTTCATAGGCTAGTTTTTCCATTCACCCACTGTGTCGATTCCCCTTTTAAAATTGGGCAATTAAGATTATCCAATTTAGGCTCATATTCTCTGGGGAATGTAGATCAAATTATAAATTTCTTCACACTTTTTTGCCTTTTAAAGGAAGCACGGTTTATTGTTAATGTACCTCTCAAAAAAATTAGGGTCAGATATGTAGCTTCTTACAAACTCCATACCTGTCAAACTCAACTCCCACAAAGTATATCACTCATACCAGTATCAGTTGGCCTCACGGCTTATCTAAACATAATAGGTCCACTTCATCTTAATTTGAGCTGAAGGCTTGGCATAAAAGCCCAAACACAATATCACTTCATTACTTGGCATGCATACATGTGGGGCACACAGCCAATGTGTGAAAATATCTTTAGGGGAGAATGCTTGCATATCCAAAATACAAAAGATCTACACATATGTTCATTTCAATTCTTCATCGTTTTGGGACCGCCACAATATCCCACCTACAAGATTGTTCAATGAATGAGCTGCCATGGGTACCAAGATGCTGGACGACACAATGGTCGACATGCCATATATAAAACCTACAAAAGTTGCCCTGAAAGGAAAGCAGCACATTAGTCTAATTAGAAATCAAAAGTTTTTTTTTCATTGTTTTGTATCTTAAAAAAATCAACTTTGTTCCAGTCGCCTTGAAACAGTTAGTTATTAAATGGAGGGGGAATAACGATAAAGCTCTACAAACAATAACTACTACAAAGCAGCAATATTTAGCAAGACAGCTCGGCTTCTCAGCCGATGAACCAGTTTATGCATTTTTACTGTTCATTATAATTTATTGTATAAAGAATAGTGTATCACCTTTTTTGCATGCATGCCCCCCCCCCAAAAAAAAAAAACAGATAAGTAGTTTATAGACTAGATGTATGCCAACAAAACAATTGATTACAAAGAGATCATTAGCTCGACCAATTTCAACCATCAGCAATCAACTCAACCATTGATGAAACTACATGGATATTCATAAGAAAGAATGCAAACCCAAATTGTATATAGGTACAAGTCTCCCTATTGAAATTTAGGACCCCCCTTGACAAAATCTAAAAGGAAATGAAATGACTAAATAACCCAATTTCTTCTAAGTTGCAAAAATATCCTAATCAAGTGGATCATATCTTAAATTAATTAAATAATCTTGATGTGACAATTTGTTAAGCGCGTGGATATTTAGTCGCTCTGCATAATATGATTTTCTCCCATTAAGGTTAAACTATTATGTGATTTTAAGGTTAATAATGTGGGTCTGATGTATTGCATTATAGTAGCCCTTGATTTACCTACCCCCTCATGACGACCTCAACAACGATCTCGTGTGTTAGGGGGGCAACCAGACATCGAAATGCACTTACACAGGGATTGGGGGGCAGCTTTGCGAATATAGGTGCAAAATTTTGCAAAATGGATGTGAAATTCACACAAAACCCAATTTAAGCCTTATTTTGCGCAATCAGGCAGAAAATTTCACAAATTGTGGGGGGGGGGATTTTCACACTAAAAAATTCACTTTGGGCCTGTATTTTGCAAAAAAGTGGGCTGCTGCTGCTGCTAAAGCTTGTGTACTTCGGCGATAATTTTTAAAATATCTTGCTTCTGGAGATTATTTTTCTTGATTTAAGGTAAATTCCCCTATCCCTAGCCCAACTACACCTCCTCCTATTTCTACCATCCTATATAGATCTAAAGAAATACTTTAAAAATAAAAAAGTTCCAAGTAGTGGGTCTTTTCAAAATCACATGATTTACAAATAAAACTTGCAGATCTATAAAATTATGATATGAAGTATGCAAATCTCCAATTAGTTTAACATTCTAATGCATACATCTCAAATTTATACATAAAATGGCTAGAAAATCTATTTTAGGATGAATTTTCTTAGATCTATGCATAAATAAGCTATGTTCCTAATTAAATGTTTAAGGTAGACTTAAACAATAAGTATGAAGCCAAAGAGATGGCACCCAGATGGTAAAAGTACTGATGTAAGACCGAGAGGTCTCAAGTTCGAAACCCCCCGGCCACGGGATGAATGAATGGCCAATTTAAAAAAAAAAAAAAACAATAAGTATGAACTAGTTTCAGTAAATGGTATTTTATACTTCAAGTAATTAAAAATTTCAAACCTAACATGCAACAATTACTACTTTACTGCTGACCAGTTAAAACTGAATACTTGGTAGTCACTAATTAGTAATGACTTACTAGTTACTACTAGATATTTGTATAGTAGTTACTATCTAGTAAGATAAGTACTACTTTGTTTTATATATCATAACTTGTAATTTTTGAGTTTGTAACTTGTAAGTTTCAAGTTCTAAGTTGTACGTCGTAGGTTTTGTCAGTGTTTTAAAAAGCGGCCCAGGCGGCCGCTTAAGCGGCCGCTCAGGCGGATGTGACCCTTGGCCGCTCCAAATAGGCCATAGGCGGCTGGTCAGGCGGTTTTGCATTAAGCGGCCGCTTCATGCCCGCTCAGCCCGCTCAAGCGCCCGCCTGGACACTGTTTCTGAGCGCCCGCCTGAGCCCGCTTAAGTGAAAAGCAGAACCTAGACCCACTTCCTAGGCCCAAAAGTGAAATGTAATGATATTTTCATTATGTAATATTACACTATTGATATTGTATAACATAAATTAACATGTTAATATGATATTATTGTATTAAGTAACTATGTATGTATCTAAATACTGTATAGTAGTTAATCAGTGTGTAATACTACCCTGATTCTGCTGCTATATACAGTAGTGACGACTATGTACCTAGTAAGTCTGTTATAGCAAGTAATACTAACATAAAACTTACCATGTATATGTAATATAAAACTATGTAATTGTCACAACTCAGTAATATTGTACTGCTGTATAGTACTAATTACTAACTATAGAACATTAATCTAAGAAACAACCAGTGTGTAAATGTAATACAAAATCAATGCATATTTCTGTGAAGTATAGTACTATTATATTACACTAACTACTAACTACTAAGTGCATTTATCATGGCTTGATACTAGTATACGACTATATGTGATAAATTTATCTATAAATTGTACTAACTATTAAGTAGATCACATTATTACATGATAGTATGATACTAGTATACTGTTATATATAAGAAATGTTTTTATATTTTCATGTTGGTATGCTGTGACGTATTTGCAATTTGATCAACTAATTATTTACGGATCATGCTCCATCTACAGGTACAACAGTAATTTATATTTATTTTCTTGATCTTCTTCATGTATTTTTACTTGAGTTATATTTATTTAATGGCAATTTGTCATAATGTCATCCATTATTTTATAGTTATGACTTGTGTAATAATTCATACACTGTTTGGGTGTTTCATTATGTTGTATAATGTGTTTTACATAAGTAAAATGTCTAACTACAATATGTGATTTATATAGACTTATGTGTAATTTTATGAAAAATTGTATAAAAATTAGAAACCCGCCTTACCAAAAAGCGCCCGCCTGAGCGGCCGCCTGCCGCTCAAGCGGCCAGCAGTTGGCATCCGCACGCCTCCCGCTTCCCGCTTTATAAAACATTGGGTTTTGTAAGTTTGTAACTCGATAGTTTAATTCATTGTGCACCCACAATTGAAGAAGACATGATGACCCACCTAACGTCTCAACAGATTAACTTATTATATTATAGGATGTCTTTATGTCTATATATTAATGGAACACAATTTCAATCAAAATTGCAAATTTTTGGTCAAAATTTGGTTTTTTAGTCATGAAACGTACAATCCGATATCAGAACACGGGGGAAATTTGGCAGCAAAAAGCCCAGTTTGGGCCTTAATTCTGTGAAATTTTAAGAAACAAAACTTGAACATTGAGAATTTGTTCCTAAGGTTGGCACTACACAACTACTACATATTGGATATTTTGAATTTTTTTAATCTCTTGCTTATAGAGGCTATTTTTCATAATTCTAAGGTATGTTCTACACTCTTCTATAGAGATCTAGACAAATACTCTAAATATAGCAAAGTTCTTTATTGGATCTATGTATAAATATCCCATGCAACCTAGTTAGATGCTAACACTAGACTTCTACAAGTTGTAGTTCGTAACTTTGTAACTTGTAATTGTATGTTTTTAAATTCTAAATTGTAATTTAGAGTTTGTAAGTTTGTAACTATCTAGCATACTTGACAATATTGTTCATTTGTGCACTCACTCATCGAGACATGGATCCTGCATTGACTCTAAATATATATATTTATTATATAGTCTAGTGTGTTTATGTCCAAACATTGTGCTTGTAAAAGTTTTACCATCAAGACTGCCATCAAAATTATGTCGAAATTGTTCAGCTTCCTTCACTTACAAATTTGGAGACCCCTCTCCTGATCCAATATGATATATTATTATGTGTTAGAATAGATCTTGGCGTTTAGATCATCTTGGTAAATTTTCATGATTTAATTTGTTTATTTAAGCGTCGAAATCGTTGGGTTCATAAATATCAAAATTTTTATCGAGATTTTTGTAATTTCGGTATTTGGGCCATCGGATATGACATCAAAATCGGACATTTAGTTCTATGTATATATTTTGTTTGCTAAGGTTCATAACTTAACTCCTTAGTTGAAACATCAAAAATGTCATTGAAATATGTATCAAAACAATTCAGCTTCCTTCACTTACATATGCAGGAATCCCCCTACACATACAATACGTAATATAATTAACTTATTACATATTTGAATGTATCTTGACGTTTATATTTTCCTGGCATAATTTCATGATTTAGTTTGCTCAATTTGGTGTAAAAATTGTTATTACGTAAATGTCAAAATTTATTGGGGCCATGAGAGACAACGTCGAAATCGAACATTTAGTTCTATGTGGTCAACCCATTATGCGAATGGATCCCCTCAACCCAACATGATTTCAATGTAACAATGTGGAGATAACTGTTAAGAATAGCAATGTGGTGTATGGCGAGGACGATACCACAAAGTGTGGGATATGCAGGAAGAGTATACACATGGGTTATGTGGATTCAGATTTCTTAATAAACTAATTACATATAAGCATAAAAATTACATATTATGCTTATAATTATATGTTTCGAAGTGCATAAATACGCAAAAATTGTACTATATTAAGCAATATATAGACTAATTATATAAACATTATTATATGTATAAAAAATAATGTTATAAACATATTCATTTATATGTAGAACGTGAATGACTGCATGTATTTCAGTATATGTGTGAATATATCAAAATGTGTGCATGAAATATAAGAATATCCATTGAAATGTGTTGCTTATATGTTAATATATATATAGAGAGAGAGAAAGTCAGACTAGAATACACTCGAGTGTACAGATCGCACCGTACACTCAAGTGGTGTTTACATATCAAGACCAATTATTAGGAAAATCCAAACCACTGATATTCGTTGTTATCATAATAATAGGCTACCTGCAAAACTTGAGTTCATTTGGATGTTCGTAAGCCACTCAACCAAGGTCAACAAAATCAACGCATGAAACTAATTTCAAGTGCATAATTTTTGTAGTCTTTAGATCGATGACCTATAAGTGTCCAACTGATCTCAAATTTTATATGCAGTCCATTCATAACTCATAAGGTATTTAAGAAGATCAGCGGTTTGGGTTTTGAAAAAAATGTAGTTTGATGGAAAACGACTTGAGTGTATTGTTTCTCTAATACACTCAAGAGTGTATTCTAGCCTCTCTTTTATATATATATATATATATATATATATATATATATATATATAGAGAGAGAGAGAGAGAGAGAGATTTATACATATGAAGGTCGTCAAGACTGAACCAGAGCTTGAACCAATGGCGTGAATGGTTCCCAGTTTACCAGTCCAACCAGTGTTCAACCGGTTGCTTTGCAGAAGAAGGAAGATGTGGAAGGAGGACTATAATAGGAAGACGAAGAGGTGAAGGAGGTAGAATAGGATGAGAAAGAGAAAAAGGAGGACAGGGGGAGAAGATAAAAGATCAGGATGAAGAGCGGAGTCAAAACGGCAAGAGGAGGTGGACGAAGATCAGGATGGGGCAGAATAATGGCACAAGGACATAGAAGAGAAAGAGGAAGAGCATGAAGGTGAAGAACTGAAGATCACATGGAAGAAGAGGGGAGCCATAACAACAAGAATCTGGAAGCAGGATTAGGGACTTGATGTAATCATGTGTTGCATGTGTAAGTGTTGTAGTGGATGACCCGATTGATTGACTCAAAACTAGACAGTTTACCAACTAGTTGGCCGGTTCCTGGTGAGTCTGAACTGAACTGCCACAGGCACTGGTACTCGATTCTCGGTTCAATCGGTTGAACCAGTCAGTTCTGTTTGGTTCTGATTAAATATACACAAGCACACACAAATATACAACATGCACACAAATGCGCACATGACGAAAAAGGGAGTTCATCCCTAACGAATAGGAAATTTTCTATTCCTAAAGTTTTTTGAATGATTACAAAATGTTTTGTCTTGATCCAACGTAATGGATACATTGTGTATTATATAGATTAGATGTGTTCAAAAAATCATTCAAATTGGAGTTATGTAGCTCCCACATCATCAAATTATATGCACAACCAAATGACAATAACATTAATTTTAGCAACAACCATCCAAAAGTTTTGAGTAGCATTTGAACATCTAGAAAGGTGTCTGGTACAGAATTTCAACTTACATGTAATTATAATTATATTCTTCCCATTCGTACGGTTGGATTATATAAAAGACTCATTGTCGATGTCAAATATAAGTCTGTGTAGGGAATTTCCTCTAACCTCAAGTATACGCTCCAGATCCTCACCAAATATTGAGCTTTTCAACTGCAGCAAATCACCACTTGGGGGGTCGTTTGGCCTTATGAGGAACAGCTGAGTGGATGCCCTACATATGCAGCTGCTCGGACTGACTACGAATATAATGAAACGTAAAATCATTTATGTGAAACTTACATTTCAAGCTAACCAGAACAAATTGATTATGTAATATTTTTATCGTACTCGATTTCATCCACCTTTACTTGATCTTATGAAATGAGGTTCTCACGTACATTAAACTTCTATAGATAACCAGGCCAATGACAACAGTAGATAATTATATTCGAAGTACTGCAGTGAGATTCTCGTGATTTCAATATACCATTTAATCTAAGCATTAATTCGATGTATATTTTTGAAGCCAAAAACTAGTGAATATACTTCACTTTGATGGTCTCAACTAGTTCAAATCCCAAATGGTGAAAAATGTATACTTGGGAGAGCTTTACCCTATCGCCAAACACCATATACACAGCTCAAAAGAGGATTAGTCCTAGTGAGGGTGGAGACAAGCCTCATAGACCTGGGCTCACAGTGTCTCATTTATTTCTTATTTTCTCTATATATCTGTGTAGTAGGGTTTTCTTCTTTTACTCCAAAAAAAGAACACTGTTATTTATTGGCGCCACGTTCCAGCATTTGTAGAACCCTAACTGTAGGGCAGGAGGTGAAGACAATGGAGGGGTGAGGGGAGGGAGGGGAAAAGTGGGCATAGGCAGAGTAGCAGGATGAGACAGTCACACAAAATTTGTGAAGAACAAAAGCTGGGGAGGGTAAAGTGGTGAGCTAGGCACATCAAAGAAGGGGGTGAGAGGTATAAATGATGAAGAGGCCAATGGGCATAGGTAGAAGAGGGGTGGGAAGGCCAAAGTGGTTAAGGATCGGTATAAATATAGGCAGTTGAACACGGAGAAGGATGGAGACAAAAGAGTCCAGATGTAGGGTGGGGTTGTAAGACACCAAGGCAAGTAGGGCCTAATCAAGTGACATGTGGACCCATTTCGGCATTGTATCATCACATGGTGGCTCATGTATAATGGTCACTTTGGAGTAAGGATTTGGCAAATATTTAAATTATTTGTATATATTGAACTATGGTGAAAAAAACATGTTAAACAAATTAGTTATGAAGGTTGGATCCGATTATGTAATTCATCCTAAATAGTTGGAGGTCTTGTTCTAACACATGAAAAAGAAAGCTTGATTTTCATTGACAACTCAACTAAATAATTTCTACCTAGCCTATGTGTAACACCTTTGACCCATTGATCATCTTACTTGATCTAACATTTACAATACTGGATAACAATTATGTAAAACTTTCCTTCCATTTCAGTTGTGATGATATGTTCCATTATAACGTCCTCCACTTTGACATAAGAGACTAAGGGATACAGACCTAATTGTTGTACTTATTATATTATTTAAATGCCAATTTTTTCGTGCCAAACAAGAAATAGTGATCTATTTAGCATCAGAATTGATCCTGATACGGGAATGTGAAACATGCCCCTATCTAGGAAGTATAGACACTTCTAGACAGTCATTGTGTCCGTGCCGTACACGTTTTGGACATGGCCCAGAGCGTTTTTGACACGGCGAGGATGTATCCAGTCACTTTGGTCCTTTTTTGCATTCCTAACACAGCTGGACACGTCCTGGACACGCCAGCATGTCAGCAACTGCTATACAGAGTCATTTTGGAGTATAATTGCATCTTAGACAGCAATATTTAAGTATGTGTTTTGTCTGAGAGAATGTAATGCAAGGCTGACATCTTATCAGCAAGCAAAAATAAATCTTCAAAATATGGCCGATCTGTATAATTTGGTATAAATCAGATGGCATGAGTCAAATTCAAATCTAGTAAATATACTAAATGAATGGGAACTCGCCTTTCTATACAAAATATACCATAGTATTGAAAAGTATTTATATTCACATACACATTTTTTTACTATATATACAGCTGTTGTAGATGGTCACTTTTGGAGTGAGATTGCACCTTAGACATCATATCTAAGTACCTACTTTCTTTTCAAAAATGTAATGCAAAGCTGAGATATTATCAGCAACCAAAACTAAATCTCTAAAATATTTGTATATTTGAAGAAGAGGAAGACCTAAATTAACATGGGATGAGCTTTTAAAGAGAGATTTTGAACCTCTACATCTCAACCAGAATATGGCCCATGATAGAGCAGAATGGAAACGAAGGATCCATGTAAACGAGACGACGACGATGATGATGCTTCTTTGATGAATCGGACGTTTACACCGAGCCTCAGCTTTGTCAGGATGTGTTTTGGGCATCTACTAATGGATTTACGATCAGCCAACTGACCATGTACAATCCCCATAGATCATATATTGGAAAGAGCAATAAAAGTAGCATTTGCGGTTCAGGCCAGATCATATACGGTCCAGCTAGGCCGTAATTTGGCTTGCAATGTGATATAAGATCTAACTAGTGACTATATCGGTCCACCTAGACTGTAATTGCGTCTTGGACAAATCCAGGTGACTTTGGGACTTTGGCCATCGGTCCTATTCTTATTAATATATTCCCCCAATTCGTCTTAAGTATGAAAAGCAACGAAGAGACATCAAGAGACGTCATTTTCCGAAATCCTAAAGCCATAGACGGACCTAGGGCTTCCCAATGTTTTAAAAAAACAGCCGATGCGGCTGCATATAAGGTTTGAACCGTTGACCAAACCACATATGGGAAATCGGTGCCTAAACCGGATCATGGCCGCATCCATGGCCGCCTAGCCCCATATAAGGCCGATTAATCACCAATTTTCAAATGGTCAAACTGCTAAGCTGGCAATTTCTTAACGTCACCCCTATTCTTCATGTAACTAAAACTGCCACCTACAATCAACCTACCTTCTACTTCCATTTCCTCTTTGTTTTACACTACATTCATCTATGGTTGTTTTACATTTAGCTCATTATTGCATATTTGTATATATTTAAGTTGAGTTTGATTGGCCGACGAGGAATGGCTCAAGTGGTCAAACACGGCGTCCCCTAATAAAGGGTCCCAGGTATGAATCCCAATTGCCGCCTTGATTTACCACCCTCCCAGGCATTCGGCCTCCGCCACAGACGTAGAAGAGGGGGAGAGAGTGCCTCTCTTTATCCCAAGTTGTGTATGATTGCATATTTGCATGAGTGCATCTAAAATATGTAATTTTACAAAATGAAATATGTAATTGTATGATTATTGTATATTTATATTAGATATAAAAAAACCAAAATCTTATATGCTCCTGCATATACTCCCACATACCGCATATATTATATTCAATGACCTCTCCGAACACACAACACATACCGCTTTTTAAAACATTGTAGCTCCCCTTAGGGTTTTAACTTTTAAGCCTCCAAGAGCTCCTCTCCAAGCAACCGTCTTCTTTCACGCTTGGCTTTCAAGTGTAAAAGGGGATTGGGTTTTTCTTCTCTCATTTGTAATCATCATCTTTGTAATCTCCATCAATAACATCATATCCGTTGGTGGATGTAGGCTCCAATCTAGAATTTTTCGAATCACTATAAAAATTGTCTTTGTGGTTGCTTACTTGATCCACCGTTGATCTTCGTCGTACATATTCAAATTGGATTGGTCGATCTCACACTTCTGCATCAATGCAACAAGTTCATCGAGCCTTGCTTGTTCAGCTTTCCCATCACCTCCATATCTTAAGAAGTGGTATCAGAGCAAGATTTATCACCAGATCTCCATCATGACGTCGAAGTACAACATCAAGAAGTTTGCTTGCTTATAAAACTTCTCTCTCTGGAAAGTCAAGTGTGAATCTTGCCTCACAGAGGAGTCCACAAAACTCTTCTCAGAAAGGAGAAGAAACTAAAATCCATGATGGATAACTGGTGAGAGTAGATTGATTAAAAGACTCATAGAAGCATCTTCCTCTACTTGGAGGATGAACTCCTACACAAGGTCGTCTATCTCAAGACCGCCAAATAAGTTCAGGACAAACTTGAGCACTCTACATGAAGAAGTATGCTTCGCATAGAAGGTGGTTCATTGACGACTTTTCTTGATGAGTTCAATCATCCACGATCTCGGGAAGATTGATGTGAAAATAGAGGACAAGGACCAAGAAATTGAGTTGCTTTCTACCCTTCCATTGTACTACAAGCATCTCAGGGATGTCAAAGACTGTCTCACTCCATGAAGTCAAAACAACCTTGACATCTCAAGAGAAATTAGATCTTACTTCATCGAAAATAGTAGGTGAAGCATTGGTCACTAGAGAACGGGAGTGTCCACGTGACAAAGAATCTAAAAGTTCAAAGCAAAAGAACAAGTCAAAATCACGTCAATCGAAGGGTGAACTATTGCAAGACGATAGGTCATATCTGGGTAGAATGCTACAAGTTGCAAAACAAGCAAAATCATGCCAAATCTAATAATGGTGCAGTTCAGGCAAAGGTGGCTCATGGAGTATCTGAAGACGACGATACGTTCTACGACTACAAGAAGAACTAGGTTCTTGATTCAACATGCACGTATCACATGACCGAGCATAAGAATTATATGCATACCTATGAGCCACATCAAGGTTGAGATGCCCTTATGGGTGACAATCGTCATTACAAGATGATTGGTGTAGGCATGGTGAAGTTCAAAATGTTTGATGGTGAACTTACAACATCGACGGATGTCCGACATGTCGGGTTGAAGAAGAATCTCATCTCATTGAGCACACTTGAAGACAAGGGCTGCAAGTTGTTCGCTGAAAACAGAGTTATGGATACTCATAAAGCGGACTGGGTCCACATGAAGGGGGTGAGAAATTCACAAAACCAATACATCTTGCAAGGATCAACTATCTCGAGCTCCGCAGTAGTTAAAATCTTATTTAAAGACACCACAAGCCTCTGACATATGCACTTGGAATACATGTCTGAGAAAGGTAAGATATTTCTAAGCAAGAGAGGGTTGTTGTATGACAAAAGCATCGAAAAGTTAGATTTCTGCAAGCATTGTGTTATGGGAAGGCAAAGACAATAGCTTCGATAGGCAATCCTTCTTCCAAGGATGCTCTCGATTGCAGTTCTTCCTGATCTATGGGGTTTTTCTTGTGCTCTTTCCAAAGGTGGTGCTAAATACATGCTGACCCTCATTGATGATTGCACAAGGAAGGTCTACATTTATTTTCTCAAGAGCAAGGACTAGGCATGCTCTACTTTCAAGCAGTGGAAGGATCTTGTTGAGAATCAAACAGACAAGTGCACAAAGACTTCCCGGACTGATAATGAGTTGTTGTTCGATTCTGAGGAGTCCAAAAATTTTACAGTGGCCATGGGATCAAAAGACATCATACAGTGTTTCACACGCCCTAACAGAACGATATAGTAGAATAAATGAATAGAACATTATTGGAAAAGGCTCCATGCATACTTCTTAATGCGGGCTTGGTTAGATCTTTCTGGGCTGAAGCTACATCAACCCCATGTTATTTGGTCATAGTTGTTAAGGCGGCTAGGCGGTCAGCATGTCCCAAGGGGCGCCTAGCCCTCCTAGGCGGTTCTGGGCGTTTTTTGTTTTTGTAATTTTTTCGGTATGTTTTGCTTCTTATTATACATATATACTACATCTAATACCATATAGGAAACATGAAAAGAGGGCAGAATGAGGCTATGACAGCAGCAGTAGCAGGAGATGGTAGTAGGAAGAGAAGGGAAGTAATATCAACAAGCTTGCAACAAC
The DNA here is from genome assembly GCA_963693085.1 of Alisma plantago-aquatica. Lineage (NCBI taxonomy): Eukaryota > Viridiplantae > Streptophyta > Magnoliopsida > Alismatales > Alismataceae > Alisma > Alisma plantago-aquatica. Next base: position 433,940,744 of record OY856412.1, on the reverse strand, counting down.
AATTGGAGTACGAGATGCAGAAAAGAAATAAAAGAAAACAGGAAAAAAAGGGTGGGAAGAGGTTGTAACTCAATAGAGAGGAAATGGAGGATGGGAAAGAAAAGAAATGAAATATTAACAACAGCAACAACATCATGAGAAACAGGTGATTTAAAGTGTAAAAGAGGAAAATAGAAAGTACAACATCAGCAACATTATGAAGCATATGTGATGTAAAAAGAGGATTAGAAGAAAACAGAATTTATTATAAAAAAAAAACAGCAGTAGTAGGATTTAGGAGGGGATATAGGAGGAATAACTTACAAAAAAAATGCAGCAGCAGTAGGATTAAGGAATAAAATGCAGGAGAAAGGATTAAAAAAAAAAGAGCAAAAGAAGCAAGAACAACAGACACATAAGTTAGTAAATTTTTCTCAACAAACAAGCTATGATGACTTACAAATTTGACCTAAATCAGACCTGTTTTCCCTTAATTTCCCAAAATTTGACCTGATTTTGCCTAAATCAGACCTATTTCAACCATAAATTCACTCAAAATAATCTAATTTGACCAAATCCAGACTTGTTCCATGCTAAATTAACCTTTAAACGGTTTAATTTGTACATCATAGGCTGAGCGCCTAGTTTGGGGCGCCTTGCCTAGCGCCTAGGCGGGCGCCTTGATAACTAAGTATTTGGTAACCGTTCTCCGTCATCTTCTATAAATTTCAACACTCCTGAAGAAGTTTCATCTAGTAAACTTGTTGATTACTTGAATCTGTGTACATTTGGTTGCCTTGCTTAAGCACAATTTGATATTAGCAAATTAGAACCTAGAGCTATCAAATGCATATTTCTTAGTTATGCTTCTAGGGTGAAAGGATATTTCTTTGGTGCAAGGACCTTCTTCACCATGTTTCTTGGTAGAGCACGAAGTTACTCTTTAATTTGTGATGATGCCTACTGTGCAAGACATGAATAGCTCTCCTCTAGGTTTTACTATAGGGTGTCTCACATAATAGGTGGAGACCAAAGAAGATGACGACTCACAAGTTGATGGACAAGGTCCCTCTTCTATGTTAGATGATTCAGTGCCTACAAGAGACAGAGAAGACTCTAGAGAGTTCTTATACTTTAGCCAAAGGCTAAGGCAAATGGAACGTCAAACCACCCCAACACTATGGTATTAGTGACTCCATGATGGCCTACGCCCTTTCCAACGTCGTTGATATAGATCTTGGTGACAAGCCCACCAATTTCTAAGATATAGTCACAGGTCATGATGCTCAGTAGAGGATTGTTGCAATGAAGGAAGAGATGGAATCTCTTCACAAGAATCAAACTTGGGAGTTGGTGGTACCTCCCAAAGGCAAGAAAGTAATGGGATGCAAGTGGGTCTATAAGAAGAATGAAGGTGGACACATACAAGGCATGACTTGTTGCAAAAGGCTACAGTCGGATTGATTATAGTGAGGTCTTCTCATCCATCACCAAGCATAATTGCATAAAAATACTTCTTTCTTTGGTAGCCATTAAAGATCTAGATCTGCAGTAGCTAAACATAATGACAACTTTGATAACTAGAAGCAATGATCTACATGCAACAGCCAGAGGATTTTGAAAACAAAGAGAATTAGGTGTCTGCTCAAGAAGTCACTATATGGGCTGAAGCAATCTCCTAAATGGTACATGACATTTGACTCTTTCATGACACACAATGGATTATTCAAGAGTAGCTACAACGCTTGTGTATCCTACAAAGGGCTAGATGACAATTCCTTTGTTTACCTACTGCTCTTTTGTTGATGATATGTTGATCGCTTCTAGACACAAAACTACGATTGCCAAGGTGAAATCTCTTCTAGGTGGAGAATTTATATGAAAGACCTGGGTGAAGCTAATAAGATAGTTAGCAGGGAAATTCAAAGGGGTCGGAAAGATAGATAGTTTATCCTGACTTAGGAGAAGTACATCAAGAAGGTTCTTCACATGTTCCACATGTTAGATGCAAAACATGTTTCAACTCCATCGTCCGCTCACTTCAAGTTGCTTTCCAATCTCCACAGTCCGATAAAGAAGAGAGAGATGGAGCATGTACCTTGCTCTAGTGTCATTGATAGCATCATGTATATGCACTAGACCAAACATTGCTTCAGTAGTCAGTGTGGTTAGTCATTACATGGCTCATCTTGGCAACGCACATTAGCAAGCAGTTAAGTGGAATTTTAAAGGTATTTGAAGGGCACTTCATATACTTGTCTAGTCTTTCGTAGAGTTCAAGTCATCAAGATAGGGTATGTCAACTCAAATTATACGAGCGACCTCGATAAGAGAAGATCTCTCACATGTCGCACGTTCACAGTGGGACTGATAGTCGTTAGTTGGAAAGCCACTCTACAAAGTACTATTGTTCTATCCACTACTAAATCAGAGTACATGGCGGCAAGGAAGTCGTGCAGGAAGCTTTATGAATCAATGGTTTGATGAATCTAATGGGCATTGATCAAGAAAATGTCAATGTTTATTGCGACAGTCAAAGTGTCATACATCTTGGCAAAGATCAGATGTTCCATGAGAGAATGAAGCACATTGATGTCAAGTACCACTTCATTAGAGATCACAACTAACGACAAGATTCAAGTAAAGAAAATCATGTCTAAGAATCCAAACGATATGATGATGAAGACTCTTCCGCTCGCTAAGTTCAAGCTTTGCTCAAAATTAGTCGGTCTTCTTTCTACCTGAGCTTTGCAATGTATGACAGGTTAAGGAGATGGTATTCTTATTTAGTATATGATATTGGAATATTGCAAGTGCTTTTCTACTTCCATTGTTTTCGTGTTGAAGACAAGGTGGAGTTTGTTGAGAGTGTCTTAAACTCTTTAGAAAAGCTTCTCTAATTAATCAGACGTTTACACCGAGCCACAACATCCTCAGATGTTTTTAGGGCATCTATAGATGGATTTACAGTCAGTCAACTGACCATATACAACCCTATGGACCTTATCTAGGAAAGAGCAGCTCAGCATTTGCGGTCCAAGTGGACTGTAATTTGGCATACAGTGCGATTTACGGTGCAGCTAGTGACCGTATATGGTCCAGCTAGACTATAATTGCGGCTTATACAAATCCGTGTGACCTGGGACTTTAGCCATGGGCCCCATTCTTATAAGTAACCCCCCCCAAATTCGTCACAAGTATGAAGAGCAATGAAGAGACATGAAGAGATCTTTTTTGAAGATCGAAAGGCACAGACGAACCTAGGACATCCCTTAGGATTTCAAGCCTCCAAGAGCTCTTCTCTAAGAAACCATCTTCTTTCACGGTTGACTTTCAAGTGTAAAAGGAGATTGTGTTCTTCTCTCTTTTGTAATCATCCTCTCAGTAATCTCTCCATCAATAATATCTTCTTTGCCAGTGGATGTAGGCTCCCACATCGGGAAATTGCCAAACCACTAGGAACTTTTTGTGTTGATTGCTTACTCCCTCATTGATCTTCCTTATACGTATTCAGATTGAATTGCTCGATCTCACGCTTTCGCATCTCTGCAACAAGCTCATCAACCCTTGTTGTTTGGGTCTCCCGTCACCTATATCCTGATTGAATCACATTCCAATCTAGTAAATTGACTAGCTGAATGGTAACTCATCAACTTATTTTGAACTTCACCATATTTACTAAAAATAATGGGTTTCTACTTTTATATTGTTCTAGTGAGTGAGTGTGTGTGTGATATGCATATACATATATATATGCTCTTGTGGAATATCAAAGGAGGGTGTGACAGGAACAAGAAGAAAGAAATCAGAGAATGGATCGCATCTAGCGGTCATTCAATGGTTGCTTTAGTGGAGACAAAGATAAAGGAACAAAACAAAAATAGCATTAAATTTTTTTTTCCACAAGGTTGGGAGCACGTGTCTAATGTCGAATGTGCTGATGTTGCTCGTGTCTGCGTGGCTTGGAAGCCCAATGCTTGGCAGGTGTCTGTTGTTCAGATGTCGGACCAACAGGTGACAGTGGATTGTGTCAATAATGGAGGTCTTCACATATGGTTGACAGTTGTGTATGGCCATAATAACAGGAAGGCTAGACAGGATCTGTGGGATGATATGGTTTCTATTTCAAGGAAGGCTCAGTTACCATGGATGACTGTTGGGGACTTCAATACTGTACGGCTACAGGCGGAAAAAAGAGGCAGAAGACTAGCTATTAATACTGAGGTGGATGCTTTCAACCGAGCCATTGATAAAGCCTGCTTGTTCGAACTACCTATGGTAGGAGGGGACATCTTCACCTGGAATAATGAAAGAGGACCACAGGACAGGATAGCTAGCAAGCTTGACAGGGCACTGGTAAATGATGAGTGGCTGAAAATTCTTCCAAATGTGCAGGTTAAAGCGGAAGGGTCTGACATTAGTGATCATGCACCTATATCAATCCAGATATCAGAGAAAAAGCAGAAAAGAAGACCGTTTAGATTTCTAAACTACTGGGCAGACTGGAAAGGATTTGATGATATTGTCAAACAAAGTTGGAGCACCCAGATGACGGGCAACCCCATGTACGTGTTTGCTATGAAATTAAAGAATACCAAAGAGGCGCTGAAGAAATGGGCAAAAGAAGAGGTGACTATCCCAAATATGTTGAAAGACACGAAGAAGGATTGCAAAGAGCTTAGAGGTAAATTACTGGCTGATCCCCTGAACCCAAATCGTATTGAGAAGGAAAGGGAAGTGAAGAGGATGCTTGAGGATCTGAAAAAGGCTGAGGAAAAATTCTATTGGCAAAGAAGTAAAGAGAAATGGATGGATGATGGCGATAGGAATACAAAGCTCTATCATGCGGCAGTTAGAAGAAGAGAGGCAGGTAATATTATTTCCGAACTTATAAATGCAGAAGGACAGGTGATCAACAAGCAGGAGGACCTTGAGGAACAGGCTACTCAGTTCTACTCCTCTCTTTACAATAAAACCTTTTCAGAAGATATTGATGTTAATGAAGAGGTGGATTGGAAGTTCAAGATTAATAGCACTCACAATAACATCCTCACAAGAAAGACAAATGAACAGGAGGTTAAGGATGCTCTGTGGAGCATTGGAAGCAACAAGTCCCCTGGATCAAATGGATTTAATGCTTTCTTCTTCAAAAGAACGTGGAATATCATTAAAGACGATCTACTTGCCTATGTTGACTGGTTTCTGGATGGAGGGAATATGGTAAGACAAGTTAATCATTCTTTTCTGGTTTTGATTCCGAAAAAGAAAGTTACTTCTTCTCTTGCGGACTTCCGACCCATTGCTTGTTGTTCGGTCCAATACAAAATCATTGCAAAAATTCTGGCTGCCCGGCTAAAAATGGTCCTCCCCTACCTTATTTCTGTCAACCAAGGGGCTTTTGTCATTGGTAGAAGTATTAGTGATTGTGCCTTATTGGCGGGTGAATTTCTTCAGGACTTTAATGTCATGAGAGGAAGCAGGAAAGCTTGTCTGAAACTGGATATCTCTAAAGCCTATGATAGTGTGAGATGGGAAAAATTATGGTGGATCATGGAGCAAATGGGATTTAATGAAAAATGGATTGGCTGGATGAAACAATGTGTTGGGACTACTAGCTATTCTGTCTTGGTCAATGGTACCTCTGCAGGCTTCTTTCGCGGCGGCAACGGTCTACGTCAAGGCGATCCTCTCTCCCCACTTCTGTTTGTGATGGTCATGGAGTATTTCTCAAGGAAAATACAACAAGCCGAAGACCGAAAGGAAATAAAGTCGTACACAGTCCATGGCACAAAGGTAATGACACACTTGATTTTTGCAGATGATGTCCTGGTTTTTGTAGAAGCAAAACAGCAATGCATAGAGAATCTTAAAAGCCTTCTGGGAAAGTTTAGGCAGTAAACTGGGCTGTGTGTCAATGCTAATAAAACACATATCTTCCTATCAAAAAATTGCCACCAAATGGAGGAAAGACTTGTTCATGATATGGGTGTGGAGAGAGGAGAATTTCCTACAAAATACTTGGGATTTCCACTTGCCGGCGGCAATCTACAGGTAAAGGACTTTGCTGATTGCATAGACAAAGTGGAGGAAATGATTAGCAGATGGCCTACACAAAAAACATCCATGGCGGGACGCAGGACTCTAATCAAAGCTGCTATTGAGGGCCTTCTTATCTTCTGGGTACAACAAGGAGAAATTCCTATATCAGTTCTGGACAGAATGGAGATGAAGATGGCTAATTTCTTATGGGGGAGTGGACATCATCCTATGAAATATTCTAGATTGGCCTTTCCCAGTTATGAAGGTGGGCTTGATTTGAAGACCCCAAGAGATATAGCGAGATGGGGATCCATGAGACGGATTGTTGCTTATCAGGAAGGATTGTCTACATGGGGGAAATGGATGAGTGACAGATATCCAAGGGGGCTGGATTTCATCCCAAAAACAAGAGAAGGCTACTCGAGATCCATCAACGTCATGAGAGAGATGTGGCCGCAAATCAAACACTTGTTTGTGGTTAATGTCAATGGGAGATGGCAGCTCAAAGACAAGAAGATAAATATATGGGAGGTGTCCCGGATAAGGGGCGCAAACGATCCAGTGGGCGACCAACTCTGGATTGAAAGACATGTACCAAAATGGAGCATTTGCGTCTATAAATTTCTGCACAACATCCTTGCTACCTTAGACAGAATCAAAGGTTGGAACTACGACATATCTACTGTATGCTTTCTGTGCGGGGAAGAGGAGGAAAATCACAGCCATTTAGCGGGTGAATGTAAGTTTACGAGGGAGATCTGGGAGAATATATGCAGCAAATTCAGCCTACAAATTCAGCTTTGTGCAGATCCGTGGAGGATGCTAGCAAGATGTGGAACGAGCTCAAAGAAAAATTTGATGTTGGCGGGCCTTTACTACCATGTTTGGGAGGAAAGGAATGCGAGGAAACACCACGGAAAGTCCACTAGTGCCACTGTTATTGCTGTAAAAATTTGTAAATGCATTAGACGTAGACTAAACATTGAATAGGTGTGTGAGTTGTAATGCTGAATTGGGTGTATGGTGTTAGGCCTACATGTACTCTTGACCCCCTAATATTTGTTAGGGGGAACGTCAAAATATATTTACCAGATTCCGATATATATACAACTAACTTTGCAGACATTAGATTAGGATGTGGATGAAGGAGTAAGAATTAAATATACCCACTTACAGCCCGTCCATCTTGTGACCCTACCCCACCACTCACAGTTGTCTTCCTATGATCTCTCTCTCTCTCTACCAGACCCCGAAATGTTCGTGAGGAGATTTACACGCGGAACCTTTATTCCGTCGAGCACCATGTCGTTGCCCCCCTCTCTCTGCTTGTGACGGCAAAGCTAAGACCCACGACGTTGTTTGCCAAACTCTCACATTCCATGCAATATTTGCAACAACAAAAGCAAGTTACAACCTACTATTTGCTTATGTGGGATTGTCGCCGACGCATTGGTACATTGCCCACTGGATCTCGGTTAGGTAAGGGTCATTTCCTAGGTTACTGACTTACTGATCTCCTGGACTTTGGGCTCAAATCAATGATTGTGGATATTTGTGGTTTTCTAGATTCCAAGTATAGCTTGTACCTACAAGGGCTTATCTGTCTCTGCACCTTCAGTGAATACTCTACGTCCAAGTATGAGATATTCTTCACAATGTGCGAGCAGTTCCTGGTACCTGCAACTGGATGTAGGCATGTATCTACATCAATCATTATTACGTAATACATGTCCACATAGGAGATTTTCTTCACTACGAGTAGTTCTTAGCACATGCAATTAGACAGGCGCATATATCTAAATCAATCATATCATGTTAGACGGAATGAAATGAGCACCACTTCAATACGGGCATCAAACCTCTCTCAGAACCCCGCTGGAATGTCTACTCGTACTCAAAATGTAAATAGCAGAAGGTTACACAAAATCTAATGTAATGCTAAAACCTTAACGTATATGCATCTTCCTACAGTTTAAAATTTATTTTCTCGTATTCATTTATATGCAATTACTCAATCGGCCCGTCAACATGGATATCATTTCTCCTCTTCATACCTGTACATGCAACGGGAAGATAGATATATTCATATATACCAATGCAATCCATGCTAATTTTGACAAATTGATAGCAACCTTTTAACTAGTGCATAGTTATGGCTAATGACAAAGTGTTGCAGATGTGTACACTTTTAGTAGTGGTTTGTTTCATTCACATGAAGTACATTTCCATATCAAGAGTTATTTCAGGCTTTAGAACTACCACAACTTCTGAATCTATTAGGGCATATTAGTATGTGATAGCCATGGAGGTTGAGTGCATGCTCTTTGCGAGAGCAACTACATGTGTACTTGTCCTATGCTTTTCATCGCCGACAAGCACAGTAGAGGACTACTATGTTGGTGTACTCATAATCTACTTTTTACTACTACATATTTGACATGCAATCTCATATATGCTTCCAGTTACTTTCTCATTGTCAATAATCTCCCCCTTGGCTTTGTTGGTCTACCCACCTACTTTACCCGAAGCCACAACGACAGATGGTGTTGGAAATTGCTCTGCCAGGAAATTTTCACGGCGTTGGTGGCTACAACTCCATCCAAAGTGCCTTCCCTCCTCCATGAGCGTCAACGGGATAAAGATTGGTGACTGCCAGAACCACTTTTGGCCTTCTCCAGGTCCTCATTCCCTTCCATTCCTTCCTCGATCTCTTCTAGGTGGAGGCAAAGGAAGGATCCCTTCTTCATGCCACCCTTGGTTTTCTTCTTTTGCATCATAAAGTGTTGTCATTATCTGCTTCTTCCTGTTGAAGGTCCCCAATCAGTCCTTTAGTGTCTTCAATTCTCAACCATCTTTCTTCTTCGACCCCCACAGCAGCAGCAACGTCACTAGGACAGCCAGAAGCCGTAGGCCAGTTTGGCCCTCTTGTCGCTCTTGGGCGAGTCGTAGTTGTAAAGTGCCTGCCTGTTGAAGATGCATCCCATGTCAACTTACACAAGGCTCTGGATCTCATCCAGACCTTTGATGTTGATCTGTGCACGTAACCATTAGTCGCCTATATGTCACTTGAAACTTTCCAACTTAAACACAAAGAAACTTAACATATACATGACAAGTCTATTACGTGGAACCACAGAATAAAAAATCAAACTTGTGCTCTTATATTATTGTCAACGAAGATGGCGCTAAAATAGTTTGGAATTTCATGTCAGTCTAGGAGTTCCTACTTACAGCATACATCCTCCTTTTCGGTTTCCTAGAGAAGAGATGTATTATGTGAGAAATAATGATGAATATCTTGAATTGATTCGATGAATAAAAGAGGTACAACCATGTCCTATAGGAGCAAGGGAGAAACCCTGAGACTTGGGACATAAGTAATCTAAACGGGCCGAGACACTAAAGGCCCACTAACTATAGAACTGTCGGTTGTAGCCATGTCGGTATTACCGACAATATCTTGGTACAGTACCAAGATATGCAGTCTTCAACACTCCCCCTCAAGCCGGAGCATGGGTGAAGCATATGTCCAAGCTTGGAGTTACATGACTCAATAAAATGATAAAAGAAAGATCGAAATGATAAAAGAAGATACATGTCAATCCCCATACAAAATTGATACTCCCCCTTAAACAATACTCTCCCTGAATCATATCATGACGACGCCTCTCTACTTTGAAATTGCATTCTACAGGCTAAAGATCCTCGAGCTTTGATGACGGTCTTTTGGAGTGCATCTGGAATGAAGAACATCTAATGAATGGAACCTGAATACTACAGCAGTAATTCGCCACTTTGAAGCAGACGATCATCAATACCACGACTACGTCATCCTCACTGGAATGCGTACTTAACGCGGCATGAATGCGGATGCACAGTGTCGATGTAGCAATAGCGGAATCTTCAAATTGTCTGAGAAGACGTGCATAACGTGGCACGGACGTGAACGGACGATGTGCTGATGATACATGCAGGTACCATAACTCTAGCGCATGAACCTTAGGGGCTTGACGGGAAAGGAGATCATCCATCAAGGAAAGTCTCAAGTAAATCAGCAGAAGGTGATGCTAATACAACAGATGCAGCTCGGAGAAAACATGATGAAACAACTCGGTGAAGATAAATCTAGATGAATCAACCTTGCGAACGTAGATTTGGCTGGCTAGAAATTGCCAAATTTCTGAGAATCTGAAAAAGCACCCATCTGTCTCATGTGAACGCGGCGAGGATGATCAACTGGAACGCCATTAACACTGAATGAGGAGGAAACACAAGGACGGAATGCTAGTAGCAACCTCTTGTTCTGACGTACACAATGTGGTACGAACGTGATAAGCTCGGTGTCAACGCTGCAATGGAGATCCTTGAATGTTGTCTAGAAGTGAAGAACAAATGTATTGAACAATACGAAGCTCCATAATGATAGTAGCCATAAAGATAGTAACCTGGAATATATATATCATCACTCTCATTTGTCTCTCATACTCTCCCTCATACTCTTCTCAAGCTCTCTCTTTTCTCATATTCTTCCTCTATACGAAGCTCCATAATGATAGTAGCCATGAAGATAGTAACCTAGAATCATGGAAAGAGATATCGACGATACCGTCGGTATATTGACCGGTATACCGATATCGACGACATCGGTCATCGGTTCACACAAACCTGTCGTTGGGATTGCAAATATCGGTAAACCGATGATATACCGCCAAATATCGCCAAATATCGCTAAATATCGCCAAATATCGCCAAATACCGCCAAATATTGACGAAATTTACTGGTATACCGACAGATATACCGATTTTTGTGTACTTAAGTCTGTTTCTGTTGTTTGAGAGGAGGAAATGGTGGAGCAAAGGGATCTCGACAATTAGGGATCAGATAAGTCTAATCTAAGGTGTTCCTTTATGTTTTCTACCATTTCTCTCATTTACACGTCATCTATCTCAATTAAAATGTAAATTCGTCCCAAAATGCCTTAAATTGGCAAAGATCTCGCCATCTTCTTTTTTATGTCTTCCTAATTGTATGTGTTTGTAGATCTACAACACTTTCTCATAATCTACATAATAATCATAGTAATATACCTAAATAATCCACGAAATATAAGTATAATTTGCTATCATTTTTAGTAGTAAGCTAATAAGTATACATATGTTCTTCTAACTAGTATTTTTATCATACAAAGAAAGAAAATGTGCTAGTTCGCAACACAACAAACAAATATTGTAAAAAAAACATAGATTTTGTAACTTTCTAGTCTTATATTTGATTATACATGGCACTTGCTACATATATCCCACAAGATGGACATGGTTGACATGGTAACTAGACTTTTAAATTATCGCATCCCCACGACATGCATATGGTGGGCATGGTAATAATGGCTTTTATACTTATCCCGCTATTGTGCATAATCCATGGAGAAACTCACTACTGCATATCAAGATCCTGTGCTACAAACAACAACAGAGAAAAGGTGTCACAACAGTGATGGTGCCTAACTTCCTTGACAGTCATGAAGTTAATTGTCAAAGTCACACATTGAAGAAGAGCAATAGAAAGCCATGGTGTATATTTTCTTTTAGAATCTGATATGATGCATATGGAGACATAGTACTGTAAAATTCTAAAACATATCGTGTTTAATTACATAATACGAACGAGTATTATACACTTATATAGTATTGTACATGACGTGTATGAGCAGCACGTAACTTGATACCACCAACCTTACATAATGTACATGTCGTGGGAGCAATATGTCAACCATATCAACTCAATATTGTATGGAGAATCAGTGTGTAACTCGACATACAACTAATATGAGTTAGTAAGTTACTATGCTATTTATGTGTTGTAAATTGGATATTATTGCATAAGTGTGTGTATTTATGTTTATGGATTGTGCTAGTAAAATTTCAAATCTTAATTCCAGTATTTTGTCATCGAAATCCTTCATCGAAATCTGCAGAAAACAGGATAGGTTCCCTACCTCCCACATGATGGACCCCCCCCCAACATACCCAATATAGAATTTTATTGCATAAAACGTTGCATCTAGGTGTTGAGACCACGCCTGTAAAATTTCATGATTTAATTCGTTCATTTAGGCGTCGATAAGTCCAGGATTGCATCTGTCGATATTTCCGTCGGTATACCTGTAAATATCTATTTCCACGTCGTCGATAAGGCGTCGGTATCGGCATTTAATTCCTTGCCTGGAATATATATATCATCACTCTCATTTGTCTCTCATACTCTCCCTCATACTCTTCTCATGCTCTCTCTTTTCTCATACTCTTCCTCTCCTCTCTATCCCCCTCGCACACCAAATATGGTGTGGAGGAAAGGATATAGCCCCCCCCCCCCGGCATGTGGAAAAGGGGATACACACATGATGGGTGGAAGGGTGGGAAAGGAATTAGTGAAGAAGAGAGGAATCTGTGAAACTGAGATGTATGGCATGTAGAGAATGGAAACTGATAATAGTAGAGGAGATGCTAAATGGGTCAATGTAAGATCCGAGTAGAAAAATTAAATGGATCTCTAATCCCGACCCGAGACGACATTTGTCCGGCCCTTAGGCCGACAAATGTGGGGGTGGGGGCGGAGCCACAAAAAAAAAGACCATGAAATTTTGGAGGACGTCAATAACTTGGGAGAAGATAGAACAATTGAGGGTGACGAAGAACAGTAGCTTGCGGGATCAAGGCAGCAGCAGTAGAACTTGGCAACAGCAAGGATGACGGCCAAGGAAGACAGACGATGGCGCGAGGGCAACAATGCAGGATGTAGCAGAAGACGGTGGATTATGTCGCTTGGCTGATATAGCACTTGGCAGCAACGAAGGAGATGATATCGGTCTTCTGTACGGCTCCGGAGATATTGCATGCCATGAGGTTGCATGCGGAGTCAAGTGTGGAGCCTCTCCATGTGAGGCGGCGAAAGCTGGTGCTGAGGACGTCAGGGCGATGCAGCGGTAGAGGCGATGGCTGCGATTGCGATGGCACTGATTGCTTCTCCTGAGATTGGCGGCGGTTGCAGTTGGAGATGATAGAAACCGAGAAATCTCGGTAATACCAACCACTAGAGTCGATACTACCGACCACATCACAGAGGGGGATCAGAAATCAATCTGGAAATCTCGATAGTACCGACCATCATCTCAGTAGTACCGATAGAGTCACAGCAGCTGCAATGTATCGGGGACATCGGTAGTACTGACACCTAGTCGGTAGTACTGACACAGCGGCGGCGACGAATGCGGTCGGTGGCTGCTAGCCAGCTAGAGAGACGCGACAGTGGCGAGAGTTGTTGTAGTTCACAGCTCAATGATGGAGGTTGATAGCGCCAGGAGATGACTGATAAATAGGAGATAGCGTAGGCATACGGAAAAAAATTGGATCTTTAAGAAAGAGGAGGATAAGCCATGGAGGTCGGGTGATAACCTCCAATTTTGGGATGATTATCTTAGTCTTTTCTTTAATTTTTCACACTCTTTCTTAATTAGAATTAGACATAATACCTAAATATTCCCCATTATTGTAAATATACTATTAGACTAACTTTTCTCCTTTATACTTGCAGAAAAAGACAAAAAAATCATAAAAGACTCAACCGGTCCCGAGACCGCATGGAGTCACACGGTCCCAAGACCGCATGAAGCCAATCGGTCCCGAGACCGCATGGAGTCACACGGTCCCAAGACCGCATGAAGCCAATCGGTCCCGAGACCGAATGGAGTCACACGGTCCCGAGACCGCATGAAGCCAATCGGTCCCGAGACCGCATGGAGTCACACGGTCCCAAGACCGCATGAAGCCAATCGGTCCCGAGACCGCATGGAGTCATACGGTCCCAAGACCGCATGAAGCCAATCGGTCCCGAGACCGCATGGAGTCACACGGTCCCGAGACCGCATGGAGTCACACGGTCCCAAGACCGCATGAAGTCAATCGGTCTCGAGACCGCATGGAGTCACACGGTCCCAAGACCGCATTAGGCCAAAACGGTCTTGAGGCCCAAACGGTTTGAGGTCCAAACGGTCTTGAGATCCAAACGGGAGACCGTTTGGACTTCACTTAAGGCCTATAAATAAGACCCCAGGGGTCCTTCCAAGGGCATCAAGTTTCAGACGTCCAGAGGCTGCCTCAATCACTCCATAGCAAATCCAACTTCCATCCTCCGCCCAGGGGCTGCCGGTCTGAGACCCACACTCCATCTCGAAGCTGCTTTCTCTCTCTCCGTCAAAGAAGGTGGGAAGAGGGGACCTCGTCATCAAGCAACCTGTGAAGCCGGTGGATCGTCTCTCTCTCTCTCCAAGGGGTTGACTTTCCTCTCTCCTTTGTGGGGATGACGCTCTCTCTCTCTCTTCTTGCCTCCTTTATCCTAGTTATGAGCGAGTAGTCTCTCTTGCTAGGGTGCGGGGAGTAGCCCCGCTGCTCATGTTTTCATATCATGTAAATATAATCCATAGTTTGTAATATAGAGTTGTTATCTTTTCAGTTCAACATCAAACGTTTAATGAATGATTGTTGCTTGATCACCAACTTGTGTTATCTTTTGTCTTTTAGTATGAATTGTCTACGTTTGTACTATTAGATATGAAACTCGTTTGTATGTTGGTTCTTGGTGTATGTATCCACCATGCATCTGTTTCGGTATCTAGGAGTGTCTTTCAAGAAGTGGAGTATACTCACTCCCATCGTTGTACTTTCATGCTATGAAATGGAATCAGTTAACGTGTGAAAGTACAACCTTGGTAAGTCGAGGAACACACTTTGAGAAGGGAATGATGCAAAGTAGTTGACCATTCGTTCGGGGATGGCTGGCATTGCATCATTCCCACACTTCTTGTAGTTAGTTCTCCGAAAGGAAACTAAATCTACGAAGATACTAACTGACCAAAACTCTTGTTGCAGCCTATGTTTTACTTTGCATGTCTTGATCCATGTGTAGTGGCGGTGAAAACCGATCACACCCTAGTGACTTTTATCATTGTTTAACTTCTTTAAATTTACTTGCTTGCTTTATTTTACATGTTCTTAGTTTAAAAACAACAAAACCAACCCTTCGATTTAAATACCAACTAATAAGTGATTAAGTGAAATTCCAACGTTTTCTATCTTGTTGCAAGCAACAAGACCGTTGTCCTGTGGATTCGACCCTTAACTATACTACGATAAGACTTCCACGTATCTTAGCATACGTGGGTGGAGTTTCTATCTAGTATAAGCAAGGCTAAACCTAAAGACTTACTATCTTTAGGATTTTTAGTTTGTGCACGCAATTCCACGTAAGTGGAAGCTCCATCAAAAATTGGCGCCGTTGCCGGGGACAACGGAACGTTTTAATTTCATTTAGTATCTTGCTAGTTGGTTAGGGTTTTTCACTTTCTTTCAATCATTAATCCATATTTTCTTGAAATCATTATATCTCTACCATCATCTAAAAGGTGTTTTCTTTTCTCTACTCAGGTAGAAAACGTGTATGCAATCATCGCATAACCACGGATTCTCCCCTGATCCAGAGTACGACTCTGAGGTAGAGAGAAGCTTCCATCGCAGCATTAGACTCAATCGCCAAAGAGCCAGGCAAATGGCTGAAGATCAACGCCAGGCTGCATTGGTGATGGAGAGGGTCAACGCCGCCATCGCCGCTCAAAGAGCACAACTCATCGCTGAGACGCGTGCTCAGATTCAAGCGGAGATTCGTGCGGAAGAACAGGCCCGCATCAGAGCTGAAAATGAGGCAGCAAACCAAGCTGCTCAGTTGGAACTAAGGAACAAGCAATTGAGGAATTATGCTGTCCTAAAGAACTACGAAGACAACCATCCAGTCCGACCTCCGATCATCAACATTCCCAACTTTGAGATCCGAACCCAATGGATTCAGATCATGCAAGGCATCTCATTCTCTGGGGGTTCTGGAGATGACTGTATGGATCATCTGAAGAGGTTTAAGGCACTGTGTCGACTGGTCCCACATGTTGGAGTTGCCTTTGATGCAATAATGCTTCATCTATTTCACTTCACTCTGTCTGGGAGAGCTCTGAGCTGGTATAACTCGCTTGACAGGGAGCCAATAATCACCACATGGGATCCCCTGGAAGAAAAGTTCTTGGAGAAGTTCTTTCCCCCTTCACTGACTTACGAGATCAGGGGGCAGATTAATCACTTCTCTCAACTTCCTAGAGAATCACTTGTTGAAGCATGGGAAAGGTTCAAAGAGCTTCTGCGAAAGTGCCCTCATCACGGCATCTCCCAAAACCAACTAATAGAAACATTCTATAGAGGAGTAAGTGATGACATAAAGCAATTTCTGGATTCCTCATCTGGAGGAAACTTTATTAGAAAGAATTACGAGGATGCCTGGAAAATAGTCACACTCGGAGCTGAAAATCAGTCCAACTGGGGACGATCAGCTGGCAAAGGAGTCCTCAAGGTCTATAAAGCCGAAGAATCAATAGAGATGAAGGCTATTGCTGAAGCCTTGAAAACCATAGCTCATAAGCAACAAGCTCTCGAAACTTCTCTTGGAGAATTTGACAAGAAGAAAAATTCTCAGGTTCAACAGGTCAAGGCTGCCACAGGGACCTGTGAAGCCTGTCATGCATCTGATCATCCAACTCTTTCATGCGGTATGCTTTACAACGTGATGATGGATATGCATCCACCATCACAACAGTACGAACCAATCATTGACCAATCTGAAGAGAAATTGCCAGAACAAGTCAATTCTATTCATTCCATTCCTGAACAAGTTTATTATAATCCTAATCAACCAAGGAACCACCCAGGATTCCAATACGGGAACCCTGCTGGGACCGCAAATCCACAACACCAGACGCAGGGCGGACCTTCCAGTAGGTTGCCACATGGATTCCCAAGCAACTTCAATCAAAATCAAGGGAACCCCAGGAATAACTTTCCGAGATCCAACTATCCCAGGAATCCGTCAGCCTACCATCAGTATAATCATCCTCCTCTCCACCCACAGTTGCACCCTCAGTTGCAGCATCCTCAGTTAGCGCTGCCTTCGCAACAACCTCAACAAGGACAACAACAACTTCCTTAGAAGAATACTCCTTCTCAGCCAGAGGATGAGATGATTTTGATAAGGCAGATGCTGCAATCTCAACAGACTATGCTTGCTAATCAACAAGCTCAGCAAAAGGCAGTAGAGGCTCAACTTGCCCAAATTGTTGCACAACTGAAGCCTCCAGCAGGCACACTTGCAGGGCAGCCTGAATCGAATCCTAGATACAGACAGAACAGGCTTGAACAGTTGAATGTTGTTACTACGAGATCTGGACGTACCCTTCATGAAACCACCAGGATCACCCTTGATGATGATGATACACCTACCTTTATGACAAATGAGAGCCTGAAGCCAGGAACGGAGAAGTCCACAGAGAATGCAAAGGGCAAAGGAAAAGAACAAGTGTCCACAGAGCCGGAAATCTTACAGTATAAACCAAGGATCCCATATCCAGGAAGACTGCGAGAAACGAAAATGGATACCAGGTTCCAAAAATTCAAGGAGGCGATGAAGAAACTTTACATCGATATCCCACTCCTTGATGCCCTCTCTGAGGTACCAGCTTGGGCAAAATACCTCAAAACTCTGTTATCAAGGAAGTACATCACTGAGGAACAAGAAACTGTCAAGCTTGCTCAAACCACCTCTGATATCATCCTCAATAAAATGAGAAAGAAGAAGAAGGATCCAGGTTCCTTCGGAATTCAATGCTGCATTGGAAATGCATCAACCAAAAAGGGATTAGCTGACCTAGGGGCCAGCATATCCATTATGCCCTATTCTATGTGCAAACGACTAGGTTTCACCGAATTGCTGCCTACAGCAATGACTATTCAGTTAGTTGACTCCACCATCACCGCACCTCTTGGAATCATTGAAGATATTCCAGTTAGGATAGGCAAGGATGCCTATGTCCCGTGCGACTTTGTCATCATGGATATTAAGGAAGACCTGAGATACCCGATAATTTTTGGCAAACCTTTCCTCGCCACTGCCCGGGCGCTCATCGATGTTGAAGCTGGTACCATCATTCTAAGACTCGGAAAAGAAGCAATTCAATTCCGAGTCCTCAACAGCATGAAGGGCCCCAGCATCCAAGAGGAGGTCTTTCTTCTAGACGCAATACAGCAAATGTCTCAATTAGAAATATCTGAGCCAGCAGACGAGTTAGAGAATGTCCTTACCAACCCAGAAGTCGAATTCTCTACAAACGAATTGGTTCAACAGTGTCTGCAACACTTAGAGAAGGCCGAAGAAGCACCGACGGCCACCTTTGAGGAAATTAAAGCTGTCACCATCTTGAAAGCAACAGAGCCACCTAAGGCTCCTGAGATGAAGACTCTGCCCATGGGGCTTAAGCATGTTTTCTTGGACGAGGAAAAATTATGTCTGGTTATCATCAGTTCCACCTTAACAGAAGACCAGGAAGAAAGACTTCTGGATGAGCTGAAGAAACACAAAAAGGCCATTGGGTATAAGATAACTAACTTGACAGGCATAAATCCAGCTTTATGCATGCACAGACTACCCATGGTTGAAGACTTTAAGCCATCACGCGAACATCAGAGGAAGCTGAACCCTAATCTCAAAGAAGTGGTTCGCCTGGAGGTCCTCAAATTACTAAAAGATGGCATAATCTACCCTATCTCTGACTCCCAATGGGTCAGCCCCGTCCAAGTAGTTCCTAAAAAGGGAGGCACTACTGTCGTGCTTAACGACAAAAATGAGTTAGTACCCACTAGGACGGTGACAGGGTGGAGGATGTGTATCGATTATAGGAAACTGAACAAAGCCACGCGGAAAGATCACTTCCCTCTGCCCTTTCTCGATGAAGTCCTAGAGCGTTTAGCTCATCAGAAATACTTCTGCTATCTAGATGGTTATTCCGGGTTCTACTAAATACCCATACACCCGGAAGACCAAGAGAAAACTACCTTCACCTGCCCTTTTGGAACCTATGCTTTTAGAAGAATGTCTTTCGGGTTATGTAACGCACCCGCTACCTTCCAAAGGTGTATGTCCGCCATTTTCACAGGACTAACAGAATCCATAATGGAAGTGTTCATGGATGATTTCTCAGTTTACGGAGATTCTTTCGATAACTGTTTAATCAACCTTGGACAAGTTTTACAACGTTGCGAGGAAACGAACCTTATTCTGAATTGGAAAAAATGCCACTTCATGGTAACTGAAGGTGTCGTCCTCGGGCACAGAGTGAGTGACAAAGGGATTGAAGTCGATAAGGCAAAAATCGATGTTATCTCAAAGTTGCCGCCACCAAAAGATATAAAAGGAGTAAGAGCTTTCTTGGGTCATGCGGGGTTCTACAGAAGATTTATTAAAGACTTCTCAAAAATAGCAAAACCCATGACCCAACTCCTATCCAAAGATATTGAGTTCATCTTTAACCAAGAATGCATGCAAAGTTTCTCAACTCTCAAAAATGCTTTAATTTCTGCACCTATTCTGAAAGCCCCAGATTGGTCGCTACCATTTGAAATCATGTGCGACGCTAGCAATTACGCCATAGGGGCTGTGTTAGGACAGCGGATCGACAAGAAACCCTACGTAATTTACTACGCATCTAAAACGCTAGATGAAGCACAGAAGAACTACACTACTACAGAGAAGGAGTTCCTGGCTGTCATCTACGCGTTTGAGAAATTCCGCTCCTATTTGATTGGATCCAAGGTTATCGTTTACACCGACCACTCCGCCATTCGATACCTAATTCAGAAGCAAGATGCCAAACCCAGACTTATTCGCTGGGTGTTGATGCTTCAGGAATTCGATTTGGAGATTAAAGATAAAAGCGGGGTGGATAACGTCGTAGCCGACCATCTTAGTCGCATTGAAGATGAAGATGAAGATAAAATCCCTATCCGAGACTCTCTTCCAGACGACCAACTGATGAAGGTTACTCATGGATTCCCTTGGTATGCGGATATTGTCAATTATCTAGCTACAGGAATCATTCACCCCTCCACTTCCTACCACGACAAAAGAAAGTTCCTGCATGATATAAAGCAATATTATTGGGATGAACCTTACCTGTTTCACGTATGTGCTGACGGACTTTTCCGTCGCTGCTTACCGGAAGAAGAGATTACCCCCGTCCTAGAGCATTGCCATTCAGGACCCACGGGGGGGCACATGAGCGCAAAGAAAACCGCTATAAAAGTTCTGCAGTCAGGCTTCTTCTGGCCAACCATAGCAAAGGACTCCTATGATTTTGTGAAATCTTGCAACAAATGTCAATTTTCTGGTAACATATCCAAAAGGAACGAAATGCCCCTCACAATGTGGCAAGAAATTGAGCTTTTCGACGTGTGGGGGATAGACTATATGGGCCCTTTTCCTTCTTCCTATGGTTTCTCTTACATCCTGGTTGCGGGGGACTATGTCTCGAAATGGGTCGAAGCTACACCCACTGTGTCCAGCGATTCCAAACCAGTTATTAAATTGTTCAAAGATATCATTTTCCCCAGATTTGGAGTCCCCAGAACTGTCATATCAGATGGCGGGACCCATTTCCTGGAACGAAGTTTTGAAGCCCTATTGAAAAAGTACGGAGTCAACCACAAAGTTGCAACGCCTTACCATCCACAGACCAGTGGTCAGGTTGAGGTATCAAATAGACAACTAAAGGCGATTCTAGAAAAAACAGTCAACAGGCGATTCTAGAAAAAACAGTCAACAGAAACCGCACTGACTGGTCCACCAAGCTTCCCGATGCCCTTTGGGCATACCGAACTGCTTATAAAACACCAATCAGGACAACCCCGTTCCGTTTGGTATACGGGAAGTCTTGTCATCTTCCAGTGGAGCTGGAACACAAAGCTTGGTGGGCCATCAAACAGCTAAATTTCGATCTTAAAAGTGCCGGAGAAAATAGACAACTCCAGCTGCAGGAGCTAGAGGAGCTCCGAATGACCGCCTATCAGAGTGTCAGGATTTATAAGAAGCAAACCAAAATGTGGCACGACGGTCATCTTAAGAGGAAAGACATCGTCGTCGGTGACAAAGTACTCATTTTCAACTCCAAAATCAAGTTGTTCCCCGGAAAACTTCGAACAAAATGGTCTGGGCCCTTCACCATAAAGCATATATACCCAACTGGAGCTGTCATAATTGTCGACAACAACAGAGGCGAAAGGACGGTCAACGGTCATCGTTTAAAGAAATACTACACTCCAGCAGATAAAATGCCAAGACAGACCATTGAAATCAAAGACGCCACGCCATCAGCATAACAACATCAAAGCTTCGTCGGGCCAGCGACGTAAAACCCAGGCGCTTCTTGGGAGGCAACCCAAGATTTCAGCTTCTTCTTTTATTTTCCGTTCTTTTATTTACCTTAGGTTTATCTTCTGAAAATATAAAAATTTCACATAACCAAAACAAACATAAAAATATAAAAATCCTTTCGACCTTAACCCTCCCAAACGGTCACCAAACGGTTCTGAAACCGATTGGGACCAAACGGTCTTCAAACCGTTTGGGACCAAACGGTCTCCAAACTGTTTGAGACCAAACGGTCCTGAAACCGTTTGGGACCAAACGGTCTTGAAACCGTTTGACCTGGAGAATTTGTAGGGTCAACCCCCGATCCCTATAAATACAAACCCCCTCCCTCGTTCTTCTCTCTTCGACTCTCGAGCTTTCTCATACTTTTGCACAAGTGTTGTTCCGTTGCTTCCGTCTCCTGCCTCCGTCGACCTGGTTTTCGTGCTTCTTCACGGCGACCTCACTTCAGTGCCACCGCTCTCCGCTTCTCTGCCGTCATCTCCACCAACAGCCACAAGGTAGTCCCGCTACCATCAGCGACGCCTGCATGTGCCACCGCGGCAACTTGTCTGACCTTTCCGCTTCCGCAACAATCTTTACCTCCGTCAACATCTTCGGCGCCGCCTTCGTCTTTATCACCGCCGGCTCCGCCGCGATCATCTTTACCATCGCCTTTATCGCCGTCAGCTCCACCTTTTCCAGCGTCGGCTCCGCCTCTATCGTCATCGGCTCCGCCTTCTCCATCGCCGCCTTCGTCTTTATCGTCGCCGGCTCCGCCGCGATCCTCTTTTCGTCGGCCGCTTCACCCGACATTTCACCTTCCAAACGGTCTCCAAACCGTTTGGAACTAAACAGTCTCCAAACCATTTGGGACCAAATGGTCTCCAAACCGTTTGGGACCAAACGGTCCTGAAACCGTTTGGGACCAAACGGCCCTGAAACCGTTTCGGACCAAACGGTCTTGAAGACCGTTTGGCCATCGCCGCCTTCGTCTTTATCGTCGCCGGCTCCGCCGCGATCCTCTTTTCGCCGGCCGCTTCACCCGACATTTCACCTTCCAAACGGTCTCCAAACCGTTTGGAACTAAACGGTCTCCAAACCGTTTGGGACCAAACGGTCTCCAAACTGTTTGGGACCAAACGGTCCTGAAACCGTTTGGGACCAAACGGTCCTGAAACCGTTTCGGACCAAACGGCCCTGAAACCGTTTCAGACCAAACGGTCTTGAAACCG
Source organism: Alisma plantago-aquatica (assembly GCA_963693085.1). NCBI lineage: Eukaryota > Viridiplantae > Streptophyta > Magnoliopsida > Alismatales > Alismataceae > Alisma > Alisma plantago-aquatica. The sequence goes on along the minus strand of OY856412.1, from coordinate 433,918,163 downwards.
TTTCGGACCAAACGGTCTTCAAATTGTTTGGGACCAAACGGTCCTGAAACCGTTTGGGACCAAACGGTCTTCAAACCGTTTGGCCTTCCACATTTGTTTAAGTTTCATAAAAATATAAAACCACATAAATACAAATAAAAATCCAATTCTTTTCTAAGCATGTATTCTTACTCATGATTTTCTACTTTTCAGAAATGGCATCACCTGCCAAGCATGCCACAGGATCTGACGAAGCTCCTTTCTGGACAAAGGAGCAAATGATGGAAGACCTGGCCAAACTCCAGAAGATCAGAGATGACTACAACAGGACTGGACAGGCCCCACCAAAGGTCAAAATCATATACGTATTGTGTGACATTGACCGCCTCAACAAATGTCTAGCTGAGGCGCCTGAAGAAGAAACTGAAATATCCTCTAGTGATGAAGGCTCGGAATACAAGCCAAACTCCGAGGAGGAATCCCCAGCTGAGAAATCAAAGGGGAAACGAAAAGTCCAGGACACAACAACCAACAAGCCCTCAAAGAAACGGGCAATAAAACAAGTTCGCCCTGCCTCTGCCACGGAACAAATCCTTACAGCACCTACCACCACCACCCCTGCTACCACCCCCATCTTCTCAATCGTCACCACCACAGCACCACCACCAGACAGCCTTTACATACACACCGCCCCCTCCATCGACAAAATCCTAAAACCCACAAAGTACGTCTGCTCCAGCATACTACTTAAGATGGGGATCCATGACTGAATTCTCAGCATGCTAGACAAAGCCAACCTTGCAAGGCTGTGTTTGGTACTTGAGATCTCATATTCTGAACCCACAACTGAATTCTTCACCTTTCTCAACAAAGAACCCGTTGACATCATGGATAGATCACGGGACGGAGGTGACCGTAGGCTGGTCACCACTCTTTTCGGCAGCAGGGTTGTCATAACAGAAAATATGTTGAATGAAATCTTTATTGACAACCAAGAGCAGCTAAAGAAGGCCAAGGTTGTGGGAACTGAGAATCCCAACTTCAACAGACACAACTTTTGGAAATCTCTGACAGGGCTCCCCACCTATGATGCAAAAACATGCAAGGCGTCCAACATACAATCTGGACTAGTGCGCACTTTACATAAAATCCTCGTCGGCGCACTCTTCCCCAGGACAGGAAGGAATGTTACAATTTTGGATCTCTTTGTTCTCTGGTCCATTTTACACGGGACGCCAGTCAACATTGGACGTCATATGATCCAGAAACTATCATCCTACGCCCTGGGGAAGGAAATCTGCATGGGAGGTCATGTCACATCCATCATCAAATACCTCAAGATGGACAGACCTCTACCTAGATGCACGCAAATAAAGGGCGACATCCTCACTAACGAACATACCTTGAAGAACTCCTTCATTATAAAAAAGAAGGATGCGAAACTACATTACGTTTTCTGCCCAACAATCAAATCATCCAGAACCCTGTTACCGCTTCCGGAGCTCGCAGATTACGACAAGGAAAAGCTCCTCTTCACTGACGAGGAGCTTACCAAACTCATAGCTACGGTCAAAGCACCAGCAAAGAAAATACAGGCAGGGCAGACAGAACTTAGCATCAACGCCCCGACAGCTAGGACAACAAAAATTCCTATGAAACGACCATCCACTAGACTTTCACAGAAACAGCAGTTGTCGGGGACACCAACTTTCAAACCACATCCAGAAGACAACCCCCTTCCCGAAGATCACATCACCACCTCATCTTTAAACTCCTTCATTATGAGTCTAAATGCTGAGCTAACCGCCACCACCTCACCACCCTCCACCTTCCCAACATCCACCACCCTTCCTTTTTTCCCCACAACCACACTACCACCTGCATCTTCTTCTTCACCCCTTTTCCCTTCGAGCTCCCCCTTCTCCACCCATACGCCCGACTTTACCACTTTCCCCTCCACCTCCACAATCTCTCCCCCATCACTATCTCTTCCACCACTTTCACCAGAGATACCACCACCTTTCTCATCCACCACCACCCCGACACCGCTGGTGACCCCATCCATAGTCACCACGCAGTTCGCGGCACCATCAGTGTCTCTTCCGCAAGGCACTACCACCCTCCCACACAGACCCCAGCCACCCCACCCTTCCGCCTCTGGGGTCCCCTTTTCCAATGTCGGTGAGGAATTCGGACGTCAATTTGACGTCATCCGAAACCTCCTCACCGATCCTTCTAGCATTTTACATTCTATTTTTTCTTGTGTGCAGGGATTATCTAAACAGGTGGCCACGATCGACGAACAGAACCGCGCCTTGCCCAACATCCTCCAAGGTTTTCAGCAACGACAAGATGAGGTGGCTAAGCAAGTTGATCACATCAACAGCCACTACAACAACCTGCCCGAGCTGGTCCTTGGAGCGAAGCCCCAGCAAGAAGCGATGGCTAAGCAAGTCGATGAGATCTCTACGCAGACTCAACCTCTGCCCGAGACTCTTCGCGAGCTCAAGCAGCAACAAGCATCTCTTAGCACGCGCTTGGACACCATCAGCAGCACCCTCACACACCTAAACAATCGCCAAGAGGAGTCAACAAATACCGAAATCCAGCAACTACGTGCTCAAGTAACAGATCTTACAGCACGACTCCTCTCCGCCGAGGGCCGATATAACGACCTCAAAGAAACACACGACGCACTGCTCGAAACACACGAGCATGTGCAAGTGGCGTTCGATGAGTTACAAGTCGTCCATCGGCGGTGTAAAAAGACCGCACGCAAGCAGGCAGCAGAAAAGGCAGTGGCTGACAAAGATGGCGATAACAACGACGACGAAGACTCCGACTCCTCTGCTGATTCGAACAACGATACCACTTCTTCAGGTGAGAAATCTGACGATGGAGAGGACCCAGGCCAAGCAGTAGAACCTTCTCAGAAAGGTTTTGACAAAGGTCACCAAAAAGGTGGCCATCACCCCAAGTCCCCCCATAACGAAAATGTAAACATGTCATATGGGGACCAATTCCTTGATTATTCTGCTCTGGGATCCATTAGGGAGTCTGCTAAAAACGCAGCATTCGCTGAGTTCCACCATTGTATATTAGGAACCAGCGCAAGCCCACCCGCAACAACCGCTCAACCTTTCTCCGCACTTGATACATCAGTGCCTTTCCCCGATGACCAGGACGAGTCAGAACGAGTGCGATTAGATACGGATGAAGAACTCGATTCTGCTTCGGACTCAGATGACGATCTACAAGGCTATGCAGAAGTCCTGGAACAACCTTCTTCCCCCCCTCCGCAGGAGCTTCCCCTGCCACCACCTCTACCGCACAAAATGCACGATTTAGATATGGCGACCATCTCCACACTAGATGCTCAGGATATTTTTATACTGAACACTATTGTCGACGATGCAAAAGCGGGGGAAGACATCATCTATCATAACACAAAGACTAAACGCAAGTTGACACGAGAAGACTTCCGCAACATCCTGTGACCACGGTCCACGATGCCAATGGCAATCTTCCGTGTCCTACTCGCCAACTGTATAGAAGTGTACAGAAGCTCTAAGAGGCAGCAACTTGTTTTTAACGCCTCACCTGCTCTATCTATCGGTCTTTTATACAAAGATATACGAGTAAAATCCATAGAGCGGTTGCGTGTTGGTTTAGCACGGCGGGCACGTTATCTTACCGTGCCCTTCCAAGTTTCGGACCACTGGCTTTTTATGATTGTAGACACCGAGGCTCGGGACGCCAAAGTTTATAATTTTTGCGGCGCTGAGCTACCCGCCGGTACAATAAATTTTGTTGGTGAAGAAGCGGGTGAAGCACGATGCATACCTTTCAGGCTTCTCAAGTTAATCTGGGTTGCGCGCCCATCCCTCCGCCAAGGCTGGAACCAGCCCTGGTTCCAAATTATTAACCCACATGTTCAATCTGCTGAGGGATCTGGGGACTGCGCTTTTTGCACCATCCGTCACATCCAAGCGCTGAACCAAGAAATCCCTTTTACTGATCTAGTCGTTGAAGATTTTCACTCCTTGCGAGGACGTTACGCCATGGAGCTCATTTGTGATAGAAGGTTCTTCAAGGACCCGACAATGGCACCAGATGACGTCCCTCGTTACCTTTTTTTCAGCAATACAACGCCCGCAGAGGCGACCTTTCCGACAAACTTTGAAAGAGTTGGAGAAATCCAAGGAGACAACCACAACTCCCGAGCAAAGAAAAAGTGATATAGATCCTTTGTCTGCCATAGAACCAACTTTACCGGACTTTGACCTCAGTGCTTGCAAAGGTCTTTCTGACATTGAACTACGCCTCATCATGTCGAGGCTCTCCACCGAGAAGGATGAACTCGTATTCATGTCTGGTGACATTCTAATAATGGCAGACACGCTTCGAGAGACTATACAGTTTAAAGGATCTCTCGCCGTCAGCTTAATGGCCGCTTATCAATTTCTCCTCGGCCAAAATACCCCCACAACATATATGGCGTCCCCATACATGAAGGATGATCTTTTAAAGCTAAAGAACTTCGGAACAACTGAAGCGTTGATCTCCTTTCTACAACACACAACGCCGAAATTCATCATGCTACCCTTCCTTTATCACGAGCACTGGATGCTCCTGGCAACAAACCTACCCGAAGGAACAACTACAATCTATAACAGTTCCGACAGCCAGTACAATCCACGACAGAGGAATTATGTCGTGACACCAAAGACGCCCACGGAGGTAGTGGCAAAGGAATGCGCTGACAAATTAATCGCCTTTTTAAGTCAGCATACAAGGGCTTATGGCAAAGAACATTTTCATCGCCCAACCTTCAACCACAAATGTCCACAGCAAATTCGGCAGTCAAATGACTGCGGCTTCCATGTCCTCTACTGGATGTACACCGTCATGGCCCTTCAAAGACCAGTAGAGGATATGACAGATGTGGATTACCACGCCCTTCGCGGAAAGTTCGCTGCTAACCTACTCCGCTCACATGCGCAAACAAAATATTATCAGAAGCCTGATGCCCTTGTCCTTGTACTTCTCATCCTATCACCTTGACACTCTGAGGACAGAGTGAGTGATAAGTTAGGGGGGGAGTACACTGGACAAGGGCGAGGTATCATTTCTACAAACCTTTCTTCTCAATTCTCCCTTTTTTTATGTACAAATTCTTTTACACTTTTAGTCCTTGTTTTTTTTAGATTTCCTAATAACAAACCCCACTCATATAGAATAGCATTCCTCTTGGATCAAGATCAACCCCTACTGACTTAAGAATCCAGTAGTCCTCAAGAATAAGAACAATAATAGCATAAAGGCATGTAACGGCGAGTTAATAATTTTCCTTCACGCTTGACTTTCATGATTTTTGCTTCAGTTCTACATCAGACTCTTCAACAAGTCAATATCAAAGCCGAAGCAAGCCAAATATTCTCAAGGACGGGAGGGAAATCAGTGAAATCCAAATCAAGGAACCTCGAAAGTGGACCACCAACCAGAAAATAAGTGCATGTCGGAAAATTCTAAGAACAGTTTTCTTCTTTTTAATAAAAGAGGTTTGGCCGCCCAACCAAAAATCCAAATATCCAAATCCCAAGCCTGTGAGTTTTTTAATAAAATCCAGAGTGTTGAATAAAAACATGAGAGTTGTGCCATGCATAAAGACTTATATGAAGAGCCAATAAAGGTCTCACCCGGCCGGTACATTCAGCTGCCCTCACGAAGGCAGATGTGTCGTGCCCGGTAGTGAGATCCTAAGGTCTCCAAATATATGAAAAGGCTGATAAAGGGCTCGCCCGGCTGGTACATTCAGCTGCCCTCATGAAGGCAGATGTGTCGTGCCCGGTAGTGAGTTCCTAAAAGCATAGATAAACCCTCTCCCACTAAAAGGGGGAGTTACACAAAAGCCCTTAGCCAACCCTCATAACCATTTTAGTTTCCGATAGGTTTTCAAAAGAAGTACAAAACTGATTAGAGTTAATGACATGCACATAATAACATCAAAGAGGTGGTCCCAATACGAGCTACGTGATTTGGAGGAAACCTGAGATCCGCGCAACTCTCTATACCTGGAAGAATTAAGACAAGCAGAAGCTCTAATAAGACCTCAGGAGATCTCTGATTTAGAACTGAAGCAAGAGTATGGAAATTTTAACTAAATAAAATCACCTCACCATTACATGCCTCAGCTCTATCTAGCTTGAGGACAAGCTAGACTCTAAGTTAGGGAGGTGATAACCTCCAATTTTGGGATGATTATCTTAGTCTTTTCTTTAATTTTTCACACTCTTTATTAATTAGAATTAGACATAATACCTAAATATTCCCCCTTATTGTAAATATACTATTAGACTAACTTTTCCCCTTTATAATTGCAGAAAAAGACACAAAAAAATCATAAAAGACTCAACCGGTCCCGAGACCGCATGGAGTCACACGGTCCCAAGACCGCATGAAGCCAATCGGTCCCGAGACCGCATGGAGTCACACGGTCCCAAGACCGCATGAAGCCAATCGGTCCCGAGACCGCATGGAGTCACACGGTCCCAAGACCGCATGAAGCCAATCGGTCCCGAGACCGCATTGAGTCACACGGTCCCAAGACCGCATGAAGCCAATCGGTCCCGAGACCACATGGAGTCACACGATCCCGAGACCGCATGGAGTCACACGGTCCCAAGACCGCATGTAGTCAATCGGTCCCGAGACCGCATGGAGTCACACGGTCCCAAGACCACATGAGGCCCAAACGGTCTTGAGGCCCAAACGGTCTTGAGATCCAAACGGTCTTAAGATCCAAACGGTCCTAAGGTCCAAACGGTCTTGAAGTCCAAACGGTCTCCAAACCGTTTGGACTTCACTTAAGGCCTATAAATAAGACCCCAGGGGTCCTTCCAAGGGCATCAAGTTTCAGACGTCCAGAGGCTGCCTCAATCACTCCAGAGCAAATCCAACTTCCATCCTCCGCCTAGGGGCTGCCGGTCTGAGACCCACACTCCATCTCGAAGCTACTTTCTCTCTCTCCGTCAAAGAAGGTGGGAAGAGGGGACCTCGTCATCAAGCAACCTGTGAAGTCGGTGGATCGTCTCTCTCTCTCCAAGGGGTTGACTTTCCTCTCTCCTTTGTGGGGATGACGCTCTCTCTCTCTTCTTGCCTCCTTCTTTGTCCTAGTTATGAGCGAGTAGTCTCTCTTGCTAGGGTGCGGGGAGTAGCCCCGCTGCCCATGTTTTCATATCATGTAAATATAATCCATAGTTTGTAATATAGAGTTGTTATCTTTTCAGTTCAACATCAAACGTTTAATGAATGATTGTTGCTTGATCACCAACTTGTGTTATCTTTTGTCTTTTAGTATGAATTGTCTACGTTTGTACTATTAGATATGAAACTCGTTTGTATGTTGGTTCTTGGTGTATGTATCCACCATGCATCTGTTTCGGTATCTAGGAGTGTCTTTCAAGAAGTAGAGTATACTCACTCCCATCGTTGTACTTTCATGCTATGAAATGGAATCAATTGACGTGTGAAAGTACAACCTTGGTAAGTCGAGGAACACACTTTGAGAAGGGAATGATGCAAAGTAGTTGACCATTCGTTCGGGGATGGCTGGCATTGCATCATTCCCACACTTCTTGTAGTTAGTTCTCCGAAAGGAAACTAAATCTACGAAGATACTAACTGACCAAAACTCTTGTTGCAGCCTATGTTTTACTTTGCATTTCTTGATCCATGTGTAGTGGCGGTGAAAACCGATCACACCCTAGTGACTTTTATCATTGTTTAACTTCTTTAAATTTACTTGCTTGCTTTATTTTACATGTTCTTAGTTTAAAAACAACAAAACCAACCCTTCGATTTAAATACCAACTAATAAGTGATTAAGTGAAATTCCAACGTTTTCTATCTTGTTGCAAGCAACAAGACCGTTGTCCTGTGGATTCGACCCTTAACTATACTACGATAAGACTTCCATGTATCTTAGCATACGTGGGTGGAGTTTCTATCTAGTATAAGCAAGGCTAAACCTAAAGACTTACTATCTTTAGGATTTTTAGTTGGTGCACGCAATTCCACGTAAGTGGAAGCTCCATCAAAAATTGGCGCATATGCCTGGCGCGCGGCCGGCCTAAGCCATGGAGATGGCGGAAGCCGCCCGCAGGCGGAGGCGCCCTTTTGTTGCTCTCTCTAGGAGAGAGGCGGCGGCTGTTGTTGCGTGTGCGCTAGAGAGAAGAGGGAAGAGGGTCGACGGCTAGGTTAGGTTCCCTAGGACGGAACACGCTCTGATACCATGTAAGAAAAAATGATGAATGTATTGAATTGATTCGATGAATAAAAGAGGTACATCCCTGTCCTATATATAGGAGCAAGGGAGAAACCCTGAGACTTGGGACATAAGTAATTTAAACGTGCCGAGACACTAAAGGCCCACTAACTACAGAACTGTCGGTTGTAGCCATGTCGGTACTACTGACAATATCTCGGTAGTACCGAGATATGCAATTTTCAACAGATTCCTTTATGAATTATGTATCATACAGTTCTAAAATTTAACAATATCAGTGGTCAACATACATCCTTTTACGTAATCAACATAATGTCACTTATTGCCTCAACACACATTGAGCATGCAAATATTTAGTTATAAGATTTTATCGTTCCAATATCAACCCTGCCACATCAAGTTTACCAACATATCATCAATTCTTACTTTTCCTCCACCATCACCTCCCTTGCTGCTCCCATGACAAGTTTAAGTGAGCCCATCATAGCCAATAGCTTTGAATATATGAAATGCTTGGTTGGCAAAGATTGAATATTTATGAGATAGCAGTCATAAAAAACATGTATTAGTACTAATTCCAACATAAATATATAGAATTACCAAATAGCAAAGGAGTATTTCCGTCCACCGTTTAAGTGGAGTGCTCCAAAGACAACACCTGCTGCCAAAGCAGATATCCAGTTGAGTCCAAGAAGTGGTAGCAATGCTCCACGAAATAGAAGTTCCTGAAATGATAGAAACATGTTCTTAAGGACGGGCAATATATGTGTCTACCTGAAACTTTGTGATCATTTCTGTGACCAAAATTTGTATGTCGCAAACTGGAAAATACGTTCAACATAGGTAAACTTGAAGGACTGAAACTTAGTTGAAGCTTCACGCCTATAAATCAAAGCATTCATCTACAATCAAAATTGTTGTAATCTGCAATTCTTACTATAACCTGTCACTTCGACTAAAGAATTCAGTATATATTTTCCAAGCATTGTTCCGATATGCAGCCGCATATGCCAATGCTTCAAGAGGCGGCAAGGAGTACTCATGATCAGAGGATATTTTGCCATATACGTGGAAACTAGACAAGTACTCAGCACATACGAGAAGTAACCATCTTACCCATTTTAGGACAATACAGAACTTATTAATTGCAGCTTGTCTACTAAGGCCAATTTTAGAATGACAAGTAATTTCAACTAGTCCGACATCAGTTTAAATCTGAATAATCATTGCTTTCTGTTATATGACATTGTCAGATAATTTTGATGTTTTCTAATCAATTTAGGTCTAATTAATTTTATTTGCATTTTCGTTTTCTTTAAAATGCATGTTTTCTTTTTACAAGTTCACATTATCTAGCCAACTCCCTATATATATGTTACATTCAATGTAAAAAATTACAGAACTTCACAATCACCCAATGTCTTAAATTGCAGCGCACTACTACTTACTTAGCCTGACAGATCCAACACAAAAACCAATTATCTGGACCTTGTTTAAAACAAAAATTGTGGTGAATCATGTTTTAACAGTGTCGTATAGTGTAAAACAACTAGCAACCACCACCGAGAAACAAAATATGTTGACTCTATTTCACCCATGGACATCATATAGGAGAATAATAATTGTATGTGATCATCGTAATTATGAAAGTAATGGTCTAATGAATAAGCTTATTTATCATAACTTGGGTAGATGATAATCTCATACCTCACTTATACCAGGGAGAAAAGCCACTAATAGATAGTCAAGCGGCTCGAGTGAACTCAGAACCTGAAAAGGAAATTCACATAATTGCATGGCTCGTAATCCATGACTGATTAGCTGCAAAGTTATGACCAAGCCCCAATAAAAGCAGAGATTCATGGGGAAAGTGACACTTAAAAAATTTTAAGAAAGTGTGGCATTTTAAAGCAACATAATAAAAACAAAAAACTAGAAAAAAATGGATGTCAAATTCTTTTAGAATGCCGGTTGGCATTTAAAAGCAACATAATAGAAACAAAAATCTGGAACAATAATAATTGCAGTAGACGGAATATGATAGTTACTACCACACAACTACAGAAATTGTTTCAATAGATGTCCCAATACAAGCGTTATGATATGCAATGGTTAAACAAGAGTTGCCTGCTTGTTTGCGACGTCACTGGATTCGGAAAAATCAGGCCATAGCTTTAGCAGCATGTATCGGCAGGTGGAAACCAGTAGAACGAGTCCAATAATTAGCTCAAGTTTCCACGGATCAAGATCAACTGATATCAGGATGACAAAGTAAGCTTTCAAAAATTACATTCTTGACACATATAACAGATGACTAAGCAAAAATGTCATCAGTAGGGGGAGCATATAAGAAAGATATTAATGTAAATAGGGTAAAAATCAACAAGTTGCTTTCCTGTCACACAGTATTGCAAGATACACTATAGTACATTTACAAGAGAGGCCTCAGCTTTCTGGGGCATCTATCTATGTGCCCCCCTCCCCCGCACCCCAATAACATGTATTCTAAGATCAAACACACCCTCAAACTGGATCATATATATAATATGCTCCAAGCTTGTTACAAATGAAGGGATTTCACTCGACAATCATTCAGTGTCTTCATGAACAAATAAGCAACCTTGAAATCTGAACAGTGCAATGAAAAGTGACAAGAGCATTTATCAGGAGATAATTGATATGCTTTACCCTAGAGTTGAATACTGGAGCGAAAGCAATGTGGAAAGAAGCCATCAACATGAGCTTCGTAAGATGAGACTAAAGGATACCTAGTTTCTCAAAGAGATGATGAACCAAGAGCACACACGTAACATGTCTTGATGCCCTTTAACCTAGCTCAACATTTGATCTTGCTACTACAGACTTTTTCTTGTACTTTTAGGACAAGAAACTACCACTACAACTACACAATAACAAGTTATGGTCTTCTATCCAGATCGCACCAGGCCCAATCAATCTCTGACAGTCCATGTACTTCAAATCACCATTATTTGTACATGCTATCCGTTTTCCAGGTCTTCTCCTGATATATTACTATTCCTTATAACAAAACATAATGTACATTGTGACTTGTGAGGCTGCTTCATTGACTGACTCACCACACTAGTGGCAAAGGATAAGTCTAATTGACGATCATAATTCATCAACTATATTTTCATCTCCTCATATCCTCAACTAGATCTCCTTAATCAACCATTAATTTCGCAGTGCTCTACAGGGGTGCATTAACTGGTTTTGCACCCATCATATCTGTCTCCACAAGTAAATCAAGGGCACACCTTCTCTAATAGATAACAAACCCTTCCACTGGCCTTGCAGGCTTGGTGTCCAGGGAAATATGATCGGGAATGTCCCATTAAGAAGTGGACGAATTGAGAAAATCCTTCTTGATTGTCACTATTTATGTCGCCCACACAAACTATCTTAGATGATGTCAACGTAGTTTGTGTGTGTTGCACAAGGCAACGTGAGAGACCCAATAGGGTTCTCCTCTCTATTTATAGTAAAGGGAAAATTACATGTAGGTACAGCAGTAATATGAAATATGAAATAAACACAAAGTAAAGATATATTAACACTCCCCCTCAAGCTGAAGTGTACACATTGTGGATGCCCAGCTTGCCGCATAAATTCTGGAACACTGCTGGACCTAATGGCTTTGTCAAGATATCAGCTAGTTGATCTTCAGACTTGACATATGGCGTCACCACATTGCCATTCTTTATCTGATCTCTGATGAAATGACAGTCAACCTCTATATGCTTGGTGCGCTCATGAAAGACAGGATTCCTGGCAATATGTATAGCAGATTGATTGTCACACTTGAGAATCATGGGAGTTTGAATCAAAATCTTCAGCTCAGATAAGACAGATTTGATCCATTGCAGTTCACAGCATGCATGTGCCATAGCACGGTACTCAGCCTCAGTACTAGACCGTGCTACCACTTGTTGTTTCTTGCTTTTCCAAGTAATCAGATGATCACCAAGAAAGGTGCAGTAGCCAGATGTGGATCTTCTATCAACTTGATTACCAGCCCAATCTGCATCTGCATAACCTGTGAGAGTCAAAGAAGATAGAGGACTCTTTGGTTTATAATAAGTGATCCCCTTTCCAGGAGCACTTTTCAGATATCTCAGAATCCTGCATACAGCTGTCCAATGTGACTGTCGTGGTGTGCTCATATGTTGACTTACTACTCCAACAGCAAAAGAAATATCAGGTCTTGTGACAGTTAGGTAAATCAACTTCCCAACTATTCTCCTGTAATGACCTGGATCTGAATATGCAGTATCATCGTCCACCTCCTTGATGTGATAATCCATAGGAGTGGATACGGGCTTAGAATCAGTCATACCCGTTTCCTGTAGCAAGTCAAGCACATACTTTCTCTGGGAGAGATTTATACCTGCATGGGATCTAAGAACCTCAATCCCTAGAAAGTATCTCAGCTTCCCCAGGTCCTTTGTGTGAAAGTGTTGCTGTAGTCCTTCCTTCACACGTGATATGCCTGTAGAATCGCTGCCAGTAATCACAATATCATCAACATAGACAGCAATAATTATGGACCCACCAGAAGAATTTGAATAAAATAGAGAGTGATCAGTCATGGAACGAGAGAAGCCCATCTGTAAAACAACAGCACTGAACTTGTCAAACCAAGCTCGAGGAGATTGCTTTAACCCATAGATAGCCTTCTTCAATTTGCAGACTTTCTGACACTCCCCCTGAGCAACAAAACCTGGTGGTTGCTCCATATACACCTCTTCTTGAAGATCTCCATGAAGAAAGGCGTTCTTGACATCCAGTTGGAAAAGAGGCCAATCAAAGGTAGTAGCTAGAGATATAAGGATCTGCACAGAATTGAGACGAGCAACTGGAGAAAAAGTCTCAAAGAAGTCCACTCCATATGTCTGTGTGTAGCCTTTTGCTACCAATCTGGCCTTCAACCGCTCAATCGATCCATCAGGGTTGTGTTTGACTGTAAAGACCCATCTACAGCCCACAACTTTCTTTCCCGCAGGTAAAGTAACAAGATCCCATGTGCCATTGTCAATCAGAGCAGAGATTTCCACCTGCATTGCCTGCTGCCAGCCACTGTCCTTCAGAGCCTCTAAGTGGTTTCTTGGTATCTTAATGGAGTCCATCCCAACAGCAAATGCACGAGCCTGTGTAGATAAGTGCGACAAACAACATACATTTGATATGGTATGTCGAATAGTACATGAACGTATACCTTTCCGGACAGCAATAGGAAGATCAAGGTCAGAAGCCTCTGCAGGAATCTCGTGAGTAGAAGATGGCGAAGGAGGCTCATGGACTTGTGCCGCTACCTCATCTGGATCCTGTCTACCTCGCCTGTGATAAACCTGGGTATAGGGTTGAATGGTAGGTGGATCATGCGGTATGTCCTCAATAATGATAGGTGGCACTCCCTCATTTTGAATTGCGGGTGGCACTCCCTCACTCAATTGCTCCCCCTTGCTCATAGAATTTGCAAAATATGGACTGGATTCATGAAAGGTGACATCCTTAGAAACAAACATACGACGCAAACTCGGGCAATAACACTTGTAACCTTTACTCGTACCAGAGTAACCAAGAAACAAGGTTTTCAAGGACCTAGGAGAGAGTTTGTCTTGTTTGGGATCAAAGTTATGAACGAAGGATGTACAACCAAAAACCCGAAGTGGAACATGAAACGGTTTATCCATAGGGCGTAAGACAGAGAAGGGAGTGCGTCCATGCAAAACAAAAGAGGGCTGCCGATTAATCAAAAAGCAGGCAGTGAGAAGAGCTTCAGACCAGAAACGTTTAGGCACATTGGATTCAAACATGATAGACCTAGTGATATCCAAAAGATGGCGATTCTTTTGCTCAGCAACACCATTCTGCATAGGAGTGTGAGGGCAAGAGGTGTGATGAATCATACCAACCGAACTGCAAAACTCATTCATCGCTTTCTGAACATACTCAAGGGCATTATCAGATTGAAAAATTTTGATGTTGCAGTTAAATTGAACCTGAATTTGTTTATGAAAATGTTTGATAATGGAAAGCACAGATTCACGACTTTTAAAAGATAAATCCATGTCATGCGAGAGTGATCGTCCACAAATGAAATGAAATAGCTAAAACCATTATAACTCTGGTTTTTAACAGGACCCCATACATCACTATGGACTAACTCAAACGAACTAGAAGCCCGATTATTGACACGAACAGGATAGGACAACCGATGATGCTTGCCCAACTGACAGGACTGACACTCTAAAGAGGACACATGAGCTAGATCTGGTTCCAACTTCTTCAAGCTTTCTAAGGAAGGATGGCCATATCTGCAATGCCACAGCAAGGGGGAACCACTCAGCATAGCGGAGGAAACTGGAGCAGGAGGTGGATGGCGAGGTAGATAATCACCAGGAAAGAGGTAGAGATCACCTTTCCTAGGCCCCCCACCAATCATCTTCAAACTCTTGAGATCCTGTAAAACAAAGCAAGAAGGCCTGAATGTTACTGTGCAGTTTACAGTGTCAATCAACTTGGCAACAGAAAGCAAATTGAATGGAAATTCAGGTACAAAATGAACAGATTGCAAATCAATATCTGGTGTAAGGGACACAGAACCACTAGCTACCACCTTCCTCACAGAACCATCTGCCAAGGTAACAGATGGGTGAGGAATATATGAGTCAAATGTGCGGAGCAATCGCCTCATACCAGTCATGTGCTGGGAGGCACCAGAGTCAACCACCCAGGGAGTTGCGGATCCAGAAGCCATAAAAGATGTAGCCTGATTACCCGCTGTAGATGCAAGATTTGTTGTAGAAGCAGATGAGGCGCCCATACTCCAATGTTGAGTGGCCTAAATAAGCCTGTCATACTCCTCCTGAGTGAGTGTGATGCCAGAGGAACTCGAGCTCGCCGTAGTAGAGTCTGAAGTAGCACAGTTGGCAGCTCCAACAGGTGGGGCGGCAGGTCGCCCATGTTTCTTCCAGCATTTCTCGACGGTGTGTCCCGATTTGTCACAGAAAGTGCATCGAGGACGAGTCCCACGTCCTCTGCCCAAGCTAGGTCTGTCAGCTGGTGTAGGTGCAGGTCGTCCTCCGCGAACTGCTGCAGCAATGGAGGCATGAGAATCTCCAGAAGGAACAACAGGAGTAGGATCAACTGACTCAAAGGTGGACTGCTGAATCCTAGAGAAAGCTTCTGCAAGGCTCGGTAATTTGTCGGATGCAAGTATCACACTTCTTGCTGAACCAAATGAGGAGCTTAGGCCAGATAGAAATTTAGCAGTGACAAGATCATCTCTATCTTTAATCTGCTCAGCAACTTTCACTGGATGATAGTAGCTCAACTCCTGGGAGATAGCTTGAATCACACCGAAATACTCTTCAAGGGATCTATCACCTTGTTTCTCTGCAAACAGACGATCATAGATCATAAACTGGCGAAGAGCATTCTTCTCCTGAGCATAGTGCTGCTTAACGGCATCCCAAATCTCCTTAGCGGTGGAGTAGAACATGAACCTAGAAGCAATAGAAGGTTCCATGCTACCCCATAGCCAAGTCTTCACTAGGCTGTCAAGACGTTTCCACTCGGCATAGTCTTTGTCAGTGCTAGTGAGAGGTGCAGAATCAACAAACTTTGCCCGATCGCGCGATTCCAAGACAGTATGAACCGCATTCATCCATAGCAAAAAGTTCTTCCCATTGAGCTTGATAGGAATAGGCGAGACCTCATAATAGGTCTTGTTCTCCATGATGCAACGGGGATATGGGTGACGGAGTGATACACGTCACACAGAAGGCTGAGTGGACGGACAGATACGCGTCCCGTGACGGAGAGATACACGTCACAACAGAAACTGAAAAGAGGATGTGTTACTGACGCATCGACAGCCTTCAAACGAGAGGTTCCTAATCACACATGAAGGAGATGTGATTAGGAAGGCACTGTGGAAGAGACGAGACCTCCGGGTAGGGCTTTAGAGAGCCGTTGGATCACCCGGAAGTCCTCAAACAGCAAGATTGTCCGCCAAAAACGAGCCGAAAAGTTGCTGGAAACTTTCCGAAAAACGTAGACGAAGCCCCGGTTCCAAGCGATTGAGCCTACGGTAGCATAGAGATGGCCACCGGAGGCCCAGCAGCAAGAGACGAGGTTGGAGACTCCTAGCCGGGCAAGATCTGCGTCACCGGCAGTCTCCCTGTTGCTGCCGCACGCCGGCGGCTAGCCGAGAAGCCGCCTGGGCAGCGGCGGCGGCCTGAAGGAGAGGGCCGACGGCGCCCTGTGGTGGAGAAGGGAGAGGGAGGGAGGGGTGTGGCGGCGCTAGGAGGGAGAGGAGCGGAAGCGGCGTCAGATCACGTTGCTCTGATACCATGTCAACGTACGGAAGATGGAGTCTGTGTGTGTTGCACAAGGCAACGTGAGAGACCCAATAGGGTTCTCCTCTCTATTTATAGTAAAGGGAAAATTACATGTAGGTACAGCAGTAATATGAAATATGAAATAAACACAAAGTAAAGATATATTAACAGATGACAAATAGAGGTAGAGCATCAATAATTTGAGTGTGATATAACCATAGTACCAATGTTGTCAACATAGGGCAAAAGTTTCGACAATTTTGTCGATGTCAACAGTCCGCAAAGTCAAAAATAAGTACGCCTAAAAGATTTAGAAACTTAGACTAACATCGACAATGTCGACCCGACCCAATAGAAAAAAGTAGGAAAAGTCAATTAACTTCAACAACATTGTGGTTGTTATGGTGGAATAGCTCTGTTGCCACTCCTATCTTGGGAAAAAGCATATATGAACTTGATATCATCATCATCATCATCATCATCATCATCATCTAAGCCTTAATCCCAACCATGTTGGGGTCGGCTACATGAATCGTTCTCTTCCAATCAGCTTTGTTATCGGTCATATTCCGATCAAGACGTAAAGATTCAAAATCTCTCTTTATAAGCTCTTCCCGGGTTTATTTAGGCCTCCTCTTCATCTTATAATTGTGCTTGACTCGATAGCATTGCTACGTCTAGGCATGTTATACGATTTGCATTGCACACGTCCATACCATCTCAGTTGGCCTTTGTGCAACTTGTCCTCAATAGTCAATACTTGCCACCCCACCTTGTTCCTGATATTGTCATTTCTCAAGTGATCTTTTCTTATCTTCCCAACATCCATCTCAATATACGCATTTCGGCCACATTCATCTTGCGAGACCTTGTTTCTATACCGCTTAAACATTCACTCCCATATAGCATGACTAGCCGTATAGCTACATTGTAAAACTTACATTTTAATCTGAGATGGATCTTTTCATCGCAAAATACTCCAGTTGCACTCCTCCATTTCAACCATCCCGCAGTAGACCTGTGAGATACATCATCTTTAACATCCCCATTCACTCCATATATCTTGGTTGGTCGTATAGTTGTTCTATAAAACTTACTTTTTAATCTGAGAGGGATCTTCTGACCACATAATACTCCAGTTGCACTCCTCCATTTCAACCATCCTATAGTGACCATGTGACAAACATCATCTTGAACATCCTCATCTATAAGTATATTTTAATAGCTTCTTAATATGAGCTTGATATAAGTACATTTGTTTGGATTTTTGTTGTTTTAAAGCTAAAAGATACTACATCTACCAATCATCTACTAGATCTACGTATTGTTTGCAAGGTTTCTAAGACCATTTCTCTCTCCTATTTCACCCCGTTTACTCATGATTTTTTTCTTAATCATATTCATGTGTTCTGGATTCTAACACCTATTGATTAGTGTAGATATACTATACCAACCACCAAAGTTGTGTATATATACACATGTTTTATAAAGTGTTATTATTCATCGTGATTATCGTGATAAATTCACAAAAACAATATAACTTTGATCATCATCACTATCTAAGCCTCAATCCCAACCATGTTGGGGTCGTCGGCTACAGGGATCCTTCTTCTCCAATCAGCTTGTTATGGGCCATAAAGATTCCAAATCTCTTTATAAGCTCTTCCCAAGTTAATTTAGGTTTGCCTCTGCTTCTGTTAATTGTGCTTGATTCAATAACCTTGTTTCGAATAGGTACATTTGTCGGTCTACGTTGTACATGTGCATACCATCTTAGACGACCTTCATGCAACTTGTCCTCGATGCTCACCACCCCACTTTGTTCTTGATATAGTCATTCCCCAATCGTTCTTTTCCTGTCTTCCCACATCCATCTCAGCGTAAGCATTTCGGCCACATTCATCATGTTGAGATCTTGTTTCTTCAAGGCCCAAGATTCACTCCCATATAGCATAGTTGGTTGTATAGTTGTTCTATAAAACTTGCTTTGTAATCTGAGAGGGGTCTTGTGATCACATACTACTCCAGTTGCACTCATCCACTTCAACCATCATGTTGTGATCATGTGACAAACATCATCTTGGACCTCGCCCTCCCTTTCAATAATAACACCCAAGTAATGCAACTTATCACATATTGGTACATCCATTCCATCCGACTTGACCCCACCGTTCACAATCGTAGATTGGCTAAATCTTGCAATGCATACATTCAGTTTTGCTTCTAGTAATCATAGATTCGTTAGATTCCAATGAGTTTCTCCAAAGTTCAATTTTATCGTTTAATATTTCTTTTCTGCTCGAAAAAGTGAAAAAATGGACTTAGGTGGAAATAGTAGTGTTAACTTATTTACTTTTATATCGTGTCTTGTTATTTGTCTCTCTTTAGTTTTATCTCAAATCGTTAATTTTGATTTTCCTCATCTTTATTGTCCTATAAAAGAGAGGGTATTCTAATTATTTTGTTTAGCGTAAGCTCAATGGTGATGGACTTCTTCATGTAGAGTGATTCAAGCTCATCCCAAACCTCTTTGGTGATCTTCGGATGGACGACCTCATGGAGGACTTCGTTCCTCTAAGCAAAGAAAGATGTATGTACGAGCCTTTTGATCAATCTCTGCCTACCGGTCATCCGTCATGGATTCCGATTTCTTCTCCTTTTCGAGAAGAGCTTTGTAAACTCCTTGTGAGAGGCAAGATTCACACTTGACTTGCCACAGAATAGTTCTTCAAGCGATCGAACTTCTCGATGTTGTCTCCGACATCATGATAGAGACTTGGTGGTAGATATCGCTATGATACCGCTTGTTGGGGATGTGGCGGTGATGGGAGACCCGAAGAACAAGGCCCAACGAGATTGTTGCAAAGATGCAGAAGTGAGAGATCGAGCAAATCCAAACCGAATACGTACAATGAAGATTATTAAGAGTAACAAGCAAGCAATAACAAAGACAAGATTTTTAGTGGTTCAGCAAATTCCCAATGTGGGATCCTACATCCACTAGCGAGATGATATTATTGATGGAGAGATTACAAAGATGATGACTACAAAAGAGAGAAGAAGAACCAATCCCCTTCTACACCTGAAAGCCAATCGTGGAAGAAGACGGTTGCTTAGGCAGGAGCTCCTGGAGGCGTGAAACCCTAAGGGAAGCCCCGGATTCATCTGTGGCTTTAGGTCTTGAAAAAACAACATCTCTTGATGTCTCTTCACTACTCTTCATCTTTGGGATGAGTTGGGGGTCTATTTATAAGAATAGGACCCATGGAGAAAGTCCCAAAGTCACCCGGAGTCATCTAGTCCATGATTACGGTCCAGTCTGGAGTGTAAATCGCATTGCGATCTAAAGTACGGTCCAGTTGGACCGTATACAGTCCAATCTGGAGTGTATACAATCTGGTTTGGAGTGTAAACGGTCTGTCTGGAGTATTTTTATTGTTTTTGCTGCTTTTGCCACAATGACTGTATACGCTCAATTGTTTGACCATAAATACACCTATAAACACCCAAAATGCATCTCGATGATGTCAAGGCTTGGCTTGGTTTAGACGTCATGTTCGTCAAGGAAGCTTTTCTAGATAGTATAAGGCAGCCTCTCAACAATATCTCAAGAACATATTTCATAGACTGGAAGCCAAGTTTCCTGGAAAACAATGAAAGTATGTACAGAGGAAATACACCCAACCTCTGTGGTGATAAATTGTGCAATTGCTTTCTTGGATTGAGGCAAAAGTTGGGAAACTTATTTTGTGTATGGCATATAGTTGATGAGCTATGTGGCAATGAGAAAAACACATCCTCAAAATGCTTTTAACCATGCATTTGAAGAAGAAGAGGGTGAGTGGTTCAGCTTAAGTTATGCATGTTTTTCCTCTCTTTTGCCCAAGTTAGAATGATGGTTATATGAGCCATATTATTGGTGTGCAATGCATATATTATATATACATAGTTACAGTCTAAAGGAGTAACTAAATTTCCATTTGCAATGTCGATGTGTAGATGGAAAATTCTTCAAATTGATTGCTTATTTGAGCACAAAAGGAAAAATATGAAAACTATATATTCCTCCTTTTCATCAAAACAGTAGTCATGATATGGGAACAATCATCTATAAAAGTGACAAAAAATGTATATGTTTTGCAACATGACGTGGATACCAAAAATCAATGTACTAAGTTAAAAGAAAAATCAACCTGAGTGTGGGACTTAAGGCCTTAAGTTAGGGTTGGCTGAGCCAAGGGACGCCTAGCTCGCCTAGGCTTTTCTGGGCTTTTTTTACTTTTTTTCAGTTACATATTTGAATGTTTGTACACATGATACTATATGTAATAATGTAATTGTTTATTCATTAAATGTTATTATAAGTCTAATTTGAATTGATAACTATAGAGAATCAGGGGCAAGAGAATTAACAGGAAGAAAAAGAAACAGCAGTAAGAGGAAGATAAGTAGGAATTGGAGAGAAAAAATGAGATAAAAAGAAACATGCAAATGGTAGGAGTTGTGCAAGAAGAAGTCAGAATAAGTCAAACACAAGGGCAGTAAAAGGAGATTGAACGAATAGAAAGAATTCAACAAAACAAAATAAAAAACAGCAGTGGCAGGTGATGAAATAGAAAATATAGAGGAAGGAAGAATAGGCCAGTAAAAAAATGGAAACATGCAACAAAAGCTCTGAGAGGAGATTTAGGAGGAAGAAAATAGAATAAAAAATGCATATAGTAGTAGTAAATTTGGGAGCAGGAGATAAAGGACAAATCTGAAATAAGAAATATGCACATACTCACATAGTAGTAGGAGCCTAGGAGGGGATATAGGAGGATAACTCAAAAAAAGACGCAGCAGCAGTAGGATTTAGGAATAAAATGCAGGAGGAAAGATTAAAAAAAAAAAAAGCAAGAACAACAAACATATGAGGAAGTAGAAAAAATTTAACAAACAACACTATTAGGACTTACCAAGTTGACCCAAGTCAGACCTAATTTCCTCCAATCAGACCTAATTTGCCATAATTTGACCTCATTTGCCCTAAATCAGACCTATTTTAACCATAATATGACTCAAGGTAATCTAATTTGACCAAATCTAGACTCCATTCACGCTAATTTAGCTTTTAAATGGCTTAATTTGGGCCTAAAAGGCCTTGCACTCCCACTTAATGCACTTAATAGGCCGGGCGCCTAGTTTGAGGTGCCTTGATAACTGAGGCTGGCTCAATAGTATTTATCCAACAGACAGGACTAGCACACTAGATACAACTTGGAAACATAGGAGCTTATAATCTAAGCTTCCCAAGAGACAAATCACCCAACTAACTACAGACTTAGTATTCATAGAGAACTACTTGCCCTAAGAAGCTCTACAAAGATTGCATAGTCCAACATGCTTATACCATTCACCAATAATCTTTTTCTTAACATCTTGAATAAACAAAAATAAGGAAAATTTTGACAACTTGCATAGAATGGAATGCTTTTACCTATAGAAATAAGATCGAAAGAAAAAGTAAGCATATAAAGAAAATCAAGGGATGGAGAAATCAATCATATACCTTAACAAGACATTGTAAAACCATATGTCAAAATGATATTAGGCAAATTGAGTTACTGGAAGTCTGGAATAGGTAGTGAATTGACTACATATATCTTTTACACTGCAAGTGGTGTACCTAAAGTCAAAACAAGGAAGTCAACAACTATAAAGCAGTGACGGAGCCACATGTAGGCCTAGATAGCCACATGCCCTACCTAGTTTTCATATAGTATATGTTGGAACAAAAATGGTAATTGACTATGACCTTAGTAGTATTTGTGCCATTACTTGAACCATGACAATCAATTAGCAAATGACTTTGACAACCTAAGACAACACTAAAAGCACCAATAGTGTAGTTTCTTGAAGTGTGTGAAGTGTGGAAAATGCGAGGGAGGCTATTTAGCTGATTCATTAGATAAATCCTGCTCTTACGTATAGGAGAGTAGGACACTTGGACTCAAACTCTGATTGGCCAAGCATACTTGGGCCATATACATAATAAACTAACAACTCTACACTCCTCAAGCTGGAGCATGGGTGAACACATGTCCATCTTGCTGTATTTAATAAAAATACAAGCATAGCCCATACAGAATTGGACCCCCAAATTCTTGCAATTCAAAATTGAAGCACTCAAACAATCCTCCTGAAGAAGAAATCATGTAGAACGCAGCAAATCAGTTTTCTCCCCTTGACGAAGATAACATTAATGCAGAAGCAGTAATAAAAGAGTAGACTCCCGTTGAACCAATGATCGCCGAACCAGTAGGAGCAATGGTGAATAAGCAACGCAAACTTTAGCGAGCATCCAAAGCAGTAGATGGTGGCAGATATTTGTAGAAGTCATTTGAGTTGCCATCATTATTCAAGTAGTTCCGCTTAAGAAGCACCACTACAGGAAGATGCACAGTAGTCTGGATAAGAGCATTACTATAGAAATATTGCACTACAACAGGCCAGCGACGTGCTTGAGACGCATTGCTATAGGAAAGATGTGCTATAGCACATGTCAAGAAAGCATGAAAGAATAAGTGGGAACCAAACACCATGTACAGATCAATGATCTTCTTTTCCCCTGTACATCTCTTCCCACACCAACCATGGAGAACAAGAGAGTGGTTATGGGTGGACAAAAGTAAGGGGACTCCTCGTACATAGGCTGCAATATTGCTCAGTGGTCCGGGGTGCAGCCCCCAATGAGGAGGTCAGACCTCGGTGGAAAATCAAAACAAATCTTGTAGAGTATAGAGATTTGATGCACACATCACAGAGCGGTCCATCTCAGTGAGGCTCATGTTGGCACTGGGAAATTGTTGGTGTTGCTGCAAGGCCGGGCATGGCATCTGGATGCATGCGAGACGTTATTAGTTGCTACACCAACAGATTATGCTGCTTCTAGACGGGCATGATCTTCATGACCCTATTCTCGAGGGAAGGGAGATGGCAGGTCGCAGGAGAGAGCCAAAAGTTGAGGTATGGGGTCAACAGATTTGTTGAGAACGGCGAGGAGTCAAGGACAGTGCAGTTAGATATCTAGCAACAAGGCTCCACACAAGGTTGGATATGATGGTCGCACCTATGAAGTAGTGTCGGTTCCGCAAATCATTGTGGGATGTGGGTGAGGGATACAGATAAAAGTGGGATATGACGGCCACTCGTATATTGGTATGAAGAGCTAAGCAAGTTGTCGAAGCATGGAGACCTCGCTTCTTCCTCCTCTTCTTCCACAACTAGCTTTTGCTGTGCTTCTGCTGCAGCAGAAAGCAATTTCTATTGGAATCAAAGAACAGGGGTTAGAACTTGGAAGGTGGGGCTATGTCATATGTAGGGAGGTCTTTGGTTCCCTCTCACGATGGAGATGGGAAGGGAATTTGTGTGGAGATTGTGGGAAGACGATATGATGGGGAAATCCCCCCCGTGTAGAGGTTTTTCTTATTGATAGAAGGCAGCCCCTCTTTCCTATATATAGGATCAGGGGGAAGCATGCAGACACAAGACAAACCCTAATGGGCCAATATACAATTAGGCTCATATTACAAATAGACTAAATAACTTGAGTAAATAGACTCTAACACTACCCCTCAAGCTGGAGCTTGGGAGAATCCCAAGTCAGCATGCAAACAGACAGACTTACTAAACATAATAAAAAGATAACTAATCTCATACAAGAATTTCTCCCCCTCAATGTTACAGTAAATCACTCAAGCACTCAAATACTCCCCCTCAAGCAAATAATTGATAAACAGGTACAAAGGTAGGTAGTAGGAGCTTCTGAATCAATATGAAGTACCATCTGGAGCAGATAAAACATCAACAGGTACGCATCACGGTCTTCATCACAGTCGCTATCATCATCAAGTAGACCAGAGAGTGCTAGAACACAAGCAGCAGATAACGTGCATACAAGGCATGGACAGGAAAGGAGTCAACATGCTCAAGGCAAAACCAAGCCAGAGAGTGTTGGAACACAATAGCAGAAAAGAGATGACGTAGCTGGATAAAAGACTAGTGTTCGAAATAGAAAATAGCAAAAAAGACTCCCAAGATGACAACACTGGCAGAAAAGAATGCAGCTCCATCGTAGCATGTAGTATCATCATCATCCCAAGTCACCAAAAGTACCATCATCATCTCATCATATAATTTCCATCCTAGTAGCGAACGTCACGGTCTAGAAAGTGATGGGTCACAGTTCCCAGACAGTGCTAGGTCACAGCAATAGCAATAATAGACGCGTGCAAGGCACATACAAAGGGTCAACATGCAAATAGAACACGGACAACAGTAGTGTAAGCTCACTAAGCAACAAGTAAAATGTGCTAATCATAGCACAAGTTGCAAGAATAACGTCATCAAATAGAAAATTAGCGATAGATAGAACAAGTGAAGTAGATAGATTCATAGCAGTAGTCGATGACGATGAATAAGCTTCTTAAGCAGCAAACATATCCATATAGTAGCAAAATAACACCCCATAGTAGTAAAAGTAGCATGAAGATCCATATAGCAACAAAACTAAAGTCTTCTTCTTTCTTCATTTCTCCTCCATCTCATCTCTTCTCTCTACTCACCATCCTTTATTCTCCCCCTCGCGCCAACCACAAAAAAAGTCAAGAGAGTGGTTGGGGTGAAAAGTCAAAAACCATGATAGAGGCATGGTCTATGTAGGCAAGTATGTATAGGGAGTAACTGAAAAGTCGAGTCAAGGTGCAACATGACCCAATTACATAGACCCAGATAGAAAAATAAATGGATCTTTTACGACCCCGCAAAAAAAATAGACAAGGTCAAAAATTTGTAGGATCTGGTTATCATTAGGTAGAATGTGTATATGAGAGGTTGTACAAGTATTGGGTAGCAATATGTTGTAGGAATGAAAGGGTGGGGGATTAAAGAACAAAAAAAAGTGTTAAAAGAGGAAGATAATTGTTGTTGGTAAAGATAAAGAAGGGACTTGTCATGTAAAGAAACCATTGTCATGTAATAGAATCATTGTAGATAGTGAAGCACGCCAAGTTGTAGCAGCACTAACAGCAGACACCCCGTGCCGGTAAAGAGACATGTTGTGTCGCTCATCAATAGATGCACTAGTAGAAGGCAACGTTAGTAAGAAGCAGACAACACATTGTGTCGTAAAGCAACGTATCGTGTCATTTGACAGAATTTTGAGACAGTAATCAGCAATAGCAGGTGACACGCCGTGTCAGTAAGAAGACATGTTGTGTCTGATACCACAACAACAAAAGTCAGCGCCAGCAAGAAGCAGGTGACATGACGTGTTGTTGAGCAACATGCCATGTCAGTTGGAAGAACTCGGGTGATTGTGGCAAAAAGGATAGTGGTGGTTCCATTAGCAAGCAATATTGGCGGCAGCACGGCAGCCCTTGTAGATCTAGTACTAGCAACTTCAAAGTGGATGTTTTTGTTGTTAAAGATGGAACGACTCATGGAGACGGCTCTAAGAAGAAGCAAGGATGGGAAATCCATACGGGCAGCCAGCAACAGCGCCTAGCGGCGGTGGTAGCCGACAAGGGAAGGCTACTCTCCTTTGCGCTCTCTCTCTCTCTCTCTCTCTCTCAAGGTCTGGGGTGGCTCAGGAAAGCCTGATACCATGTAGGAAGATGATATGATGGGAAAATCCCCTCATGTAGAGGTTTTTCTTATTGATAGAAGACAGCCCCCCTTTCCTATATATATGATCAGGCGGAAGCATACAAACACAAGACAAACCATAATGGGCCAATACACAATTGGGCCCATTTTACAAATAGACTAAATAACTTAAGTAAATAGACTCTATAACAGAGATTATTGTGGAAAAGAAGTCGACATCATAAGAGGACCAAAGAGGGCCTACGGGCGGCTGACTAGGTGAAGTGGTCCTTGCCCACCGGTTAGAACTCTCTCTCGTTGATTTCTTTCTTGTCTAGGGGAGGGTGGTATCACCCTAGGGGTGGATGAAAAAAAAGGAGAGGAGGTGGTAGCTAGGTTTAGGGTTCTAATAGAGTGCATTGCTCTGATACCATGTAAAAAATAAGATATAGGGTAATTAGTTGATTCATTAGACAACCCTACTCTATAAAGGAGAGGACACCTACAATTTGGACTCAAATCCTAATGGCCCAAGCATATTTTGCCCACGTACATAATAAACTGATAACTCTAATATGAAGGATGTTTGTTATTTCAAGAATTTTTTTGCAAAATTTGTCTGCCTAACTACAAATTAACAAATTCGTTTGAGTAAATATAAAACTATATTTGTTATTCAGTAGAAAAACTGAATAGAAGATGACAAAAAAGGCGTTTTTACCTCTTTATGTTATTTAACTCTTGGTCTTAGAGTCCAAGGCTATGAAGCACGGATACTCCAAAATAGGTGTCGTACCTGTATCCGATATGCATCTGATACCAATTCTCTGTGATACTCCCAGATACGTATCAGATACTCCTAATCCATATCCATGTCGTATCCAGGCCGTATCCAGTTGGTAAAAACTAGAAAAAAAATCTAGGCATGGCATTGCTTGATTGGAGTTTGATACCAGCTCATGTCTCAATCCTCTCTACTAAGTAGTAGCTTGCACCAAGGCTGTCAAAGTTGCTTCCTTGAAGTAGTTCAAGGTTAGTCACCATTCCTCTTGCTAAATGTCAATCTTCCTTCTTCTCTTTATTTTTGTACCTCCTCTATTTTGTGGGATTTCAACTTTTAAATAACTTCCATATGTAATCTGGATTTTTGTTTGTTCTTTATTGCAAACCAATTCATTCACCTTTACACGGTACTTGCGGCCCTGCTAAGGTGTAAGTTTTATGCACGTTGATGTCCTCCATATTCTATGAAAGGCTTCAATTTAGTATTGTTGGTTAACATGCCTCTTGTTTTGGTGACTAAATCAATTGTGATTTGTAAATATATTTCATATTTATTCTATTTTGTAATTTCTATATCCTGTTGGACCTCTATGTAAATTATCCAGTTTCTTTTATTAATAAAAAGGGAGAAGGCATATGGCCTCTCTCAACGTTGCATTGCACGTTGCATTGCGGCACCACATTTCACATCGTACCAGAGCAAAGTTCCTAACCTAACCCTACCCAGCCGTCACAACCCAGCGCCGCCGCCGATCGGCCGGCCGCCAACCTTCCCTGGCGGTGAACAGTACTTCTGACGGTGAACAGTAACTCCAACGTGAACAGTGCGGCGGAGTGAACAGTGATTCCTGCGTGAACAGAGCACGTCGCCAGCCTTCCCCGGCCGCCGCGCCGCCGGCCCAAAGCAGGCGGAGCAGCCGCCTCTCGGGCCAGGTGTCGTAGTCGTCGTCCCCCCTTTTCTTCTATCTCCGGCGGATTTCTAAATCCCAAACCGGAGGGTCCGTCGGTACGTAAGAAATTCCTAATCACATCTCCTCCATGTGTGATTAGGGAATTTCAATTGGAGGCTGTGGATGCGTCAGATACGCATCTGATCTTGTGACGTGACGTGTATCTCCCTATCACCCATATCTTCTTGTGACGTGTATCAATCCGTCACTCTTCTTCTCATCAAATCATGGAGGACACCAAGGCATCTACCATCTACAGTGAGATGTCTCCTATCCCCTCCATCAAGCTGAACGGGAAGAATTATCTCTTATGGATGAATAATGTCCATACTGTATTGGAGTCACGCGACAAGACGAGACACGTTGATTCTGATCCTCCTGTACTTATTGACAAAGAGTATGTTGAATGGAAGAGTCATAACAGTCTGGTGAAGACCTGGTTGTGGGGGAGCATGGAACCTGGGATTGCCTCGAGGTTCATGTTCTACACTACAGCCAAAGAGATCTGGGATGCAGTGAAAAAACATTATTCTCAAGAGAAGAATGCGCTTCGTCAGTTCATGATATATGATCGACTATTTGCAGAACGACAGGGAGACAGACCTTTAGAAGAATACTTTGGAGTGATTCAATGTATTGCACAAGAGCTGAGTTTTTACCATCCAGTAACTATCCAGGAGCAAGTCAAAGACAGAGATGACTTGATTACAGCAAAATTCTTGTCTGGTCTGAGTTTTTCGTGCAGTTCGGCCCACATTGTTATCTTAGCTTCTGATAAACTTCCCAGCTTGGAAGAGGCCTATTCAAGGATTTTACAGGCAAATTTTAAACCTGTTGATCCTACCGTAGTCTCATCTCAGGGAGATTCTCATGAATCTGTAGCTGCTACAGTGAGAGGAGGACGGGCAAGTATGGGCCGAGGACGTGGAACTCGCCCTAGGTGCACTTTTGGTGACAAACCTGGACACACAGTTGAGAAATGCTGGAAGAAGCATGGTCGACCTGCTGCACCACTTGTTGGAGCGGAAAACTATGCTACCACTACTGAGTCTACTGAGCCTTCTGCTTTGAGTTCTGGTCCTTCTGGCATTACACTCACCAAGGAGGAATATGATAGATTTATTCTGGCTACTCAGCATCTGAGCTTGGGATCATCATCTTCAGCCAACTTGGCGTCCACCACTGGTAATCAGGCTACCTCTTTATTGGCTTCTGGTTCTACTTCATCATGGATCGTTGACTCTGGAGCGTCACAGCATATGACTGGTATGAGGAGACTTCTTCATTCCATTGACTCACATATTCCTTACAAATCTGTAAAAACAGCAGATGGTTCAGTGAGGAGAGTGTTAGCCAGTGGATCTGTTTCTCTGACTCCTGAAATTGATCTTAAATCCGTACATTATGTGCATGCTTTTCCTTTTAATCTTCTGTCTGTTGCTAAGTTGATTGATACTGTGAAATGTACAGTAACTTTTGGACCTTCTTGTTTTGTATTACAGGATCTCAAGAGTATGAGGATGATTGCCGGGGGGGGCTAGGAAAGGTGATCTCTACCTCTTCCACGGTGACAGTCTGCCTCGCCAAGTGTCTGCTCCTACTCCAATTGTCTTATTGAGTGTCTCTCCCTTACTGTGGCACTACAGATATGGACATCCTTCATTAGAGAGCCTGAGAAAGTTAGAACCAGAATTGTCTCAAGTATCGTCTTTAGAGTGTCATTCCTGTCAACTGGGAAAACATCATAGAATGTCTTATCACGGTCGTGTCAATAAACGAGCGTCATGTCCTTTTGAGTTGGTCCATAGTGATGTTTGGGGTCCTGTAAAAGACCATAGTTATAATGGTTTTCGTTATTTTATCTCTTTTGTGGATGACTTCTCACGTATGACTTGGATTTATTTGTTGAAAAGTCGAGAGTCGGTGCTATCTATTGTCAAACATTTTCATCAAGAAATAAAAGTTCAATTTGATTGCAATATTAAAGTTCTTCAATCTAATAATGCCTTGGAGTATGTTCAAAATACTATGGCTGATTTTTGTAGTTCTGTTGGGATGATACATCGTACATCATGTCCTCACACCCCTCAGCAGAATGGGGTAGCAGAGAGGAAAAATCATCATCTCCTTGATATTACCAGGACAATCATGTTTCAATCTAATGTTCTTAAGCGTTTTTGGTCTGACGCCCTTCTTACTGCTTGTTTTCTTATCAACAGGCAACCTTCTTCTGTGCTTCAAGGACGTACTCCTTTCTTTGTCCTACGTCCCAAAGATCAACCTTTCCTTGTTCCTCTTAGAGTATTTGGTTGTACTTCTTTTGTCCACAATTTTGATCCTAAGGCTGATAAGTTATCTCCTAGGTCAATTAGGACTCTCTTTCTTGGGTACTCCAACACTAGCAAAGGGTACAAGTGTTATTGTCCAAGCCTTCGTCGCATGTTTGTGTCTAGAGATGTGACTTTTCATGAATCCACTCCATATTTCTCCAGTGTTCCCAGTAAGGGGGAGCAATTATGTGAGAGAGTACCACCATCAGATACTAATGAGAGAGTGCCACCACCACATCAGAGAGAGAGTGTCACCTATCATTCCTGACTATACTATAATTCAGGAAGAGCAGCCAGCAGATGGTCCACCAATTCAGCAATATTCACATGTTTATAACAGACGGGGCAGACAAGATCCAAAGGAGGTAGCGACTCCAGTCTCTGAGCCCTCCCCATCCTCCTCTACTCAAGGGATTCCTGAAGAACCATCTGACCTTGATGTTCCCATTGCTGTTCGCAAAGGTACTCGTTCCTGTACTATTCGGCATCCTATTACAAATGTGTTGTTTGTCCAAGTTATCTCAGCAGGCTCGCTCATTTGCTCTTGGGATTGATTCTGTGGTCATTCCAAAAAATCATCTTGATGCTATGAAGGATATTGGCTGGAAACAGGCTATGCATGTTGAAATGTCTGCTCTGTAACAGAACAACACCTGGGAACTTGTTGACTTACCTCTAGATAAAAATGTTGTGGGATGCAGATGGGTATTTACAGTAAAACATAATCCAGATGGTTCTTTGGAGAGATTGAAAGCTAGACTGGTGGCAAAAGGGTACTCAGACATATGGGGTTGATTTCTTTGAGACCTTTTCACCAGTGGCTTGTCTAAATTCCGTGCGTATTCTTATTTCTCTGGCTACTACATTTGACTGGCCTCTATTTCAGCTCGATGTCAAGAACGCATTTCTTCATGGTGATCTACAAGAGGAGGTGTACATGGAGCAACCACCTGGTTTTGTTGCTCAGGGGGAGTGTTAGAAGGTGTGTAGACTGAAGAAAGCCATCTATGGATTGAAACAATCTCCTAGAGTTTGGTTTGACAAGTTCAGTGATGTTGTGCTAAAGATGGGTTTTTCTCGTTCTGTTACTGATCACTCTTTATTTTATTCTACTTCTTCTGGTGGATCTATTATTATTGTTGTGTATGTTGATGATATTGTTATCACTGGTAGTGATTCCACAGGCATATCTCGTGTGAAAGCGAGCTTGCAGGGGCACTTTCACACAAAGGATCTGGGAAAACTGAGATATTTTCTGGACATTGAAGTACTTAGATCTCATGCAAGTACCAATTTGTCTCAAAGAAAATATGTGATGGATTTACTACAGGAAACTGGTATGAGTGAGTCCAAGCCTGTGTCTACTCCTATGGACTATCATGTGAAGGAGATGACTGATGATACTGATTATCCAGATCCAGGATATTACAGAAAAATTGTGGGAAAATTGATATATTTGACAGTCACACGTCCTGACATTTCTTTTGTTGTAGGAGTGGTGAGTCAGCATATGAGTTCTCCAAAACAGTCTCATTGGACATCTATCTGTCGTATTCTGAGATATCTGAAAGGTGCACCTGGTAAGGGAATCACCTATTATAGGCCGAAGAATCATGTATCTACACTGTCTCTTACTGGTTATGCAGATGCAGATTGGGCTGGTAATCTGAATGACAGGAGGTCTACGTCTGGATATTGCACATTTCTGGGGAATCATCTTATTACCTGGAAAAGCAAAAAGCAAAATGTTGTGGCAAGATCTAGCACGAAAGTTGAGTATAGAGCAATGGCACATGCATGTTGTGAGTTGCAGTGGGTTCAATCTGTACTTTCTGAATTAAAGATTCATGTTTTGTCTCCTACAGAACTCAGATGTGACAATCAAGCGGCCATATACATTGCTAAGAATCCAGTCTTCCATGAACGTACTAAGCACATTGAAGTTGACTGCCACTTTATCAGAGACCAAATCAAGAATGGAACTGTTGTGACTCCACATGTCAAGTCTGAAGATCAACTTGCAGATGTTCTTACGAAGCCATTGAGTCCAGCAGCTTTCCAGAGTTTTTGCAACAAGCTGGGTCTACACGATGTGTACACTCCAGCTTGAGGGGGAGTGTTAATATATTTCATATTTATTCTATTTTGTAATTTCTATATCCTGTTGGACCTCTATGTAAATTATCTAGTTTCTCTTATTAATTAAAAGGGAGAAGACATATGGCCTCTCTCAACGCTGCATTGCACGTTGCATTGCGGCACCACATTTCACATGATTTATTTTGCATTTCTATCTAGATAATATCTATTTCATCTCCTTTGAAGATAATCATTGCATCCCCATCCTTCTGTCTCCCCCTATGAAGCACCAATACTCCAAAATAGGTGTCCTACCAATACTCAATACATATCTAATACCAATACTCTGTAGATACTCTCTAATATATACCATATACTTCTTAAGCCGTATTCCTTTTTTTATTAGCAGGATATGACCTCAATGCAGCCAGGATACAACCAACCCATTTAGCAACCAAGGGAGCTCCCCACTCACGTGATCCCTCAAAATTTCAAAACCATGTGACTTCCCAACCCTAGACTCCCCCTATTGTATTCTGATTTGAGAATGAAATTGGTATTTTCTGCTAAAATTTTAAAATAAACATTAATAAAATTGTTGTA
This sequence comes from Alisma plantago-aquatica, assembly GCA_963693085.1. Taxonomy (NCBI): domain Eukaryota; kingdom Viridiplantae; phylum Streptophyta; class Magnoliopsida; order Alismatales; family Alismataceae; genus Alisma; species Alisma plantago-aquatica. The sequence goes on along the minus strand of OY856412.1, from coordinate 433,885,159 downwards.
TCCATGTCGTACATGTATCTTATATTTTCGAAAATTGTGGTATCCCCGTACCGTACCCATACCCGTATCCATTTTTGTATTTGTATTTGTGCTTCATAGTAGCTAGCCATACATGAGACAAGTTAGTTTGGTATCACAGATGACAACTCACTTTTCAACACAACATTACATGATACATGAAATGTGAAAGGTATAGAATATGATATTATCATGTCTTTTTGTAACTTCAGTCTCATATTAATATGAATGAAAGACCCCTTTTTATATCATTGTTTGATATTATTGAATCAGTTTCCATTTTCTCTAGAAATATTGTGATTTTTGAATGAAATTTGATTGTCTTCATCTATTTTTAAGATAAATATATTGGTTATTTTATAAAATATTAAAATAAATATTAAAAAAATGTCGTATCCATGACGTACCCATATCCTACATTTTTTAAAATTGTTGTATCCCCGTACCCGTATCTGATACGTATCCGTGCTTCCTAGGTCCAGGGT